>CM055118.1:349943305-350492561 GCA_029206835.1 Rana muscosa | reverse complement strand
AACCCCCCCCCCCCGCGCTAGTGGCCGAGTGTCCTGCTAGCGCACCGCTCCAGTATGAAATCCCTCGGGGCTCTCACACTGGAGACAGGAGCGGCTCTTTCAGGGCGCTTTGCAAGCACTATTTTTAGTGTTATAGTGCCTGCAAAGCGCCCCAGTGTGAAAGGGGTCCAAATGTTTGTTCTTTTATGTTTGACATTTTCCAACAATAGACTTACCTCTGTCTGGAATGTGGCGTAGGCCTGGATGCAGAATGGGTTGTTGGTCACCATTTTCAGGACTTCCCTCTGTCAAAGTGGAGGTGGGGGTCTTCAACCATAGGCTTCTTCTTTACCATCTTCACTGCCACCTGTGTAAGACTATCACGGTGGGTCACCAGCACCACCTATAGGACAGGGACAATCAGTACATCTTTCCCACATCACTCCCCCCTTTTTTCATATTTGAGTGTGAGAAGACTTCTTTTGTTGTAGCTGCTGCTTTTATAAATGTATGAATAAGTCCACACCCGTTGTGGTTTGCGCACTAGTAACCCCTCCCCCCACCCCCTCTCCATAACAGTCTGCAACTATTGTTTAAGGCACAGCCTCACCCCCCCCCCCACAAGTGACCCCCTCTCAGCGAGAACAAGAGACCCCCCCCCCCACCACAAGAGACTCCCTCTCAGCGAGAACAAGAGACCCCCCCCCCCCCCAAGAGACCCCCCCCAGCAAAAACAAGAGACCCCCCCCTCAGCAAAAACAAGAGACCCCCCCCTCAGCAAAAACAAGAGACCCCCCCCTCAGCAAAAACAAGAGACCCCCCCCCTCAGCAAAAACAAGAGACCCCCCCCCCTCAGCAAAAACAAGAGACCCCCCCCCCCTCAGCAAAAACAAGAGACCCCCCCCCCCCTCAGCAAAAACAAGAGACCCCCCCCCCCTCAGCAAAAACAAGAGACCCCCCCCCCCTCAGCAAAAACAAGAGACCCCCCCCCCCTCAGCAAAAACAAGAGACCCCCCCCCCCTCAGCAAAAACAAGAGACCCCCCCCCCTCAGCAAAAACAAGAGACCCCCCCCCCCCCATAGCAAAAACAAGAGACCCCCCCCCTCAGCAAAAACAAGAGACCCCCTCCCAGCGAAAAACAAGAGACCCCCTCCCAGCGAAAAACAAGAGACCCCCTCCCACACAAGTGACCCCCTCTCAGCGAGAACAAGAGTCGCCCCCCACAGCGAGAACAAGAGACCCCCCCCACACGAGACCCCCTCTCAGCGAGAACAAGAGACCCCCCCCCACACGAGACCCCCTCTCAGCGAGAACAAGAGACCCCCCCCACACGAGACCCCCTCAGCGAGAACAAGAGACCCCCCCACACGAGACCCCCTCAGCGAGAACAAGAGACCCCCCCCCACACGAGACCCCCTCAGCGAGAACAAGAGACCCCCCCACACAAGACCCCCTCTCAGCGAGAACAAGAGACCCTCCCCACACGAGACCCCCCCCCCACACGAGAACCCCTCTCAGCGAGAAGAGACCCCCCCCACACAAGTGACCCCCTCTCAGCGAGAACAAGAGACCCCCCCACACAAGTGACCCCCTCTCAGCGAGAACAAGAGACCCCCTCAGCGAGAACAAGAGACCGCCCCACACAAGAGACCCCCTTTCAGCGAGAACAAGAGACCCCCTCAGCGAGAACAAGAGACCGCCCCACACAAGAGACCCCCTTTCAGCGAGAACAAGAGACCCCCCCCCCACACACACACACACACACACAAGACCCCCTCTCAGCGAGAACAAGAGACCCCCCCACACAAGTGACCCCCTCTCAGCGAGAACAAGAGACCCCCTCAGCGAGAACAAGAGACCGCCCCACACAAGAGACCCCCTCTCAGCGAGAACAAGAGACCCCCTCAGCGAGAACAAGAGACCCCCCCACACAAGAGACCCCCTCTCAGCGAGAACAAGAGACCCCCCCCCCACACAAGAGACCCCCTCTCACACAAGAGACCCCCCCCACACAAGAGACCCCCTCTCAGCGAGAACAAGAGACCCCCCCCCCCACACAAGAGACCCCCTCTCAGCGAGAACAAGAGACCCCCCCCACACAAGAGACCCCCTCTCAGCGAGAACAAGAGACCCCCCCCCACACAAGAGACCCCCTCTCAGCAAGAACAAGAGACCCCCCCCCCACACAAGAGACCCCCTCTCAGCGAGAACAAGAGACCCCCTCAGCGAGAACAAGAGACCGCCCCACACAAGAGACCCCCTTTCAGCGAGAACAAGAGACCCCCTCAGCGAGAACAAGAGACCGCCCCACACAAGAGACCCCCTTTCAGCGAGAACAAGAGACCCCCCCCCCACACACACACACACACACACACACACACACGACCCCCTCTCAGCGAGAACAAGAGACCCCCCCACACAAGTGACCCCCTCTCAGCGAGAACAAGAGACCCCCTCAGCGAGAACAAGAGACCGCCCCACACAAGAGACCCCCTCTCAGCGAGAACAAGAGACCCCCTCAGCGAGAACAAGAGACCCCCCCACACAAGAGACCCCCTCTCAGCGAGAACAAGAGACCCCCCCCCCACACAAGAGACCCCCTCTCACACAAGAGACCCCCCCCACACAAGAGACCCCCTCTCAGCGAGAACAAGAGACCCCCCCCCACACAAGAGACCCCCCCCACACAAGAGACCCCCTCTCAGCGAGAACAAGAGACCCCCCCCACACAAGAGACCCCCTCTCAGCAAGAACAAGAGACCCCCCCCCCACACAAGAGACCCCCTCTCAGCAAGAACAAGAGACCCCCCCCCACACAAGAGACCCCCTCTCAGCGAGAACAAGAGACCCCCCCCACACAAGAGACCCCCTCTCAGCGAGAACAAGAGACCCCCCCCACACAAGAGACCCCCTCTCAGCGAGAACAAGAGACCCCCCCCCACACAAGAGACCCCCTCTCAGCGAGAACAAGAGACCCCCCCCCACACAAGAGACCCCCCTCTCAGCGAGAACAAGAGACCCCCCCCCACACAAGAGACCCCCCTCTCAGCGAGAACAAGAGACCCCCCCCCACACAAGAGACCCCCCTCTCAGCGAGAACAAGAGACCCCCCCCACACAAGAGACCCCCTCTCAGCGAGAACAAGAGACCCCCCCCACACAAGAGACCCCCTCTCAGCGAGAACAAGAGACCCCCCCCCACACAAGAGACCCCCTCTCAGCAAGAACAAGAGACCCCCCCCCACACAAGAGACCCCCTCAGCGAGAACAAGAGACCGCCCCACACAAGAGACCCCCTTTCAGCGAGAACAAGAGACCGCCCCACACAAGAGACCCCCTTTCAGCGAGAACAAGAGACCGCCCCACACAAGAGACCCCCTTTCAGCGAGAACAAGAGACCCCCCCCCCACACACACACACACACACACACACACACACACACACACACACACACACACACACACACAAGACCCCCTCTCAGCGAGAACAAGAGACCCCCCCACACAAGTGACCCCCTCTCAGCGAGAACAAGAGACCCCCTCAGCGAGAACAAGAGACCGCCCCACACAAGAGACCCCCTCTCAGCGAGAACAAGAGACCCCCTCAGCGAGAACAAGAGACCCCCCCACACAAGAGACCCCCTCTCAGCGAGAACAAGAGACCCCCCCCCACACAAGAGACCCCCTCTCACACAAGAGACCCCCCCCACACAAGAGACCCCCTCTCAGCGAGAACAAGAGACCCCCCCCCACACAAGAGACCCCCCCCACACAAGAGACCCCCTCTCAGCGAGAACAAGAGACCCCCCCCCACACAAGAGACCCCCTCTCAGCAAGAACAAGAGACCCCCCCCCCACACAAGAGACCCCCTCTCAGCAAGAACAAGAGACCCCCCCCCACACAAGAGACCCCCTCTCAGCGAGAACAAGAGACCCCCCCCACACAAGAGACCCCCTCTCAGCGAGAACAAGAGACCCCCCCCCACACAAGAGACCCCCTCTCAGCGAGAACAAGAGACCCCCCCCCACACAAGAGACCCCCCTCTCAGCGAGAACAAGAGACCCCCCCACACAAGAGACCCCCTCTCAGCGAGAACAAGAGACCCCCCCCCACACAAGAGACCCCCTCTCAGCGAGAACAAGAGACCCCCCCCCACACAAGAGACCCCCTCTCAGCGAGAACAAGAGACCCCCCCCCACACAAGAGACCCCCTCTCAGCGAGAACAAGAGACCCCCCCCCCACACAAGAGACCCCCTCTCAGCGAGAACAAGAGACCCCCCCCCCACACAAGAGACCCCCTCTCAGCGAGAACAAGAGACCCCCCCCCCACACAAGAGACCCCCTCTCAGCGAGAACAAGAGACCCCCCCCCCACACAAGAGACCCCCTCTCAGCGAGAACAAGAGACCCCCCCCCCACACAAGAGACCCCCTCTCAGCGAGAACAAGAGACCCCCCCCCCACACAAGAGACCCCCTCTCAGCGAGAACAAGAGACCCCCCCCCCACACAAGAGACCCCCTCTCAGCGAGAACAAGAGACCCCCCCCCACACAAGAGACCCCCTCTCAGCGAGAACAAGAGACCCCCCCACACAAGAGACCCCCTCTCAGCGAGAACAAGAGACCCCCCCACACAAGAGACCCCCTCTCAGCGAGAACAAGAGACCCCCCCCACACAAGAGACCCCCTCTCAGCGAGAACAAGAGACCCCCCCCCCACACAAGAGACCCCCTCTCAGCGAGAACAAGAGACCCCCCCCCCCACACAAGAGACCCCCTCTCAGCGAGAACAAGAGACCCCCCCCCCACACAAGAGACCCCCTCTCAGCGAGAACAAGAGACCCCCCCCCACACAAGAGAGCCCATCTCAGCAAGAACAAGAGACCCCCCCCCACACAAATGTCCACCTCAGTAAGCAAAACAGATCCCCCTGTAACCAAAAGAGATTACCCCCCCCCCCCCCAGTAATAGATCACCCCCCCCCCCCGTTTTCAAAAGAGATTCTTCCCCCCTCCCTCAATAAGCAAAAAAAAAAGAGATTCCCCTCAATAATGGATCCCCCCCCCCATCCAAAAGAGATTCTTTCCCGCCTCTGTAAGTAAAACAGATCCTCCCCCCTCAGTAATTGATCCCCCGTATCCAAAAAAGATTGACCCCCCCCCCCTCTAGCTGCACACATCTCCTCACCTCATGGTCACATCTCTCCAGTCCTCTCAGAGATGGCCGATTTCCTTCTCTTCCCGCTTCTTTGGTGGATGACATCAGCGCCCCTCCCCCCTATAGAGAAGCAGGCCCCGCCCCCACACACCTACCTGAAGCTGCAGTAGGATGTGTGAGCGAGAATGGAGGCCCACAGGATCCTCAGTGACAGGAGGAGGCGGGGTCAGCTCCTCAGGCTCCTCCTCCTCCTCCATAGCACACAGCACACTCCCCCGCCCCCATGGATGACACACCTCTGATTACTGGCTGGTAGATCTTTTCCCTGTACACACAATGTCTGTACAACCAGGAAGTGTCTGCTCTGTCCCACTACTCTATGATTCCCCAGTGTATGCTGGGATACAGAAGCCTCCCCCTGTCTCTCCCCCAGTGCCCAATAACACTTCACAAATGCTGCATTACATGCCATACACGGTCTAGGTGTTATTATTGGGTTAGAAGTAAAAAAATATATATTTTTTAATTTAAGTCACACCCAAGTACATAAATTCCCCACCCCCACAAAAAAATGAGACCCCCACCCCTTCAAACACTATTGTCAAAAGTATTGGGACACCTGCCTTTACATACACATGAACTTTAATGGCATCCCAGTCTTAAGCCTCGTACACACGGTCGGACTTCCATCGGACTTTTCCGTGGTTTTTTGTCCGAACGGAGTTGGTTGGGAACACCCATAGCATACACACGCTCAGACTTTTCTGCAAACTTTCCCAAAACTTTTTGCAACATCACGTGGTTTTTCTGCTCTTTTCTGCTCTTTACCGCCACCCTTTGGTCACCTTCTGCTATTGTTGGTTGATTAGTTTTGTCCATCGGACAAAAGTCCGATGGTTTTCTGTACACACGGTCGGACTTTGCTCCATCGGACTTTTGTTGGGCAAAAGTTTGTCCGTTTGCAGACCGAACTTTTGTCCGATGAAAACAAGAAAAAAGCAAAAAAAGTTTGCCCGATGGAACGTACACACGGTCGGATTGTTGGTCCAATTTGCTCAAAATGAAGTTTGTTGGCCAAAAGTCCGAGCGTGTGTACGGGGCTTTAGTCCGTAGGGTTCAATATTGATTTGCTCCACCCTTTGCAGCTATAACAGCTTCATCTCTTCTGGGAAGGCTGTCCACAAGGTTTAGGAGTGTCTATGGGAATGTTTGACCATTCTTCCAGAAGCACATTTGTGAGGTCAGGCACTGATGTTGGACGAGAAGGCCTGGCTTGCAGTCTCCGCTCTAATTCATCCCAAAGGTGTTCTATCTTGAGTTGCCACTTCATCCCTTTAAACCCAAACACATTCTGTGGCCTTTGACCAATGGGAGTTCCATACAGACGGTAACACGGACTGATGCCTCTCAGCTGAGAGCAGCATATATGCTTATTGACCCTTGGGGTCTGGTAAGTGGCCATATATTACTTAAAGTGGAGTTTCCACTAAAAATACAATACAGCATAAATGTGCATATAATACCCTGAAAAAAAACATTTGGATAATTTTTTGTTTTACTCACTGTTGCTATGTGGTCCCACGAAATCTGCCTTCTGAATCACCTCGTATTGTGTCATCATCTCCCTTGGCTCCTCAGCGCGCTACTGCTCCTGGGAAATGTGTGTCATCATTTCCCAGGATGCAGTGCGCATCCCCCAGCGCTGGAATCGCGGGACTTGGAAACAGGAAGTGACGCGATTCAAAGAAGATTTTGGCGGCTTTTTACACTGTTCTTCATTGTTGATGTTGGTTGCCATCACAACGGTGGGCACTTCCGCCGCCGCCGCCGCCCGTTGTGATGGCAACCCGAGTGGTTGACAGCGCTGCGCGAGAATGGGGGGAGGGGGCAGGCGGTCCGTAGGGTGCCCACGTGTCCCGGATTGCCCGGGATTGTCCCTGATTGGAGATTTTTGTCCCGTGTCCCGGGCAGCTCATTCCGGGACAATACAGATGTCCCGGAATGAAAAAAAAACAGTGACCAGTCCGCTCCGCCAACTCCGCATGTCCGCCACCACCTTATAAATTTTATCACACTGATCGATGATAACATAAACACAGGCTGCGGCTGCCACTGCCAGTCTGGTTGCTAGGCTAGGGACCGCTCCGCGTCTAGCAACCAGTGACGTCAACTGAGCTGAGGCCTGTCAGTGTGGGCAGTGAGTGCACCCACCCGGCGCACACTACGCTGAGTCTAATGGGCAGCGCGCGCGCCTCCCTCCGCAGCCACCAGCCAGTCCAGAGCCAGCATAGAGTGAGTGACCGTGACGCTCACGCCAGGTACAGTGACCACTCAGACAGAGCCACTCACACTCACTTGTGCATAGCCAGCCAGGCCAGCCTGAGCCTCGTCGTCCCGACTAGTCCTCCTTCTCCAGTGACGACCGACCGTCTCAGAGACAAAGCCACTTTCCTGTGCAGCCAGCCAGCCTGAGCGGCCTCGTCGTCCGAGTACTCCTCCAGAGTCCAGGCTCCTCCCGCCCACGAGGTCCACAAGTTTGCCGCGGCCGCCTGCAGTCAGTGCCAGTCTGCCAGACACTGACAAACTTCCAGGACCAGGACAGGTTAGTGTACTGTACTGTCTGTGTTACACTCACACACACTTTGTCCCCCTCCATTCTGCTGCTGTCCCCCTCCAGTTTTCCTCCGTGTCCCCCTCCATTCTGCTGTGTCCCCCTCCATTCTGCTGTGTCCCCCTCCATTCTGCTGCTGTCCCCCTCCAGTTTTCCTCCGTGTACCCCTCTGTTCTGCTGTCCCCCTCCGTTCTTCCTCCGTGTCCCCCTTCGTTCTGCTGTCCCCCTCCATGTCCCCCTCTGTTCTGCTGTCCCCCTCCGTTCTTCCTCCGTGTCCCCCTCTGTTCTGCTGTCTCCCTCCGTTCTTCCTCCATGTCCCCTACGTTCTGCTGTCCCCCTCCGTTCTTCCTCCGTGTCCCCCTCCGTTCTTCCTCCGTGTCCCCCTCTGTTCTGCTGTCTCCCTCCGTTCTTCCTCCGTGTCCCCTACGTTCTGCTGTCCCCCTCCGTTCTTCCTCCGTGTCCCCCTCCGTTCTGCTGTCCCCCTCTGTTCTGCTGTCCCCCTCTGTTCTGCTGTCCCCCTCCGTTCTTCCTCCGTGTCCCCCTCTGTTCTGCTGCTGTTCCCCTCCGTTCTTCCTCCGTGTCCCCCTTCTTTCTGCTGTCCCCCTCCATTCTGCTGTCCCCCTCCGTTCTTCCTCTGTGTCCCCCTCTGTTCTGCTGCTGTTCCCCTCCGTTCTTCCTCCGTGTCCCCCTCTGTTCTGCTGCTGTTCCCCTCCGTTCTTCCTCCGTGTCCCCCTTCCTCCGTGTCCCCCTCCGTTCTGCTGTCCCCCTCCGTTCTGCTGTCCCCCTTCGTTCTTCCTCCGTGTCCCCCTCCATTCTGCTGTCCCCCTCCATTCTTCCTCCGTGTCCCCCTCTGTTCTGCTGTCCCCCTCCATTCTTCCTCCGTGTCCCCCTCTGTTCTGCTGCTGTTCCCCTCCGTTCTTCCTCCGTGTCCCCCTCCTTTCTGCTGTCCCCCTCCGTTCTGCTGTCCCCCTCCAGTTTTCCTCCGTGTACCCCTCTGTTCTGCTGTCCCCCTCCGTTCTTCCTCCGTGTCCCCCTTCGTTCTGCTGTCCCCCTCCATGTCCCCCTCTGTTCTGCTGTCCCCCTCCGTTCTTCCTCCGTGTCCCCCTCTGTTCTGCTGTCTCCCTCCGTTCTTCCTCCATGTCCCCTACGTTCTGCTGTCCCCCTCCGTTCTTCCTCCGTGTCCCCCTCCGTTCTTCCTCCGTGTCCCCCTCTGTTCTGCTGTCTCCCTCCGTTCTTCCTCCGTGTCCCCTACGTTCTGCTGTCCCCCTCCGTTCTTCCTCCGTGTCCCCCTCCGTTCTGCTGTCCCCCTCTGTTCTGCTGTCCCCCTCTGTTCTGCTGTCCCCCTCCGTTCTTCCTCCGTGTCCCCCTCTGTTCTGCTGCTGTTCCCCTCTGTTCTTCCTCCGTGTCACCCTTCTTTCTGCTGTCCCCCTCCGTTCTGCTGTCCCCCTCTGTTCTTCCTCTGTGTCCCGCTCCGTTCTTCCTCTGTGTCCCCCTCCATTCTGCTGTCCCCCTCTGTTCTGCTGTCCCTCTCCGTTCTTCCTCTGTGTCCCCCTCTGTTCTGCTGCTGTTCCCCTCCGTTCTGCTGTCCCCCTCCGTTCTGCTGTCCCCCTTCGTTCTTCCTCCGTGTCCCCCTCCATTCTGCTGTCCCCCTCCATTCTTCCTCCGTGTCCCCCTCTGTTCTGCTGTCCCCTGCCATTCTTCCTCCGTGTCCCCCTCTGTTCTGCTGCTGTCCCCCTCCGTTCTTCCTCCGTGTCCCCCTCCATTCTGCTGCCCCCCTCCGTTCTTCCTCCGTGTTCCCCTCTGTTCTGCTGCTGTCCCCCTCCGTTCTTCCTCCGTGTCCTCCTCCATTCTGATGTCCCCCTCTGTTCTTCCCCCGTGCCCCCCTCTGTTCTGGTGCTGTCCCCATCCGTTCTTCCTCCGTGTCCCCCTCCATTCTGCTTTCCCCCTCTGTTCTGCTGTCCCCCTCCGTTCCTCCTACGTGTTCCCCTCCGTTCTGCTGTCTCCCCCCGTTCTTCCTCCATGTCCCCCTCTGTTCTGCTGCTGTCCCCCTCCGTTCTTCCTCCGTGTCCCCCTCCATTCTGCTGTCCTCCTCCGTTCTTCCTCCGTGTCCCCCTCCATTCTGCTGCCCCCCTCTGTTCTGCTGTCCCCCTCTGTTCTTCCTCCGTGTCCCCCTCCGTTCTGCTGTCTCCCTCCGTTCTTCCTCCATGTCCCCCTCTGTTCTGCTGCTGTCCCCCCTCCGTTCTTCCTCCGTGTCCCCCTCCATTCTGCTGTCCCCCTCCGTTCTTCCTCCGTGTCCCCCTCCGTTCTGCTGTTCCCCTCATACTTTATTTTGTCCATATTTAAAAATTCTTACAGAAAACACCTTTATAACATAAATAAAATGTGTTTTTAATCCCCACCAGACAGAGCCACACTTACTGCCGGTAAGGATCCAGCCTGTGCCCAGTCAGTGCCAGTCCTGGGGCCACCGCCGACTACTCCCGCAGCCACTGCAGTACATTGCCCGACTTCTCCGGTAACAGTTCAACTTCTCTCCTGAGCTGAGCCTCGTCCGAGTCCTCCCGCCCACGAGGTCCGCGAGTTTGCCGCCCGCCAGACATTGACAAACTTCCAGGTTAGTGTTACACTTTGTTACAGTGAGCATGCTCCCCCTCCGTTCTGCTGCTGTCTGTCCCCCTCTGTTCTGCTGCTGTCCCCCACTCCCCCTCCGTTCTGCTGCTGTCCCCCTCCAGTTTTCCTCCATGTCCCCCTCCGTTCTGCTGCTGTCCCCCTCCAGTTTTCCTCCGTGTCCCCCTCTGTTCTGCTGCTGTCCCCCTCCGTTCTTCTTCCGTGTCCCCCTCCGTTCTTCCTCCGTGTCCCCCTCCGTGTCCCCCTCTGTTTTGCTGCTGTCCCCCTCCATTCTTCCTCCAAGTCCCCCTCTGTTCTGCTGTCCCCCTCTGTTCTGCTGTTCCCCTCCATTCTTCCTCCGTGTCCCCCTCTGTTCTGCTGTCCCCCACCGTTCCTCCTCCGTGTCCCCCTCTGTTCTGCTGCTGTCCCCCTCTGTTCTGCTGCTGTCCCCCTCTGTTCTTCCTCCATGTCCCCCTCCGTTCTGCTGTCCCCCTCTGTTCTGCTTTCCCCCTCCATTCTTCCTCTGTTTACCCCTCTTATCCGCTGCTGTCCCCCTTTGTTCTTCCTCCGTGTCCCCCTCCGTTCTGCTGTCCCCCTCTGTTCTGCTGTCCCCCTCCGTTCTTCCTCCGTGTCCCCCTCTGTTCTGCTGCTGTCCCCCTCCGTTCTTCCTCCGTATCCCCCTCTGTTCTGCTGTACCCCTCTGTTCTTCCTCTGTGTCCCCCTCCGTTCTGCTGTCCCCCTCCAGTTTTCCTCCGTGTCCCCCTCCGTTCTGCTGTACCCCTCCGTTCTGCTACTGTCCCCCTCCAGTTTTCCTCCATGTCCCCCTCAGTTCTGCTGCTGTCCCCCTCCGTTCTTCTTCCGTGTCCCCCTCTGTTCTGCTGTCCCCCTCCGTTCTTCCTCCACTTTCAGTGTCACTTACAACTCCATCTCCTCCGCTCCTCTTCCTCTCTCTGTTGGCGTACCCCAAGGTGCCGTCCTTGAGCCCCTCCTATTCTTGCTCTATACCTCTTCCCTGGGCCAATTGATAACCTCCCATGGCTTCCAATACCACCTCTATGCTATGCCGATGACACCCAGATCTATCTCTCCACTCCTCAACTAACCTCCTCGATCTCCTCACAGATCTTAAACTTACTGATTGACATATCGGTATGGATGTCACAGTCACACCACTTCCTCAAGCTCAGTCTTTCTAAAACGGAGCTTGTTACATTTCCTCCTTCCCGGTTTTATATTTTCAAGAATATATTTATAGTAATATATCTATCTGTTATTTAAGAAAAAAGTGGATTTGTTTGTGGTTTATTATATATGGTTGGTTGCTAGTGTATCGGGCATATACTTTGAAATCTGGTGAAGACATCAGTTATGTATAGTTCCCTGCAGCCCAGCAGGTGGCGCTGTCACTTTGGGCCGGGGTTGAACCATCGCTGCAGTGCCGTACCCTTTGTGACCTCTCGCGGCAGTTGTACGGCGGGGCGGGGAACCCGCTGTGCTTGCTGGGAGAGGGTATAAAGAGGGCAGACATCTTCGCCATGAGGTTCGAGTCCCAGGCACCTTCAGCCTGAGGGCTGCTGTTCGCGGTCGGTGTCCAGGCGGCCTAGGCCTGGACACTTGGAGTTCGTGTTCCATCCCAGACACCTTCAGTCTGGGGTGAGGTGCTTAGCCGGAGGCCTGGGGCCCAGTACCTTCCGCTGGGTCCCGCGAGGGAGGGATTGTCCTAGGGGGCCCCGAATCCAGAGGCATAAGGGACCGGAGGAGGGACTCATCCGAAGATCTGGTGCAGCATATTGCCAGTGCCGGATGAACCTCTGGAGACCGCCCGGAGGGATATCTTTCCCGAACAGGGGCCAAGTTCAGAGAGGAAGGTGGTTCACGTTCTATGACCGGTGGCAGCGGTCCAAATATTCAACTCAGGTCAGTGGCAGAGACCTGCTATTAGGCCTGTGGCAGGGGCATCAACAGTTCATCCGGTCGGTGGCAGCGACCAAAACTCACGGCCTATTCGCTAGTAGGGATGAGCCGAACACCCCCGGGTTCGGTTCGCACCAGAACCTTCGAACGGACCGAAAGTTCGCGCGAATTTTCGAACCCTATTCGTTATAATGGACGCGAACGTTCGAAATCAAAATTGCTAATTACAACGGCCAATATGCATGTTAATGTTATAAAACAGGTTTGGGGACCCGGGTCCTGCCCCAGGGGACATATATCAATGCAAAAAGAAATTTTAAAAACTAAAGTTTTTTCGGGAGCAGTCATTTTAATGATGCATAAAGTGAAAAAAAAAAAGTGAAATTTTCCTTTAAATATGGTACCTGGGGGGTGTCTAAAGTATGCCTGTGAAGTGGCATGTGTTTCCCGTGTTTAGAACTGTCCTTGCACAAAATGACATTTGTAAAGGAAAAAAAGAAGCCATTTAAAACCACTTGCGGCTTTAATGTCATGTCTTGTCCTGGCCGCCATATGGCTGAAAATCCTTGAGAAAAATGGCATGGCTACCCCATCACCCCCCCCCCCCACCCCAGCCCCTTTGGGTCTTGTATGGATACTAAGGGGGACCCCGCACCCAAAATAAAACCCTATACCTACAACCCTATATACTCTGAACAGCAGTATATAGGTGGTGCAAACAAGACATGGACTGTAGGTTTGTTCTTAAGTAGAATCTGAACAGGTACATTATGAAGTGTAGCTACATCCCAAAAAAAAACAATTTTTAAGCTTTTTGGAGAACATAGGGAGGGGTTATCACCCCTGTAACATTTGCTGTCTTTGCACATCTGTTCAGAACATGTCACCTCACTTTCCGTCCCAATGACAAATGTTTTTGGAAAAGTGGGGTTTTAATTGAAACAAGGATTGGTGATAAAGCATCAGTAGAGAGGAGATACCTTTTTCCCAAATTAAATCTAACAGGATAGAATTTTCCTTCCTAGGGGTAGATTTCCTCTCACTTCCTGTTTTCTCTTGCCGTTTGCAAGTAGGAGTCGTTTGTAAGTTGGATGTTTGAAAGTAGGGGCCTGCCGTATATACTCTGCAGAAATTTGCCCTATTAGATGTTGGTGTAGCCACAAGACTGGTGGGCACAGGAATGGGCCCTGCTGTGAGTTAATAGATCAAGATTTGTACTTGCATGCACCTGTTGAACCGGGCAGAAAAATTGGGCCTTTGGTGGTGGTGGTGGTGGTGGTGGACGGTGTTGCCACAAGACTGTAAGCCCTCACAGTTACTCTTGGTGGGTGCAGGAATGGGCCCTGCTGTGAGTTATTAGATCAAGATTTGTAATTGCATGCACCTGTTGAACAGGGCAGAAAAATTGGGCCTTTGGTGGTGGTGGTGGTGGTGGACGGTGTTGCCACAAGACTGTAGGCCCTCATAGTTACTCTTGGTGGGCGCAGGAATGGGCCCTGCTGTGAACTATTAGATCAAGATTTGTAATTACACGCCCCTGTTAAACAGGGGCTGAAAAATTGTGCCTTAGGCATTGGTGCTGGTGCCACAACACTGCAACCCCTCACAGATACTGTACTTGGAGCACAGCAGTCACACCTGTTGCGAAGCATCTTTTTAAAAAATTGTAATTACACGCCCCTGTTATACAGGGGCTGAAAAATTGTGCCTTAGGCACTGGTGCTGGTGCCACAACACTGCAACCCCTCACAGATACTGTACTCTGAGCACAGCAATGAGACCTGTTGCAAAGCATTGCCTAAAAATTGTAATTACACGCCCCAACAGGGGCTGAAAAATTGTGCCTTAGGCACTGGTGCTGGTGCCACAACACTGCAACCCCTCACAGATACTGTACTCTGAGCACAGCAGTCACACCTGTTGCGAAGCATCTTTTTAAAAAATTGTAATTACACGCCCCTGTTATACAGGGGCTGAAAAATTGTGCCTTAGGCACTGGTGTGGTGGCATGGATCATTGAGGAGGAGGAAGAGGATAGTCAGTGAACATAACAGGACAGTCACTCAGCATCAGCATAGGCAGTCTTGAAGGGATGTGACATTATAAATTATTCCGTTATATCCGCTTCAGGTGTCTGGTAGCTGGTGGTGATCCAAGACTGATTCATTTTTATGAAGGTCAGTCGATCAACCGAGTCGGTGGACAGGCGCACCCTATGATCGGTGACAAATCCTCCAGCAGCACTGAATGTGCGTTCGGAAAGAACGCTGGATGCAGGACAGGCCAGTAGCTCAATTGCATACTGTGCAAGCTCTGGCCAGTGATCCATCCTCAGGACCCAGTAAGCCAGAGGATTTTCGGTGGGAAAGGTGTCCAAGTCTGACCTTGCCCCTAGGTATTCCTGCACCATGTATATCAGACGCTGGCGATGGTTGCTGGAACCGATCATACCTTGGGGCTGCGGACTAAAAAATTGTCTGAACGCATCGGTCAGACGTCCACCTTCCCCACCGCTCCTTCTGCTACTGACCAAAGCCTCAGCAACTTGTCGTCCAGGACCAGGAGTTTGTAACCTCCCAGTTTCTGGGAACGCGTTGCACAGACCTTTCTGCAAGGCCTCCCTGAGATGTCTCATCCTCTGCTCCCTCTGCGACGGCAAGATAAGGTCCGCAACCTTACCCTTGTACCGTGGATCAAGGAGAGTGGCCAGCCAGTAATGGTCACTCTCCTTGATCCGAAGAACACGAGGATCCTTCCGCAGGCTTTGCAGGATCAGGGAGGCCATGCAGCGTAGGTTAGCTGAGGCATTCGGTCCGGAGTCTTCTGGGTCACTGAGGATGACATGATCGCCAGCCACCTCCTCCCAGCCACGTACAAGTCCACTGGTTTGTTGGGACTGTACATCATCCCTAAAAGACTGCTGCTGCTGATGCTGAGTGCCAGGCTCCACCTCCATGCTCACACAATCCTCCTCCTCCTCCTCCTCCTCCTCCTCTTCCTGTGTGATGGGTGGGACAGAAGGAACATTGTCTGGATAAAGGGGGCCTTGAGAGACAAGGAAGTCCTCCTCTTCCTGCCTCTGTTCTGCCTCAAGTGCCCTGTCCATTATCCCACGCAGCGTATGCTCCAACAGGTGGACAAGAGGTACAGTGTCACTGATGCATGCACTGTCACTGCTCACCATCCTCGTGGCCTCCTCAAATGGTGAGAGGACAGTGCATGCATCCCTGATCATGCTCCACTGGCGTGGGGAAAAAAAGCCAAGCTCCCCTGACCCTGTCCTGGTGCCGTAGTCGCAAAGGTACTCATTGATGGCCCTCTGCTGCGTGTGCAGTCGCTGCAGCATGGCCAACGTTGAGTTCCACCTGGTGGGCATGTCACATATTAGGCGGTTCTTGGGCAGGTTCAGCTCCTTTTGCAGCTCAGTCAGCCGAGCACTGGCATTATAAGATCGGCGGAAATGCACACAGACTTTCCTGGCCTGCCTCAGGACATCCTGTAAGCCTGGGAACCTGCCCAAGAACCGCTGCACCACCAGGTTGAGGACGTGAGCCATACAGGGCACATGGGTGAGCTGCCCCTGTCGCAGGGCGGAGAGGAGGTTGGTGCCATTATCAGAAACGACCATTCCTGGCTTAAGCTGGCGTGGCGTCAACCACCTCTCGGCCTGCCCCTGCAGAGCTGCCAGAACCTCTGGCCCAGTGTGGCTCCTGTCCCCCAAACACACCAGCGCAAGCACGGCATGGCATCTTTTTGCCTGCGTACTCGCGTAGCCCCTTGTACGCCTACGGAGCACCGCTGGTTCCGAGGACAGAGCACTCGAAGAGGACATGGAGGAAGAAGAAGAGGAGGGGGTGGAGGAGAGAGGTGTGTCACAACCAGTAGTAGCATTTTGGAGGCGTGGTGGCGGAACAACCTCCAACACTACTGCACCTTGTCCTGCATCCCTCCCAGCTACCAATAGAGTGACCCAATGGGCCGTGAAAGAAAGATAACGTCCCTGTCCATGCCTGCTGGACCATGAGTCAGCGGTAATATGCACCTTACCGCTGACCGCCCTGTCCAGCGAGGCATGGACATTGCCTTCCACATGCCAGTAGAGAGACGGAATCGCCTTCCGTGAGAAAAAGTGGCGTTTGGGAACCTGCCACTGAGGAACCGCACATTGAACAAACTCACGGAAGGGGGCCGAGTCTATCAACTGAAAAGGCAGCAGTTGAAGTGCTAGCAATTTAGCCAAGCTAGCATTCAACCGCTGGGCATGTGGATGGCTGGGAGTATACTTCTTTCGACGGTCCAGCAGCTGGGGCAGGGAAATTTGCCTGCTACAATCGGACGTCGGTGTACTGCAAGTACTTGGTTGTGACACACCTAATTCTACACCTTCAGTCCTCTCAGAGCAGCTTTCAGAGAGGACTGAAGATATAGTGGGGATGGAGATCCCAGCTGATGAGGAGCAAGGAGAGGTCCGCTTTGTTCTTTGGTGTGGGTCTTTTATGTGTGCTTGCCAACGAGCTGCATGGCAGGTCGACATATGTCTGCTCATGCTTGTGGTGCCCAAGCGGCTGATGTTTTGGCCACGCGAGATACGCTTGAGACAAATATTGCAAATAGCAGTGGTGCGATCTGATGCACTCGTCTCAAAAAAGGCCCACACCAAAGAACTTTTGTGATAACGTGCAGAGGCAGCGCCCTGCACAGGCGGAGCTCTGCGGTGTGGTACAGTTGCTGTGCTGGCCTCTAGCTGGCCTCCAGGGGGCATCCTGCCTCGTTGGACATGTGACGCTGCATCCTCCTCCTCCTCCTCCTCTCTCCCTTCAGGCACCCACGTGGAGTCAGTGACCTCATCATCCCCTCCCTCTTCACCACTAGAGCAAACCTGGCAGTAAGCTGCAGCTGGTGGAACACTACTGCCAGATTGCTGTCCTTCAGCATCCCCTCTCTCTGCGCGCACACTACTGACTTCCTCAAGCTGGGTATCATCATCCGAGCCTTCGAATCGTTGGGCATCCTCCTGGAGCATGTACCCAACACTGTGCTCAAACAGTTCGGGGGACTCCTCAGGAGGACATGGTGGGTCTAGGGAAGGGGTGGCTGATGATGCCATTGAGTACGCGTTGGCAGCTGCTCTGCCAGTACCCTGAGCCTGGGTGGGAGAGGATGAGGAGGATGAGGAGGGCTTGGTCATCCATTCTACCAAGCCTTCGGCATGATGCAGCTCCACATGTCCAGCTGCCGAAAACAAAGACAAGCGTGTCCCATGGCCACGTGCTGATGACGATGCACGACCACGTCCACGGCCAGCACTGTTGTCTCTAGAAACAGAGCCTGCCTGCCCTGTGTTCTTGCCTCGGCACGCTCTGCCTCTCCTTGGCGGTCTTCCAGCCATTGTAGTCGGTAGTGTATATAGTATAAAAAATAGAACTCCTATGTGTGCTCACAACACACTGTAGGTCCTATGGGTGCTGACACTAACACACTATAGGTACTATGTGTGCTGCTGACAAGAAAATATAGGAGCTCTGTTTGCTGCCACTAACACACTAGAAGTCCTATGGGTGCTGCTGAGAAGAAAATATAGGAGCTCTGTTTGCTGCCACTAACACACTAGAAGTCCTATGGGTGCTGCTGAGAAGAAAATATAGGAGCTCTGTTTGCTGCCACTAACACACTAGAAGTCCTATGGGTGCTGCTGAGAAGAAAATATAGGAGCTCTGTTTGCTGCCACTAACACACTAGAAGTCCTATGGGTGCTGCTGAGAAGAAAATATAGGAGCTCTGTGTGATGCCACTAACACACTAGAAGTCCTATGGGTGCTGCTGAGAAGAAAATATAGGAGCTCTGTTTGCTGCCACTAACACACTAGAAGTCCTATGGGTGCTGCTGAGAAGAAAATATAGGAGCTCTGTTTGCTGCCACTAACACACTAGAAGTCCTATGGGTGCTGCTGAGAAGAAAATATAGGAGCTCTGTTTGCTGCCACTAACACACTAGAAGTCCTATGGGTGCTGCTGAGAAGAAAATATAGGAGCTCTGTGTGATGCCACTAACACACTAGAAGTCCTATGGGTGCTGCTGAGAAGAAAATATAGGAGCTCTGTTTGCTGCCACTAACACACTAGAAGTCCTATGGGTGCTGCTGAGAAGAAAATATAGGAGCTCTGTTTGCTGCCACTAACACACTAGAAGTCCTATGGGTGCTGCTGAGAAGAAAATATAGGAGCTCTGTTTGCTGCCACTAACACACTAGAAGTCCTATGGGTGCTGCTGAGAAGAAAATATAGGAGCTCTGTGTGATGCCACTAACACACTAGAAGTCCTATGGGTGCTGCTGAGAAGAAAATATAGGAGCTCTGTTTGCTGCCACTAACACACTAGAAGTCCTATGGGTGCTGCTGAGAAGAAAATATAGGAGCTCTGTTTGCTGCCACTAACACACTAGAAGTCCTATGGGTGCTGCTGAGAAGAAAATATAGGAGCTCTGTTTGCTGCCACTAACACACTAGAAGTCCTATGGGTGCTGCTGAGAAGAAAATATAGGAGCTCTGTTTGCTGCCACTAACACACTAGAAGTCCTATGGGTGCTGCTGAGAAGAAAATATAGGAGCTCTGTGTGATGCCACTAACACACTAGAAGTCCTATGGGTGCTGCTGAGAAGAAAATATAGGAGCTCTGTTTGCTGCCACTAACACACTAGAAGTCCTATGGGTGCTGCTGAGAAGAAAATATAGGAGCTCTGTGTGATGCCACTAACACACTAGAAGTCCTATGGGTGCTGCTGAGAAGAAAATATAGGAGCTCTGTTTGCTGCCACTAACACACTAGAAGTCCTATGGGTGCTGCTGAGAAGAAAATATAGGAGCTCTGTTTGCTGCCACTAACACACTAGAAGTCCTATGGGTGCTGCTGAGAAGAAAATATAGGAGCTCTGTTTGCTGCCACTAACACACTAGAAGTCCTATGGGTGCTGCTGAGAAGAAAATATAGGAGCTCTGTGTGATGCCACTAACACACTAGAAGTCCTATGGGTGCTGCTGAGAAGAAAATATAGGAGCTCTGTTTGCTGCCACTAACACACTAGAAGTCCTATGGGTGCTGCTGAGAAGAAAATATAGGAGCTCTGTTTGCTGCCACTAACACACTAGAAGTCCTATGGGTGCTGCTGAGAAGAAAATATAGGAGCTCTGTTTGCTGCCACTAACACACTAGAAGTCCTATGGGTGCTGCTGAGAAGAAAATATAGGAGCTCTGTTTGCTGCCACTAACACACTAGAAGTCCTATGGGTGCTGCTGAGAAGAAAATATAGGAGCTCTGTTTGCTGCCACTAACACACTAGAAGTCCTATGGGTGCTGCTGAGAAGAAAATATAGGAGCTCTGTTTGCTGCCACTAACACACTAGAAGTCCTATGGGTGCTGCTGAGAAGAAAATATAGGAGCTCTGTTTGCTGCCACTAACACACTAGAAGTCCTATGGGTGCTGCTGAGAAGAAAATATAGGAGCTCTGTTTGCTGCCACTAACACACTAGAAGTCCTATGGGTGCTGCTGAGAAGAAAATATAGGAGCTCTGTGTGATGCCACTAACACACTAGAAGTCCTATGGGTGCTGCTGAGAAGAAAATATAGGAGCTCTGTTTGCTGCCACTAACACACTAGAAGTCCTATGGGTGCTGCTGAGAAGAAAATATAGGAGCTCTGTTTGCTGCCACTAACACACTAGAAGTCCTATGGGTGCTGCTGAGAAGAAAACATAGGAGCTCTGTTTGCTGCCACTAACACACTAGAAGTCCTATGGGTGCTGCTGAGAAGAAAATATAGGAGCTCTGTTTGCTGCCACTAACACACTAGAAGTCCTATGGGTGCTGCTGAGAAGAAAATATAGGAGCTCTGTTTGCTGCCACTAACACACTAGAAGTCCTATGGGTGCTGCTGAGAAGAAAATATAGGAGCTCTGTTTGCTGCCACTAACACACTAGAAGTCCTATGGGTGCTGCTGAGAAGAAAATATAGGAGCTCTGTTTGCTGCCACTAACACACTAGAAGTCCTATGGGTGCTGCTGAGAAGAAAATATAGGAGCTCTGTTTGCTGCCACTAACACACTAGAAGTCCTATGGGTGCTGCTGAGAAGAAAATATAGGAGCTCTGTGTGATGCCACTAACACACTAGAAGTCCTATGGGTGCTGCTGAGAAGAAAATATAGGAGCTCTGTTTGCTGCCACTAACACACTAGAAGTCCTATGGGTGCTGCTGAGAAGAAAATATAGGAGCTCTGTGTGATGCCACTAACACACTAGAAGTCCTATGGGTGCTGCTGAGAAGAAAATATAGGAGCTCTGTTTGCTGCCACTAACACACTAGAAGTCCTATGGGTGCTGCTGAGAAGAAAATATAGGAGCTCTGTGTGCTGCCACTAACACACTAGAAGTCCTATGGGTGCTGCTGAGAAGAAAATATAGGAGCTCTGTGTGATGCCACTAACACACTAGAAGTCCTATGGGTGCTGCTGAGAAGAATATATAGGAGCTCTGTTTGCTGCCACTAACACACTAGAAGTCCTATGGGTGCTGCTGAGAAGAAAATATAGGAGCTCTGTTTGCTGCCACTAACACACTAGAAGTCCTATGGGTGCTGCTGAGAAGAAAATATAGGAGCTCTGTTTGCTGCCACTAACACACTAGAAGTCCTATGGGTGCTGCTGAGAAGAAAATATAGGAGCTCTGTTTGCTGCCACTAACACACTAGAAGTCCTATGGGTGCTGCTGAGAAGAAAATATAGGAGCTCTGTTTGCTGCCACTAACACACTAGAAGTCCTATGGGTGCTGCTGAGAAGAAAATATAGGAGCTCTGTTTGCTGCCACTAACACACTAGAAGTCCTATGGGTGCTGCTGAGAAGAAAATATAGGAGCTCTGTGTGATGCCACTAACACACTAGAAGTCCTATGGGTGCTGCTGAGAAGAAAATATAGGAGCTCTGTTTGCTGCCACTAACACACTAGAAGTCCTATGGGTGCTGCTGAGAAGAAAATATAGGAGCTCTGTTTGCTGCCACTAACACACTAGAAGTCCTATGGGTGCTGCTGAGAAGAAAATATAGGAGCTCTGTTTGCTGCCACTAACACACTAGAAGTCCTATGGGTGCTGCTGAGAAGAAAATATAGGAGCTCTGTGTGATGCCACTAACACACTAGAAGTCCTATGGGTGCTGCTGAGAAGAAAATATAGGAGCTCTGTTTGCTGCCACTAACACACTAGAAGTCCTATGGGTGCTGCTGAGAAGAAAATATAGGAGCTCTGTTTGCTGCCACTAACACACTAGAAGTCCTATGGGTGCTGCTGAGAAGAAAATATAGGAGCTCTGTTTGCTGCCACTAACACACTAGAAGTCCTATGGGTGCTGCTGAGAAGAAAATATAGGAGCTCTGTTTGCTGCCACTAACACACTAGAAGTCCTATGGGTGCTGCTGAGAAGAAAATATAGGAGCTCTGTTTGCTGCCACTAACACACTAGAAGTCCTATGGGTGCTGCTGAGAAGAAAATATAGGAGCTCTGTGTGATGCCACTAACACACTAGAAGTCCTATGGGTGCTGCTGAGAAGAAAATATAGGAGCTCTGTTTGCTGCCACTAACACACTAGAAGTCCTATGGGTGCTGCTGAGAAGAAAATATAGGAGCTCTGTTTGCTGCCACTAACACACTAGAAGTCCTATGGGTGCTGCTGAGAAGAAAATATAGGAGCTCTGTGTGATGCCACTAACACACTAGAAGTCCTATGGGTGCTGCTGAGAAGAAAATATAGGAGCTCTGTGTGATGCCACTAACACACTAGAAGTCCTATGGGTGCTGCTGAGAAGAAAATATAGGAGCTCTGTTTGCTGCCACTAACACACTAGAAGTCCTATGGGTGCTGCTGAGAAGAAAATATAGGAGCTCTGTGTGATGCCACTAACACACTAGAAGTCCTATGGGTGCTGCTGAGAAGAAAATATAGGAGCTCTGTTTGCTGCCACTAACACACTAGAAGTCCTATGGGTGCTGCTGAGAAGAAAATATAGGAGCTCTGTTTGCTGCCACTAACACACTAGAAGTCCTATGGGTGCTGCTGAGAAGAAAATATAGGAGCTCTGTTTGCTGCCACTAACACACTAGAAGTCCTATGGGTGCTGCTGAGAAGAAAATATAGGAGCTCTGTGTGATGCCACTAACACACTAGAAGTCCTATGGGTGCTGCTGAGAAGAAAATATAGGAGCTCTGTTTGCTGCCACTAACACACTAGAAGTCCTATGGGTGCTGCTGAGAAGAAAATATAGGAGCTCTGTTTGCTGCCACTAACACACTAGAAGTCCTATGGGTGCTGCTGAGAAGAAAATATAGGAGCTCTGTGTGATGCCACTAACACACTAGAAGTCCTATGGGTGCTGCTGAGATGAAAATATAGGAACTCTGTGTGATGCCACTAACACATTAGAAGTCCTATGGGTGCTGCTGAGAAGAAAATATAGGAGCTCTGTTTGCTGCCACTAACACACTAGAAGTCCTATGGGTGCTGCTGAGAAGAAAATATAGGAGCTCTGTTTGCTGCCACTAACACACTAGAAGTCCTATGGGTGCTGCTGAGAAGAAAATATAGGAGCTCTGTGTGATGCCACTAACACACTAGAAGTCCTATGGGTGCTGCTGAGATGAAAATATAGGAACTCTGTGTGATGCCACTAACACATTAGAAGTCCTATGGGTGCTGCTGAGAAGAAAATATAGGAGCTCTGTTTGCTGCCACTAACACACTAGAAGTCCTATGGGTGCTGCTGAGAAGAAAATATAGGAGCTCTGTGTGATGCCACTAACACACTAGAAGTCCTATGGGTGCTGCTGAGAAGAAAATATAGGAGCTCTGTTTGCTGCCACTAACACACTAGAAGTCCTATGGGTGCTGCTGAGAAGAAAATATAGGAGCTCTGTTTGCTGCCACTAACACACTAGAAGTCCTATGGGTGCTGCTGAGAAGAAAATATAGGAGCTCTGTGTGATGCCACTAACACACTAGAAGTCCTATGGGTGCTGCTGAGAAGAAAATATAGGAGCTCTGTGTGATGCCACTAACACACTAGAAGTCCTATGGGTGCTGTTGGGGTGCAATGCTGTGCTAACAGCACTGCGGTTGGTACTACTGCAATACTGTACTAACAGTAAGCACGCACCAGACTAATCCCCAGCAGCAGCTAATAACACACTAACTGTGCAATCAGCAGCAATGAACGATCAATGACTTAGGTAGCAATGGTTTAGCAAAGAAATAGCCAATGGTTTAGCAAAGAAGAGCAAATCTTTCAGTATCAAGCAAAGACAGAATCAGCAGACTAATCTCTCCTAAAGCCGGAACTCATGTGACCGGGGCCGATGGCGTGGCGGCCTTTTAAATGGTGGGGCGTGTACTAAAGCCCCTGAGCTGTAATTGGCTACAGCCGTCCTGCCTGTAGCCAATTATTGCTCTCCGAGTTTCGGGCGCTGTGATTGGCCAAGCATGCGGGGTCACAGTGCATGCTTGGCCAATCATCAGCCAGCAATGCACTGCGCCGGCCGCGCCGGCCGCAATGCATTGCGGGGCCGCTCGCATCACACGAATGTGATGCGAACGGCCCAAATAGTTCTGGGCTCGACGAGCGAGCGAACGCCCGATGCTCGATTCGAACATGGGTTCGAATCGAGCACCGGGCCCATCCCTATTCGCTAGTAAAGGAATAGGAGAGTTCATTTGTGCCTGGACCTACTCGTACCCACACCCCTGGTTGTCTGCTACTAAAAGTTCAACTGATTGTGTTCACCCTATTGTATGAGAAATAAAGGAGTGTTGGACTTTTGATTGGTGTGGGGCTCTATTATTGGCAGACACATCTCCATGGAACAACTGAGGCTTCGTATGCAGTGAACAGACCCAGAGGTAATTCAACTAACTTTGCTCAACCCTCATACACATACAATGGGAGAGTTTGGCGTAGTGTTCCTGTACTCTCCTCTCCCAGGTACCCCTAGACACAAGCCGCTTAAACGAGAAGAAACCGAGAGGGAGAGTGAGGGGAGAGGCGCTACACTAGTTTATACCTAGTTTCTAAAAGTTCTTGCTCATTGAGAAAACAATAAAAATCTGTCAATTTATTGCAACTTGTTCTGTTTGCTTTTTCTATTTCTTAAGAGATGTCTAACACATTTAAAAGTATGACCTGTTTTAGGTAGCCAGTAGTGTTGAGCGAACCCGAACTGTAAAGTTCGGGTCCGTACCGAACTTTAGCTTTTTCCCGAACCCGAACCCGGACTTTGCGCAAAAGTCAGGGTTCGGGAATCTAATTACACAGTTAGAAATGCTTCAGGGGCCAGCCAATCACCTTTTGATTAGCTGGTGTGCCCTTAGAAGCCATCATAGCCATGCCTACTAATGGCATGGCTGTGATTGGTCAGTGCAACATGTGACTCAGCTTCTATATAAGCTGGAGGCACACAGCACACACGTCACTCTGCTTCAGAATAGATAGGGAGAGGATCTAGTCTGCTGCTTCTGCTTTTAGGGAGAGATAGAAAAATACATGAGTTAGTCCTGATTCTGGAATCTGAGGGAAAAGATAGAGAGACAGTGTAGTGTAGGGCCAGGTTCCTGTTGGTGCTTTCAGGGAGAGAGATATATTATATAGGAATAGGAGTCCAGATTCAGAGATATAACTCAGCGATCTGCATAGGTTTAGCTGTTTGTGTTGCAGCGCAGTCTTTTTACACTGCTATGAGCCCAGTGTCAGAGAAAATCTACCTTTTATCTGCAAGCTCAGTGCACCAGCACTGCATATATTATGTTGAGAGATACACCGTTTCCATACTGTGGGTGTATTCTGCTCTTGGAAAAAGATCCATTTAGGACAAAAAAAAAAGGCACTTTATTGTGCTCTTTTCCAAAAGACCCATTGGGCAAAAAAAAAAAATTCCATTTTATTTTGCTCATGCAAAAAAAGACCCGTTTAGGGCAAAAAAAATAAAATAAATAAAAATATGCACTTTAATGTACGCTTGCAAAAAGACCCATTTTGGGCCACAAAAAATATTTTGCAGTGTGTTATACATATGTGGAGGTGTGTGAAATAAACAATTTCTAAATAGTTTTCTTCTACTGCGCTATACTAAAAAAACAAAATTTTTTTTGAATAGCATTTTCTGCAGTTCTGTAGCTGTGCGATTCAGCGGTTACGTACTGTGGGTGTATTGTGGTCTTCCAAAAAACGCCATTTAGGGCCACAAAAAATATTTTGCAGTGTGTTATACATATGTGGAGGTGTGTGAAATAAACAATTTCTAAATAGTTTTCTTCTACTGTGCTATACTAAAAAAAAACATTTTTTTTGAATAGCATTTTCTGCAGTTCTGTAGCTGTGCGATTCAGCGGTTACGTACTGTGGGTGTGTTCTGCTCTTCCAAAAACACCCATTTAGGGCAACATCCTAAATTTGGAAAATATGAGGAGAAGGTCAAAGGGACGTGGTGGCCCCGGTCGTGGTGCTGCTGGTGGAGCTCCTGTTGCAGGCAGAGGACGTGGTGGATCTGTGCCAGATACACGCACAAGTGAAACACCTTCCTCAGGTGCGAGTAGGCGACCGAGCCTGCGGCGGTATTTTGTCATGCCTAATGAGGCTGTACGAATGTTTAGGCCAGGACAAGTACAGGCGATAGTAGATTGGGTTGCTGACAGTGCCTCGGGTTCCTTCACATTGTCTCCCACCCACTCTTCTGATGAAAGATCAGAGTTGGCACCTGAAACCCATGTCCATCAGTCTTTCACCTCACCCCCTTGCAACTCAGCCAAGCAGTCTGAGCCCCAAATCATGCAGCAGTCTCTTCTGCTTTTCGATGACTCTGTTAGCAGGGTTTCCCAAGGCCATCCACCTAGCCCTGCCCCAGAAGTGGAAGAGATTGAGTGCACCGATGCCCAACCACTTATGTTTCATGATGAGTATGTAGCGGGGTCCTCAAATTGATGGGATACACCTGGGCAATAGTGTAACCCAGGTGTATAATTGTGTTAGGATTCAGACCCCTTTTTGTTTCGTGGAGGATTGGAGGATGTAATATTCTCCTTTGCCTGTGGGTGGCGGGGTACCCACGGGCTTCAGGTAGAATCATCCCCTGCAGTGCTCCCTGTTTGGTCTCTTCCCGGAGATGGTATGGCTGGGGCGGGGAACCCGCTGGGCCGTTGAAGGGAGGAGATAAAAGGGGGAGACGCCCTGACCACGAGGTCGTCGTCGTCGTTTTGCGGAGAAGGAGGTCCTCGGAGGAGGAGGGTTGCGGTCCGCACCCAGGGCCCTTAGGCCTGGGTGCGGGAGATCCAGGAGTCTGGTCCAGGTGCCCATGGCCTGGTCCGGAGTCATGTTGGCGTCCATCCCAGGCACCTTTAGCCTGGGGTGAGGTACTATCGAGGAGGCCTGGGGCCCAGTACCTTCGACTGGGTCCCGCTAGGGTGGACTGTCCGAGGGTCCCTGAGCGGAGGGACTCGTACCTGAGGTGAGGAGGCCGGGGAGGTTACCCACTGGAGACCCGGAGCAGCACCAACCCGGTGACAGTGGGCCTCTGGGAACTCTCTTGGGAGGACACATCCCCCTGATAGGGGCCACAGCGTATCGAAGAGGGCTCCATTGCTGTTCATAGGGGTTGCTGGAAGAGACCCCATCCTTCCTGTTCTGTAACAGCCGGATTGGCTTAGGCGCCGCTGGTCATAGTACAGTGGCATAGAACTCAAACTTTAGGAAGTGCCTCGATCTGCTCGCCCCACCGTTGGCAAGGTTATAGGTCCCAACCAGTTTGCTGCAAAAGAACTGTTTATTGTGCTTTGCGTATTGGAGTGTCAAATAAACAAGTGTTGGACCTTTCTCCGGTGTGTGAACTCCAGTTACTGGAAGCAAAGGGGAGGCTGGTGAGCTTGCAATTACAGACTCAGTGCATTCACAGAACACACCGGCCCGAGGAAACATCAGGAAGTGGCCTTCACCTCCCTACTACAATGGGGAGGACATGGGCCGTGGCGCATCTCACTCTCACAACCCAGGAACCCCTAGACATGAGTTGGTGTGTAACCGATAAAGATGGAGAGAGGGTGAGGCCGCTACACGTGGGGGCTCGTGAGTCCGGGATAGAGTGTGTTCTAGAGATGGACTTGAGAATGTCTACATTTGAACTTTGCTGCCCAGAGGAGTTCCGAGCAGATCGGCCATATTACTGGCCAAAGTGCGTCCCTGCTCGGAGTTGTGGAAATGACCCTAACACGGGAAAGGCCCATGCGGAGGAGCGGAAAAAGGGAGAGGTCCAGCCGTGTGACGTACTGCACGTGGGGACTGTTAACGCACTGCGCCACGAGGCACCCCATGGCGACATCGTTCGTGGGCGGAGTCAAGAGGAAGCCCGCGAAAATGTACAGCTCATGGGAGGAGTCTGGCCAAGTGTGGGGATACACGTGGAGACTCCGGCGCGGGGTCAGTGCATGATGGAGCAGCAAACAGTCGGGATGACCTCAAGTGCCCCGTGGATTATGGTTCCTCACCCCACGAGAATGACTTCCTTTGCTGCCCCCATCACAGACACGGGGATAAGACTTAGGCCCCGAGGGCGGTTGGCTCTGTACACCTGCAGAGACACGGAGGCCCTCGGTGTGATCTGTCCCGGCTGCTCGGGACTGGTGGTCACCCTGAAGCCATTCGGGCGATGTGAGGAGTGCAGAGAATTCCTTTTTGAGGTCGAGTCGTCCACAGCAAGGCCCCGGGCCCTTCGCCTCAACCACCTCACGGGTACCGCTACTCCGGAAGGGGAGATCAAGGCCTTTGTCGAGGTTCCTGTGCGCGCTGACCAGGGCGATGGACTGCCCAACAGAGAAAAAATCCGAAGATGCTGCTTCGGTCGCCACAAGTTCTCTGCTCCCACCACCGAAGAGGAAAGTTGGCCTAGTACAGGCATCCTATGGACGTGGTCGAGCTTCACCCCGCTGCTTGCCTGGCCTGGATGGCGCCGGTCGAGATGGAAGTCCCGGACATCCCAGTCTTCTACAAGGGTCAGGTGAGCCAGGGGCTGGGACTGTGGTGGTGGTTGGAGTTGTCGGGGGCCCATTGGAGGTGGAACCCCCCAGAGAAGATGATTCTGTGTCCACCGGTAGATATCTGCCTGCGGAGATGTATGACACCTCCGACCTAGAGTCGCTGTCTGATTGCGGAGATGATGGCGAGATAGACGAACTGTTCAGCCGCAAGGGCTGGGATAGAGTGCCACTTCTTGCTTCCCGTGCGGTACGGGATTCACCTATGTACACAGGAGACAGCACGCCTCGGGTGGAAGACCCGCAGCTTACGAGGGAACCTACCCCTCCACCTGTGTCCTCATCTACTGTTACCTCACCTACTTTGGTTGTGGGGACACCCCGCGCTTCTGTGAGAGCGCCGAAAGTCAGTTCCAGGGAGCTGGTAAAGGCACCTCGGCATCCGGAAGCTATTGTGCTGCCTGGAACTGGAGAGAAAGCCACTATGCCACCTTTGGCCCGCTTGCAGAGACTGTTTTGCCACAAAGTGGCTCGGGAATATGGGTGGGAGTGCCCGTGTCTACCCCGGGAATTGCTGTATGAGGTGGAAGTCTGGAGAACAAGATGGTATGACGGGTTTGTGTGGGACAAGTTGAAGGTGCCCCATGGCCGCAGGTACCTGCCGGATCCAAAGTTTTACTTATAGGAGAAAAGAACTCCTGTTTATTTCTTTTGTGCACTTGAACTTTCTGGAAGAGCCATTCCCAGACACGCAGGACTGTGCCCTGTTTTTGTTTTTGTTTGGGCTTTTCTTTTTCTCGTTGGAGACTTGGGGACTGTTGTGTTTTCGTGTTTCCCCTTTTCTTCATGTGCCAAAGGCAAGGACATTTGGGAATAGTGGCAGAGTAGGGAAAGCTGGAAGAACGAAGATTCGTTGAGTGTCATGACCGCGGCGCTGTCACCAGGTGGCAGTGTTGCGCAACAAATGTTTGAAAATATTTCACCCACACATCACCTTGCTTGTTGGAGTGAGTGGGTCTCTCGGCTGACGGGCCCACTCATCCCAAATGACACAAAATTATGTTAGGATGTTGTTTTTTTTCTTTCCCCTGCAGGAGAATCGTCAATCAAGACCATTGAGAGTGGGTGGCTCTTAGACAGTGTGGGAGAGGGGTTGTGATTATGCAGATGTTAAGAATGTTTTATGACATAAGTTGTTTTATATGTTCCCCATTCCCTGAGCAGGTCTTGGCACTTGGAAAAAAATTTAGAGGAATTGCTTCAGGGGTTTCACTCCATGCCACCACTTTATGGGAGGTATGGGTGTGCACCTGACGCTGGGGACCAGCGTCAAATTACAGGGGGGAGTGTGTAGCGGGGTCCTCAAATTGATGGGATACACCTGGGCAATAGTGTAACCCAGGTGTATAATTGTGTTAGGATTCAGACCCCTTTTTGTTTCGTGGAGGATTGGAGGATGTAATATTCTCCTTTGCCTGTGGGTGGCGGGGTACCCACGGGCTTCAGGTAGAATCATCCCCTGCAGTGCTCCCTGTTTGGTCTCTTCCCGGAGATGGTATGGCTGGGGCGGGGAACCCGCCGGGCCGTTGAAGGGAGGAGATAAAAGGGGGAGACGCCCTGACCACGAGGTCGTCGTCGTCGTTTTGCGGAGAAGGAGGTCCTCGGAGGAGGAGGGTTGCGGTCCGCACCCAGGGCCCTTAGGCCTGGGTGCGGGAGATCCAGGAGTCTGGTCCAGGTGCCCATGGCCTGGTCCGGAGTCATGTTGGCGTCCATCCCAGGCACCTTTAGCCTGGGGTGAGGTACTATCGAGGAGGCCTGGGGCCCAGTACCTTCGACTGGGTCCCGCTAGGGTGGACTGTCCGAGGGTCCCTGAGCGGAGGGACTCGTACCTGAGGTGAGGAGGCCGGGGAGGTTACCCACTGGAGACCCGGAGCAGCACCAACCCGGTGACAGTGGGCCTCTGGGAACTCTCTTGGGAGGACACATCCCCCTGATAGGGGCCACAGCGTATCGAAGAGGGCTCCATTGCTGTTCATAGGGGTTGCTGGAAGAGACCCCATCCTTCCTGTTCTGTAACAGCCGGATTGGCTTAGGCGCCGCTGGTCATAATACAGTGGCATAGAACTCAAACTTTAGGAAGTGCCTCGATCTGTTCGCCCCACCGTTGGCAAGGTTATAGGTCCCAACCAGTTTGCTGCAAAAGAACTGTTTATTGTGCTTTGCGTATTGGAGTGTCAAATAAACAAGTGTTGGACCTTTCTCCGGTGTGTGAACTCCAGTTACTGGAAGCAAAGGGGAGGCTGGTGAGCTTGCAATTACAGACTCAGTGCATTCACAGAACACACCGGCCCGAGGAAACATCAGGAAGTGGCCTTCACCTCCCTACTACAATGGGGAGGACATGGGCCGTGGCGCATCTCACTCTCACAACCCAGGAACCCCTAGACATGAGTTGGTGTGTAACCGATAAAGATGGAGAGAGGGTGAGGCCGCTACAAGTACATGGGAGGACCATCGCAGCACGTCTCTGATGATGACGAAACACAGGTGCCAACTGCTGCTGCTTTCGCAATTGTGCAGACAGACAAGGAGGGCAGGGGTGAAGACTGGGTGGAAGATGATGTGGAGGACGATGAGGTCCTCGACCCCACATGGAATCAACGTTATGTAGGTGACCAGTGTAGTTTGGAGGAAGAGGCGGTGGTCGCACAGAGCCACCAGCACAGCAGAAGAGGGAGCAGGGTGCAAAAGCGGAGCGTCCGTCCCCTAGACAGTATGTCTGCTACTGCCCAACGCAGCAAGGGACCGAGCACACCAAAGCCAGGTCCAAGGAGTTCCCTAGCGTGGCAGTTCTTCACACAATGTGCTGATAACAAGACACGAGTGGTTTGCACGCTGTGCAATCAGAGCCTGAAGCGAGGCATAAACGTTCTCAACCTGAGCACAACCTGCATGACCAGGCATCTAAGTGCAAAGCACGAGCTGCAGTGGAGTAGACACCTCAAAAACCAAGAAAGGTCTCTGGCTCCTCCTGCTTCCTCTTCTGCTGCAATCTCGGCCTCTTCATCCACCTCTGTAGTGACAGTGGCACCTGCCACCCCGCAAACAGAGGATCTGCCAGCAACACTACCACCTGGGTCACCAACCATCTCCACAATGTCCCATGGAAGCGTTCAGCTCTCTATCTCCCAAACATTGGAGCGGAAGAGGAAGTACCCCCCTAGCCACCCGCGATCCCTGGCCCTGAATGCCAGCATTTCAAAACTCCTGGCCTTTGAAATGCTGTCATTCCGTCTGGTGGAGACGCAGAGTTTTAAAAGCCTGATGGCATTGGCTGTCCCACAGTACGTTGTGCCCAGCCGCCACTACTTTTCCAGGCGAGCCATCCCTTCCCTGCACTACCAAGTGGGGGACAAAATCAGGTGTGCACTGCGCAACGCCATCTGTGGCAAGGTCCACCTAACTACGGATGCGTGGACCAGTAAGCACGGTCAGGGACGTTATATCTCCCTAACAGCACACTGGGTAAATGCAGTGGCGGCTGGGCCTGAGGTAGATAGCAGTTTGGCACATGTCCTTCCACCACCGAGGATTGCAGGGCGCTTCAGTTTGCCTCCTGTTGCTAACTCCTCCTACTCCGCTTCCTCATCCTCTACCGCCTCCTCATCCGGTCAGCGTAACACCTTCACCACCAACTTCAGCACAGCCAGGGGTAAACGACAGCAGGCAGTTTTAAAACTTTCCTGTTTGGGGGAAAAACCCCACACCGCGCAGGAGTTGTGGAGGGACATGGAACAACAGACCAATGAGTGGTTGCTGTCAGTGAGCCTCAAGCCCGGCCTGGTGGTGTGCGATAATGGGCGAAATCTCGTAGCAGCTCTGGGCCTAGCCGGTTTGACGCACATCCCTTGCCTGGCGCATGTGCTGAACTTGGTGGTCCAGCGGTTCCTTAAAAATTACCCCAATATGCCAGAGCTGCTGCAGAAAGTGCGGGCTGTCTGTGCGCACTTTCGGCGTTCTTACCCTGCTGCTGCTCGCCTGTCAGCATTGCAGCGTAACTTTGGCCTTCCCGCTCACCGCCTCATATGTGACGTGCCCACAAGGTGGAACTCCACCTTGCACATGCTGGCCAGACTGTGCGACCAGCAGCAGGCAATAGTGGAGTTTCAGCTGCAGCAATCACGCGTGAGTCGCTCTGCGGAACAGCACCACTTCACCACCAATAACTGGGCCTCCATGCGAGACCTGTGTGCCTTGTTGCGCTGTTTCCAGTACTCCACCAACATGGCCAGTGCCAATGACACCATTCTCAGCGTTACTATCCCAGTTCTATGCCTCCTTGAAAAAACGCTTCGGGCGATGATGGAAGAGGATGTGGCACAGGAGGATGAGGAGGAGGAGGAGGAAGCGGGATCATTTCAAAGGCTTTCAGGGCAGTCTTTCACAAGTGGCTACGAGGGTGGGTTCCTGCACCAACAAACGCCAGGTACACAATTGTCCGGCAGAAAGGGCACAGTTCTGGAGGATGACGAGGTGGAGGAGGAGATGGAGGAGGAGGAGCCATGTTCACAGCAGGGTGGCACCCAGACCAGCTCGTGGCCATCACTGGTGCGTGGCTGGGGGGATACAGAGGACACAGACGATACACCTCCCACAGAGGACAGCTTTTCTTTGCCTCTGGGCAGCCTGGCACACATGAGCGATTACATGCTGCAGTGTTTCCGCAATGACCGCCGAGTTGCCCACATTTTAACTGGTGCTGATTACTGGGTGGCCACCCTGCTGGATCCCCGTTACAAGGACAACGTACTGTCCTTAATTTCCTCACTGGAGCGGGATCATAAGATGCGCGAGTACAAGCGCACGCTGGTAGACGCGCTGCTGGTGGCATTCCCACCTGACAGCGGGCGTACGGTGGAAGCACAAGGCGAAGGCAGAGGAGGAGGAAGAGGTCGCCAACGCAGCCGGGGCACCGGCAGCACCTCAGAAGGCAGGGTTAGCATGGCCGAAATGTGGAAAAGCTTTGTCAGCACGCCACAACAACCAGCACCACCAGCTGAGATGGAACGTCTTAGCAGGAGGCAGCATTTCACCAACATGGTTGAGCAGTATGTGTCCACAGGCCTACACGTACTGGATGAGGGGTCTGCCCCCTTTAACTTCTGGGTCTCCAAATTGGGCACATGGCCTGAGCTTGCCCTTTATGCCTTGGAGGTGCTGGCCTGCCCTGCAGCCAATGTATTATCTGAACGTGTATTTAGCACGGCAGGGGGCGTTATCACAGACAAGCGCAGCCGCCTGTCCAGAGCCAATGTGGACAAGCTCACGTTCATTAAAATGAACCAGGCATGGATCCCACAGGACTTGTCCGTACCTTCTGCAGAATAGACATGTATACCGGTGTTGTGACAAAAACTGTCCGGCCATCGGATTGTGTCCGGCCCGTACTGCGAAGGCGCAGCGCTTGCGCAGTACAGAGGACAAGGAGATTCACAAAATCTCCGAAGATGAACGGCGCCTGCGCTGTGAGTGCAGGTTCAAGCCCCACCATCCAAGTGGACATACGGTAGCACATAGTAACAGGGCCCCTCACGGGCTCGCTTCGATCGCCACGCTTCGGGCATGGCCTCACTTGGCTCGGCTTGAACCACGGATGGTGTGGCCTTCACCTGAACTCACCACGCAGGCGCCGTTCGTCTTGGGAGATTTTCGAAATCCACTTGTCCTACATACTGAGCAAGCGCAGTACAGGGTGGACACTATTTGACGGGGGACAGAATTCGACACATCACTGGCCTTACCCAGCCATTGTTGTATTTTTGAACCAGTGTTGGCTACCTCGTCCTCCTCCACCGCTGCTTCCACCTACACAGCCACATCCACCGCCACCTCAACCTCCTACTCCATATGGAGCTCGTACTCCTAGGTCAAGATTATAATTTTTATTTTGTTTTTTTGTAGCGCACAGATCCTTTCCCCCTTACCTGCCTTTATGTTGTTGGCTCCTCGCAGGAGGGAGAAAGGCACACCGCACTACCAGCTCGTACCCTCCTATATAAAGAGGTTGAGCGATGTACTTGACGGGCCGTGTCCACAGCCGGAGTCAAAACTCCTCCAGAGGATGATTCTCACCTCTACTGTCGGTAGAGGCAAGTCCTTTAATTCCCAGTAAAGTCAATGTCCACACCAGCTGAAATTACAACTCTTATTCTCTCATGGCAAAATAAATTGTACTCGGATAGAAAAGGTTAGAGCAAAGAAACAGGACAGCTTAAGGTGTGGAGGAGGTCCAGGCACAAACGTAGCACATTCACTTCACTGCTTAGGTTTCTCAAACAGTTTTAGGTGCACGGTCTCTGCCACAGACCTTGAGGTTGGTCTCTGCCACAGACCGGGTGTACAAGGCCCCTGCCACGGACCTGGAGAACTTTGGTCTCTGCCACAGACCAGGGTGTATAAGGCCCCTGCCACGGGCCGGGTGAATAAGGCCTCTGATACAGTCAAGATGACCTTGAGCTTCTCCTTCTATGAACCTAGCCCATATCAAGGGGAAGACATCTCTCCAGGGAGTCAACAGACCCTTCCTTCACCGTGACTCCCGCATCGGTCCATCAGAATGATCCTCCCTTCCCTGGAACAGGGTCCCCTACACGAGGCGGCACCCTAAGACTCCTCAACCCTTAGCGGACTCCAGACGAAGGCTCTGGACTTCAGGCTTTACTCCCACACCTAGGCCTCCATACCCAGGGCAGCAGGAACTCCAGGATAGTACCTCACCCCGGGCTAAAGGTACCCGAGATGGAACAGGAACACATGCACCCAGGCCGAAGGCACCTGGGCGCGGACCCCACTGAACATCAGCCCCCAGGCCAAAGGTCTGCCCCTTTTATATGCTCTCCCGGCATGCACAGCAGGTTCCCCGCCCCGCTGTACTACTGCCAAGAGGGGACACAAAAGGCACAGCACTGTATCGGTGGTTCAACCCTAGCCTACCATGGCAGCGCCACCTGTAGGCCGCAGGGAACTGCACATCAATACTGTCCCCCGAGGACAAAATGGTCCATGAATCCTACAGAATTAGGGTGTTTGAGCCTATTTACCACTCAAACACTTCCCTAAATTTAGCACCCTGCTGCATTTTTATTTCAAAGTATTTTATTTTCCCACTAGCTTATCCATTAAATTTAATAATTTATTCCAGAAAGGGCGTATTCTGGGGCATTCCCACCATATGCGTGGCATCGTGCCGTTGAGTTTCTGAGGTTCTTAATGACTTCCTGTACCTCTTCTGCTGAAAAGGAGGCCTCCAGCATATTTTTTTATTTTTTTATTTTGTTTATGTTATTTTAAGTTATTTCCCTATCCACATTTGTTTGCAGAGCACTTGCCATGCTCTTAAGAACATTTTGCTGCCATTTGCAGCCCTCTAGCCCTTTCCATTACTTTTTTAGAGCCTTTTTAGTCCTTAGAAGTCCGGGTCCCCATTGACTTCAATGGGGTTCGGGTTCGGGTTAAAGTTCGGTCCCGAACCCGAACTTTTTTCCGAAGTTCGGCCGAACCCGTCGAACCCGAACATCCAGCTGTCCGCTCAACTCTAGTAGCCAGTGATTGTGTGCAGGGTGCAATCACAAAATACTGAACAATGCACAGGCAGCTATGTTTATAGCAATCTCAAGCATAACTTTGATGCCGTGAACTTGCCAGAGTAAGTGATGTACAAAGTACGCCGTTGTCACTAAGTGACTTAGTTAAAGCAGGTGCACATTGCATACCACCTGTCTAAACTGGTTACCATTGTTTGCTTTTTTCCCCCAAGAATTGGCATTTTGTTTCCCAAAAAACATATTTTTTTGGGCGGGTGTGTGTGTGTGTGGGGGTGTTGTCCCCGAAAGGCAGTTTAGAAATGTGGTCATCCTAGTGGTCCGTGATGGTCACTCTCGTCATCACAGACCAGGAAGTAAGTGCTTGTGGGCTTCACATGCCCACAAGCAAAATGAGAACTTTGGGGAAAAGGATTTTAAAAGTCTCTTTACACTGTCACTTGGCAGATCGGCAGCGGTTTTCAAAATAGTAAGTGAACTTAACTGCACAATTGTCTTGCCAGATGAAATAACATACTTATAAAATTTGCAAAATGTGATTGGAACCCCCTTTACCCCTTCAATACCGGGCACTTTCGCCCCTTCCTGCCCAGGACAATTTTGAGCTTTCTGCGCTGTTGCACTTTGAATGACAATTGCGCGGTCATATAACACTATAACCAAACAAAATTTTTATCATTTTTTTCTCACACATAGAGCTTTCTTTTTGTGGTATTTGATCACCTCTGCGGTTTTTATTTTTTGCTAAACAAACTAAAAAATACCAACATTTTTGAAAAAAAAAAGTTTTTCTTAATTTCTGTTATAAAATTTTGTTTTCTCCTTCACTGAAGGGCATTGGTGAGTCGGAACTGACGGGGCACTGATGAGGCGGCACTGATGAGTTGGCACTGATGGGCACTAATGAGGAGGCACTGATATGTAGAATTGATGGGCACAGATAGGCGGCACTGATATGCAGCACTGATGGGCACTGATGAGAAAGCACTGATATGTAGAATGGATGGGCACTGATAGGCAGCACTGATATGCAGCACTGATGGGCACCGATAGGTGGCGCTGATATGCAGCACTGATGAGAAGGCACTGATATGTAGAATTGATGGGCACTGATAGGCGGCACTGATATGCAGCACTGATGGGCACCGATAGGTGGCACTGATTGGCACTGACAGGTGGCATTGATAAACACTAATAGATGGCACTGATGGGCAGCACTGATTGGGCAGGTACTGACAGGTGTTAATGCTGGACACTGATTCGCACTATGGTGGGCACTGGTTTGCACTGTGGTGGGCACTGATTGGCACTTTATTGGGCACTGACAGGGGGTTATGATGGGGCACTGACTGGGCACCGATTGGCAGCTGCTAGGTACATTTGATGGGGGCTGTGCTGATAATCAATGTGCTGATTATCAGCACAGACCCCCCATCTGACAAGGAGAGCCGCCGATCAGCTCTCCCTGTCAGCGAGAACCGAGGAATGGCACTTCCTGGTTCACGCGATGATCAGCTGTATTTGGTCACAGCTGATCACGTGGTAAGAAACCTCTGTCAGAGGCTTCTTACCACAATCGGAGATGCGGTGTGTCAGACTGACATGCCGCACTCGCAATCGCCGCGGGGGTGCACCAGCATGTTATCCTGCTGGACGTCATATGACGCCCAGTCAGGATAACAGAACCACTTCCCGGCTGTCAATCTGCTATAGGCTGGGCGAAAAGGTGTTAAGCGTGGTGGTGATGCATGCAGAACTTTGAGGCTGGGTTCACACCATTGCGGGTTCCGCGCATCCAATTTGCAGTAGCAGGAGATTGTGACTGGATCTCTATGGAGCCGGTTCACATATCTTCGCTGTAGCTTCCGGTGCGAATTTGCACAGGAGCCCTGTGCGTCTTTTGGTCCCTTTCGGGTCCCAATTCAGCCAAAAATTCAGGCTGAAATTGGACCTGAAACTGTGAACCGGGACGCACCGGACCCCTGCTGTGAGCCGCATGCGGCTCATATGTGAACTCAGCCTAACAGAGTTCATTTTGGGATTTTTTTGTTTTTTAATTCACTTATTCACAATTAATGATAGGCTCGGGCGTGTTCGCAACTCCACGTGCCCGCAACTGCCTGGAAGCTAATCACAGGTAGTGAGACATTTTCTGATCTGTGTAGCCACTGATCGGGAAATGTCTCACTGCCTGCGATCAAAGATGCGCAGTGTCAGCTTCCTGGCGGGCAAGTGGATTTGCGAACACGCCTGAGCCCATCCTTATTCACAATGTTTTTTTCTCCTTTAGATAGAGGTGTTAACCACATGCCGACCAGCGCACGACGATATACGTCGACACAATGGCTCGGCTAGGTATATGGGCGTACAGGTACATCCCCTTTAAGATGCGGCATTGTGGGTGCGAGCGCACCGCCGGCGGCGCGCTCACGTGCTTGCCGCGAGCTCTGCGAGTCCGACTGTGGGTTCCGAAGACTCGATGTACGCGTCTCACGGTGAGGAAGAACGGGGATGTTCTTCATAAATTTAGGCCAATATGTATTCTGCTCATAGGTGTGCAGTGCTGGGACAAGGTCATCCAGCGCCCAGGGCGAACATGCCGAGGTGTGCCCCCACCCCCAACCCCGTTTTATGCATGACCCATCATCTTACCCACACCTGATCATTATACCTATGTATAGCGTGCAGAGGTCAAGATTAGATAAATTGCAAAGGTCAGAAGCAATAATAATGTACAGAGTGCAGTAGTCAGGAGCGGATAAAAGTACAGGGTGTAGGGGTATGGTTTATGTAATATACAATGTGCAGGAGTCAAGAGTGGGTAAACTACATAGTGCAGAGATAAGGAGTATATACACCGCAGTATCATCTATGAGGCATTTCATGTATACAGTATACACACATATATACATAAAGCCATCATAAAGTGTTTTGTAAACACACGTCATAACAATTTACTTAGAGCCCATTCACACAGGGGCAGCACGACTTGTCCCGCGACTGTGCCGGGCGATCTGAAGATGACTTCAAAGGTGACTTCAAAAATGACTTCTGTATTGAAGTCAATGGAAGTCACCTTGAAGTCATCTTGAAGTAGTACAGGAACCTTTTTCTAAGTCGGAGCGACTTGAGTCGCTCCGATTAGAACGGTTCCATTGTACAGAACGGGACGCGACTTGTCAGGCAGCTGAGTCGCCTGACGAGTCGCCCCTGTGTGAATGGGGTCTTAGGCTTAATAAAATTTTACTGAGAAATAAATATATATATACACATATATATACACACACACACACACACACACACACACACACACATACATACACACATAAAGCTACCCATTTATGTTCCTGCCTGACCCAAGTGTCTTCTCTGACATTATCGTACATAATAAAGTTTTAAATCCCTGGAAAAAAAATAAAAAAATCCACCCTTGCAGTAGGGTCCCCGTACTGCATGGGTTAAATGCTTATTTAATCTAGGGGCAGAGGATTAAGGTATAAATACCTAAAGGATAGGTTCACCTTTAATTAAAAAATAATATATGCACATATTTTTGCCAGTAAAAAATTTGCATTTATTATTTTTTAAAACAGTAGCCTACAAAGTATTGCACCCATGATCAGCAGACTGCTTGTGCAACGTCCGGCTCCTGCACACACTGCCTAAAGCTCTGTGCCCATACCTCTGTACAGGCTGCCATTGCAGAGCTGTAGGCAGTGTGAATGAAATACGGGTGTGCTGATCAGTGTGCTTGCAGTTCATTTAAACTACAAGTCTGTCTGCTGCAGTGGCGGACAAAACTTGTAGTTTCTACATTCAAACATTCCTGTAAATTAATGATGTGGCTGTGAAGAGTAGAGGGGGTCAGCTAGAACATGGTACACGTTACATCTTGAACACTGATGTAACATGTTCTAAAATGTGAATTTATAATTTAAGCTGGTACACATGCCCATTCTTTTTTTTCATTGCTGGCTGGTTCTTGCATCTACAGTGATGTGGATGCAGGGACATTGTATTCTGACAGCAGGGACCTGCTGCAGCTGATTGGCTGCAAGCTGCTGAATGAACAAGCTTTTCCAGCAGTCCTGTTCAACAGAAGCTGATCTAATGATTGGCTTCTAACAATGGCAGCAACACTCAGATTGAAATTCAGCCGTTCCTTGCTAAACTAGACAAATCTCAATCTCTGTGTAGCCAGCTTTACCTTATTCCTTGCTCCAACAGGCTCCATCCACTGCTGTGCCTTGTCCCCTTCAGCTTCCAACTTACTGGCTGTGGTCACACCCCTGCCTCCCCATCATACTATACAGGCATAATGTCCCTGTATGATATGTGATGTCATGGTTTTGTGTGGAGGAATGGAATAAAGTAGGTGAAAGAGGCTAATTCTTCTCCTCCCCCCCCCCCAAACACATACAATGCAAGTATGGACTTTTTTTATACTTTTCTGGAGTTGGCTCTATTATACAATCACATTTATTGCTGTTTATATTTAGATATTTTAATAGGTTAGGAGGATTATACTGGGACTTCTGAGGGGATACATAGATGTATCGCACATACATTCTATCACATGTGCATGTGGAATACATCTATGTATCACCTCAGAAGTCCCAGTATATTCCTCCTAACCTATTCAAGAAATATATTCTCTCTCATTTAGTCAACCTGCAATGCAAGGTTCAGGGCAGGTTTACAGACAGCATATTACATTGTGGAAGGCAGAGAAGGTCAGGAGTCACATGGAGAAGGTGCAGACTGCCATCCATCTCAGATCTTCACTCGGTGGGGGGAGGTCTGCAGTGTGCTGCTGGGCAGGAAGCAGTGATCCGGGCTCTTGTGTAATTGTCTCTTCTAGCCCCGCCCACCTGTACTGGAGCTCGTACTGTGAAAGCTCCGACTCAGCCAACCACACTAACAGGAGCCCAGGGAGAGGAAGTTCTCTCTTTCTAAAAAGGTGTGTGCCTGCTGCCTCAGAGAGGAGTTCGGCTATCAGGAAGGGCGCATCTGCCACTCTCTTTTGATGCATGTTGAAGCGGCAGCACAGGGCATAGGATAATGATACACTTTTGCCTGCTAACAAACCGCCCCCTCCCACACTACGCCCAGGGCACCCGCCCTTCCTGCCCACCCCTTGTACCGGCCCTGTGTGCGCAGCCTGTTGCATTAGGGCAGTGGTCTCCAAACTGCGGCCCGAGGGCCAGATGCGGCCCTTTGCTTGCCTTTATCCGGCCCTTGGAGCACCATCCCTTCCAATGATACGAGACACTATTCTGCCATCTGACACCGACAATGGAGCACCATTTCTCCCACTGACACCACTAAAGGGGCACTATTCCCCCCTATGAAACCAGCAATGGGGCACTATTCCTCCCCCTAATACCAGATGTTTACTCCCACTGATGCCAGGAAAATTTTCACTCCCGCTTGCCAAAGTCCGGCCCTCCAAGAGTCTGAAGACAATAAACCGGCCCTTTGTTTAGAATGTTTGGAGACCCCTGCATTAGGGTGTGCACCCCAAAGTTTAAACATACATGTGTGTGTGTATATATATATGAAATCAGTAGGACAATGGACAGTGTCAGTAGAGCAGAGGTTGGTGTTAGTAGTTTATTTTATTTATTTTTTTATTATTATTACTCTTTTACAATTCATTATTTTATTTTTTTTTCAATTTTTTTTTACAATATTATTTATTTTACGAGTCCCATTGGGGGGGCTTTGGTAAAATATCAGGGGTCTAAACATACCCCTGATATCTCACTTTTGAGACAGAGAAAGAGGACAGAGATTGTCCAGTCCCTTTTTCTGCAGCCAAGCAGCACCCCCTGCTGCTTGGTGTGCCAGGTGTGCCCAGGCACACCTGGCACACCCTGTGCGCATGCCTATGATTCTGCTACATATTTTTGGTAAAAAAAATCCCAATAAGTGTATTATGATTGGTTTGCCCAAAATTTTTTAGCGTCTACAAACTATGGCGTGTGTGTATATACAGTCATGGCCGAAATTGTTGGCACCCCAGAATTTTTTTCAGAAAATCAAGTATTTCTCACAGAAAAGTATTGCAGTAACACATGTTTTGCTATACACATGTAGCGGTATTTGAATTATGTGAGGACTTGAACTCACACCGCGAACAATGCCTTTTTGTCCTCCCCTGGAGTTGGTACAGCGGGGCGGGGAACCCGCTGGGACGCAAAGGGAGAGGTCATAAAAGGGGCTGACGCCCTGGTTTTGGGGAGAGTCGGAGGAGGACGCGGCCGCACTCAGGAACCTTCAGCTTGGGTGCTGGCGTTCCGGTGTTCCAGGCCTAGGCGCCCTTGGCCTAGCTGGAGCGGAGATGGAGTCCATTCCAGGCACCTTTAGCCTGGGGTGAGGTACTATGGCGGATACCTGGGGCTCAGTACCTTCGACTGAGTTCCGCGAGGGTGGAGGAATCCGAGGGGGCCCTAACTCCTTGGGTGCCCGTGTCTGAGTTTGTGAGGACTGGTGCGCAGTAACTTCTCTGAAGAGCCCGGCGCAGCATCGCTGGTGACGGAGAGGCCTCCACTTCTCCCATGGACGGATTTCTTCCTCTGACGGGCAAAGTGAGCGAAGGTAATTCACGTTCTATATTACCTAGTCAGTGGCAGTGACTATCCACCACTGGTGACAGCACAGTGGGCAGCAGCAAGAAGGGAAAGGATTATGCCTCGATCTGTCCCCCATGTTTCCAAAGGAGAAAGATTGTTTTATTGCTTGGCAAGAAGAATAAAACTGAGTTGTACCTATTCACTGTGTGGAACTTGGGTTACTAAGCAAAGGAGTCAGGGACGAAGGACTGGACTTGACTCTAGGACACCTACACAAAAGCCCAATCTCTGGCCTTCACCTCCCAGTTACGGAGGACATGGGCCGTGTAGCGGCCTCACCTCTCTCCCTTTCTTTGGTGGTTATATGGCTGTTGTCTAGGGGTACCTGGGAGAGAGAGAGAGACACACCATGGCCCATGTCCTCCGTAACTGGGAGGTGAAGGCCAGAGATTGGGCTTTTGTGTAGGTGTCCTAGAGTCAAGTCCAGTCCTTCGTCCCTGACTCCTTTGTTTGACAAGAAAAGGCAGGTGATCCATTGAGACCCATAAATGCCATACCCATGCCTCCATCCCTGGTACATTGAAAATGAAAAGAGAAAATGGGCTGTGGGACTTTAAATGAGGCATGGATGGGCGTAGGAAAAAGTCTAGGATATCAAGAATGAGTAGACATCACTGTCCCGTTGGGGAATAGTCTGTAGCCATATATACATGCTGCATAGTCAGTCTAAAGAATGGAGATCAAGGCATGGATATAAATATAAAAATGTATTGTATCATGGTAAAAGTACACATGGATCATGCAAACAAAGGCATAGTATAAATAGGGGTTATCACAAAAACATGATCAAAATTCACTGTTGAGACATGGCTGAAGCAAGTAATGACAGTTAAATGGACATACAGAACCAGTGAAAATGATTATCCGGTTAAAAAGTCAAGAATACACTTAATAGATTCATAGTTGGGCAAGCTTTACTTGACATTCCAGAGCATGGACTCATGGATGGGCATGGGGAAAAGGGTCTAAGATATCAAAAATTGGTAAACATCACTGTCCCGTTGGGGAGTGGTCTGTAGCCAGGTATACATGCTGCATAGTCAGTCTAAAGAATGGAGATCTGTATCATGGTAAAAGTACACATAGATCATGCAAACAAAGGCATAATGTAAATAGAAGTTATCACATAGACATAATCGCAATTCATTGTTGAGACATGGCTGGAGCAAGTAGTGACAGTTAAATGGACATACAGAAACAGTGAAATTAATTATCCAATTGAAATGTCAAGAATACACTTTGTAGATTCGTAGTTGGGCAGGCTTTACTTGGCATCCCTGAGCATGGACTCGACGCGTTTCTTGGCGTTTAAAGCCAGTCATCAGGAGTGGGGTGCATGTCATTTGACTACAAGGGGAGATGGATAGACAGATCAAATAAAGTCTTGAAAAAATTATGTCATATTTGAAACAGAATAAGGTAGTCTGATACGTTACCAATGGCAAAACCCGGAATGGGGTTGTCCCAAGCATTTGAAATATGGCGTAGAATGGTGGTCCTGGATACAGTGTCTCACCCGGGGCTGAGGCGGGGAAGGCCCCCCAATAAACACTTCAACGGCCACTCGATGAAGAGGAGAGTCAAAGAGAAGATGGCATGGGACATCCATCAAGGAGAAACCCGGACAGCCACGGCACAGCACCAAACTGACGGAGAGGCACAGACAGGGTGCAAGGGCAGAATGCTGGTGAAGGGATGGAGAAATGAAAATGAGCAATGAGTGAAAAAGAAGGTTGAATGGTTTGAGAACCAAAATTAGAATGTGATTGGGGGAAGGGAGGGGAAGGAAAAACAAAAAACAAAAAGGGAGCAAAGGAAGAGGGGAGTGAATATGTAAATGATGTGCTGGTGGATGCCTAATTGGAATAATGTGTAATGGGTGCTGGGAGAAATTGAACAAAAAAGGGGGTTAATGATATAACATGACTGAAAGGGTTAACAGCCAAAGTTGGCAAATCAACTGAGTGTTGGTGTAAATAAATCTGGTTTGAAAAAAAGGCCAAACCAGATCCCCAAAAATGCTAAATAGCGATGAAATTAAATGTGTGTTTGAAGCAGTGTGAGCAAAGTGCAAGGCAAAATGTAGAAAAGCAGGTAAAAAGAGTATATATGTAAAGAATACTATGTGAATCCTGAAATAAGGATTGGAAATTACCTTGAAGTGTAGAGAAAGAGAGAAACTGGAACCTCTCATCAGATGGATGTCTGTGAAGTGAGGCTCCCCAGGTGGCTACCGGATAAATGTCCACAGTAAGGGGCGTATCTCCGCCAGCATCATGTGACGCATGAGCCAGGTGTGGGGATGGAAAGAGCCACGCCCGAGATGCAAATGATCTCGGAGGGGTCCCTCCCATCCCCCTGGGTCATGCGAGATGGAAAAAACTATGATGAAAACGCAGGCGTCCCAATGGGTGCCGTGCGTGCAACATACTGACATGATGCCGATGCGCCAAGGATAATGCCCCGCCCCCCGCCAAGGAAGGCAGGTGGGGAGGGGGAACTGGGCGCATCGCAACCCCGGGCGGAAGAGACCAAAGAACAGGGACCCACCAATGCCAATGGGATCTGGTTTGGCTTTTTTTCAAACCAGATTTATTTACACCAACACTCTGGGGAGCTTCACTTCACAGACATCCATCTGATGAGAGGTTCCAGTTTCTCTCTTTCTCTACACTTCAAGGTAATTTCCAATCCTTATTTCAGGATTCACATAGTATTCCTTACATATATACTCTTTTTACCTGCTTTTCTACATTTTGCCTTGCACTTTGCTCACACTGCTTCAAACACACATTTAATTTCATCGCTATTTAGCATTTTTGGGGATCTGGTTTGGCTTTTTTTCAAACCAGATTTATTTACACCAACACTCAGTTGATTTGCCAACTTTGGCTGTTAACCCTTTCAGTCATGTTATATCATTAACCCCCTTTTTTGTTCAATTTCTCCCAGCACCCATTACACATTATTCCAATTAGGCATCCACCAGCACATCATTTACATATTCACTCCCCTCTTCCTTTGCTCCCTTTTTGTTTTTTGTTTTTCCTTCCCCTCCCTTCCCCCAATCACATTCTAATTTTGGTTCTCAAACCATTCAACCTTCTTTTTCACTCATTGCTCATTTTCATTTCTCCATCCCTTCACCAGCATTCTGCCCTTGCACCCTGTCTGTGCCTCTCCGTCAGTTGGGTGCTGTGCCGTGGCTGTCCGGGTTTCTCCTTGATGGATGTCCCATGCCATCTTCTCTTTGACTCTCCTCTTCATCGAGTGGCCGTTGTAGTGTTTATTGGGGGGCCTTCCCCGCCTCAGCCCCGGGTGAGACACTGTATCCAGGACCACCAGTCTACGCCATATTTCAAATGCTTGGGACAACCCCATTCCGGGTTTTGCCATTGGTAACGTATCAGACTACCTTATTCTGTTTCAAATATGACATAATTTTTTCAAGACTTTATTTGATCTGTCTATCCATCTCCCCTTGTAGTCAAATGACATGCACCCCACTCCTGATGACTGGCTTTAAACGCCAAGAAACGCGTCGAGTCCATGCTCAGGGATGCCAAGTAAAGCCTGCCCAACTACGAATCTACAAAGTGTATTCTTGACATTTCAATTGGATAATTAATTTCACTGTTTCTGTATGTCCATTTAACTGTCACTACTTGCTCCAGCCATGTCTCAACAATGAATTGCGATTATGTCTATGTGATAACTTCTATTTACATTATGCCTTTGTTTGCATGATCTATGTGTACTTTTACCATGATACAGATCTCCATTCTTTAGACTGACTATGCAGCATGTATACCTGGCTACAGACCACTCCCCAACGGGACAGTGATGTTTACCAATTTTTGATATCTTAGACCCTTTTCCCCATGCCCATCCATGAGTCCATGCTCTGGAATGTCAAGTAAAGCTTGCCCAACTATGAATCTATTAAGTGTATTCTTGACTTTTTAACCGGATAATCATTTTCACTGGTTCTGTATGTCCATTTAACTGTCATTACTTGCTTCAGCCATGTCTCAACAGTGAATTTTGATCATGTTTTTGTGATAACCCCTATTTATACTATGCCTTTGTTTGCATGATCCATGTGTACTTTTACCATGATACAATACATTTTTATATTTATATCCATGCCTTGATCTCCATTCTTTAGACTGACTATGCAGCATGTATATATGGCTACAGACTATTCCCCAACGGGACAGTGATGTCTACTCATTCTTGATATCCTAGACTTTTTCCTACGCCCATCCATGCCTCATTTAAAGTCCCACAGCCCATTTTCTCTTTTCATTTTCCTTTGTTTGACACTTTGTGGGAACCGGTAACACTAATGCAGTGATCAGTGCTTAAAATATGCACTGTCACTGTACTAATGACACTGGCTAGGAAGGGGTTTAACATCTAGGGTGATCAAAGGGTTAAATGTGTGCTTAGACAGTGTTTTTGTGTATTATGTGTGCTGCTTTTACTAAGAGAAGTGCTGGATTTTATTCACTCCTAGACATGTGCGGTTCGTTTCGTTCCGAATTAAAATTCGGACCAATTTTCGGTATTCGGAAATTTGGATGTATCCAAATTACCGAATTAGAATAGTACTGAATTTAAACGAATCAATAGACGTCCTCCCTTTTTCTCGCTGCCCGCTCCCCTGCAGGGCGCACACGGCGCGCGCTGTGATCATAGAGTCACTGAGACTCGGGTGATCACAGATCACAGATCCCGGCCCCTTACCACATGATCAGCTGTCAGCCAATGACAGCTAATCACGTGATGTAAACAAAAGCTTGGTAAACGGCTTATGTGCAACGGACATCGGTCCCGAAGAGGAAGGAGGCACACAGTGCCCACGAGTGCCACCTATCAAGGCCCACCAGTGGTGCCAATTAGTGCCTCATCAGTGCCACCTAGCAGTGCTGCCTATCAGTGTAACCTACCAGTGCTGATCAGTGCCCATCATTACCACCCATCAGTGCCCATCACTGCCACCCATCAGTGCCCATCACTGCCACCCATCACTGCCACCTATTAGTGCCACTTCTCAGTTCCCACCAGTGCCACCTATCAATGCCCTTCAGTGCCACCCATCAGTGCCACCTCTCAGTGTCATCTCTCAGTGCCCACCAGTGCCGCTTATCAGTGCCCACCAGTGCCGCCTATCAGTGCCCACCCTTGCCGCCTTATCGGTTCCCATCAGTGCAGCCCATCGGTGCCCATCAGTGCAGCCTCATCAACGTACATCAATGAAGGAGAAAAATTACCTGTTTGCAAAATATAAAAAAAAATAAAAAATCGGTCTTTATAAAAAAAAATAACAAAAGAGGTGATCAAATACCACCAAAAGAAAGCTCTATTTGTGGGGAAAAAAATTATAAAAATTTCATTTGGGTACAGTGTTGTATGACCGCGCAATTGTCATTCAAAGTGCATCAGCGCTGAAAGCTGAAAATTGGTCTGGGCAGGAGGGGGGTTTAAGTGCCCGGTAAGCAAGTGGTTAAAGTAGCTCACCAAAAATAAACTCACATTTCAAGGGATGTCTGTAATTTGACTTCAAGCTCTGTGCAGAATTCTGGGAAAAATAATACAGTGAGCCGAACACACTCCCAAAAGATGAGGTTTCTGCAGATGTCTGTACAAAGAGAGCAAACGCAGCAAGATTGCCATGGCTGCAAGGAAATAGAAAGTCAAATACCATTTACACTAAATTATAAAGCTGCTTGTATAGCAATTATTATTAATTATATTTGTAGAGAAAGTGCGCTCCTTGTTTTTAGAACATAGAAAAAATAAATCTGAAAGAAACTGTCATCCCTAAAAAGACTGCCCAGTTGGGTATTGAATCTGAAGTAAGGGCTAAGTTGCTAGAAATCTGTTCCATATTTGAATCTGCTTGTTAATGGCTCTGCGAATATCTTGGTTCCGTAGGCTGTAGATCAGAGGATTGAATAATGGCGTCACCAGGGTGTAGAGCAAAGACAGACCTTTGTTTATATTGACTGAATGACTGCTCGGTGGAAAAATATAAATGGACGTAAGGGTTCCATAATAAACACACACAATGGTCAGGTGGGAGCTGCAAGTAGAGAAGGCCTTCTGTCTGCCGGTGGTGGTTGGAATCTTCAGGATTGTGTGAAGGATGGAGATATAAGTGGCTGAAATGAAGAGAAATGGAGAAAGAATGACAGAAAACGACACTAAAGAAGTGACCAATTCCACAACTCAGGCCTCGTACACACGACCGAAAATCTCGTCAAGAAAAAACACGTAGTTTTTCTTGACGAGATTCTTGGACAAGAAACTTGTCCCGGCCGAGTGTACACACGCTCGATTCAAAGAACCCGCGGTTCTTTGAATGGAGCGAACGCGGTGACGTCATCGACTACGACGAGCATGCGCTCTTCACATTCGATGCCATCGCCGCCATCTTGCTACACCCTATCTATGCCTAGGAAGCTATCCACCCCTGCATGTCAGTTTTCTGTTTTTGTCTGTTTTTGGACTTTTGAATCTATGGATTAACTTTGGATTTTAATTTTGGAATTTTGAAAATAAATCATTTATACAGAGTGCGGCAGTCCAGGGCTCTTTTCTTTCTCATGAGTATAGTATAATGTAAAGGTTTACAAATGGCCACTTGTCGATCGAAGGACATGGCAGCCAATATCAAACATTGAGCAATGGTAGGGACACCCAACAAGTAGAACTGGGTAAGACATCTGCTAACAGACACATTACCACCACCAACCAGTATCAGCCATAACATGTTGGGCACAATGTTACTAGTGAAGAGGATTTCCGACAAAGACAACTGGCTGGGAAAGAAGTACACGGGGCAATGGGGACCACCACCAAGACAATGACAAGAAAATTGCTGGTTAATGCCATTATATGTGTAGCAATACCTCCTGTCTCTCCCCCACAGACATATTGCTTCTCTTACTAGTCCAGGCTCTCTCCGTCACTTGGCGCCAAATGTACCATGTGTAACTCCCAAAAGGCGGGGACTCCTCCCCCTTTTTCTCTTCCTCACGCAGCTCGCGGCTTTTCTTTTTCTAGGATACGCCCACGAACTACGCAGCTAGAAAAAAAAATAGTCCTGTACCTCCTTTTCTCTCTTTTTGAATAGTAACACAGTCCAATTTTCCTTAATGGCCGACTTCCACAAAACATATATACAAGAGAAAAAAAAAATATAGTCCAATTTCGAGGGGTAGCTGCAAAAATCCCGGACTCGAGCCCCCACGTGTAGCGATACCTCTATGTCTCTCCTCAGACAGTATGGGCCGCTGATTTCTTTCTCTTGGGTCTTGCAGCGAGTTACCTCTCTTTGTTGGAGTCTTCACCCTAGTGTGTAGTGTGAGGGGGTTAGCTCGGCAGCGGGTGTGTGTGACCCCCGGGATGGGCTCCCCAGACAAAAACAGGCCCAGCAAACGGAGGTTGTGGTTTTCAAAATCAAAAAGGTGCGGTTTATTTTCTATTTACAGTGACAAAACACAGCAAAGCAAAAGAAACATAAATAAAATAAATCCTGGTCAACTTGACCTCTGACTAAACATACAGGTTTCCTAACTAACAACTGGGATCAGCCTAGTGCTGTCCTAGTCCCTAAGTCCCTGGTTTTAAATGTCCAAGCAAATAGCCACACAGGCTTTGTCTCACCGCACAGGGGTTCACTCTCCCTAGACAGTCCACACAGGTCTGGTTCCAGGCATGAGCTAACACCTAATGAAGCTGGGAGTTCTTATAGAGGCCTAAATGAGCTGACAAGCTTCAGCTGGTCTCATCAACTCCCTGTCTGTACGACGCCCCACACTCTCCCTAGAGGTATGAGTCATCCATGAGCCCACTAGCCTTATACAACTCTCCACCTAGTTGTATAAGTCGGCGTAAAGCCTGAATCTGGGCGAAATATATCTACCCCCCTGGATGCAACCAGGTGACTTTACCTTCCTGCTGTCACAGTAGGAAGAAGTCTATTTTCTTTCTTTACTCTAAGAAGGCCAATGTCAACACAGTAGGTTAACCACTTAAGCCCCGGACCATTTGGTAGCTAAAGGACCAGAGGTGAATTCAGAATTTTGCACTGCGCTGCTTTAACTGTAAATTGTGCGGACATGCAATGTTGTACCCAAACGAAATTTTCATCCTTTTCTTCCCACAAATAGAGCTTTATTTTAATGGTATTTGATTGCCTCTGCGATTTTTATTTTTTGCGATATAAATGGAAAAATGATATTTTCTACTTTTTGTTATAAGAAAAATCGAATAAACTCAATTTTAGTCATACATTTAGGCCAAACTGTATTCAGCCACATGTCTTTAGTAAAAAAAATGTCAATAAGTGTATATTTATTGGTTTGCGCAAAAGTTATAGCGTTTACAAACTAGGGTACATTTTCTGGAATTTACACAGCTTTTAATTTATGACTGCCTATCTCATTTCTTGAGGTGCTAAAATAGCAGGGCAGTACAAAACCCCCCCAAATGACCCCATTTTGGAAAGTAGACACCCCAAGGAAATTGCTGAGAGGCATGTTGAGCCTATTGAATATTTTTTTTTGTCCCAAGTGATTGAATAATGACAAAAAAAATAAAAAATACAAAAAGTTGTCACTAAATGATATATTGCTCACACATGCCATGGTTATATGTGGAATTGCACCCCAAAATACATTTTGCTGCTTCTCCTGAGTATGGGGATACCACATGTGTGAGACTTTTTGGGAGCCTAGCCGCGTACGGGACCCCGAAAACCAAGCACCGCCTTCAGGATTTCTAGGCACAAATTTTTGATTTCACTCCTCACTACCTATCACAGTTTCGAAGACCATAAAATGCCAAAATAGCACGAAACCCCCCCAAATGACCCCATTTTGGAAAGTAGACACCCCAAGCTGTTTGCTGAGAGGCATGGTGAGTATTTTACAGCTCTCATTTGTTTTTGAAAATAAAGAAAGAATTTTTTTTTTCTTTTTTTTTTTCAATTTTCAATTTTCAAAACTTTGTGACAAAAAGCGAGATCTGCAAAATACTCACCATACCTCTCAGCAAATAGCTTGGGGTGTCTACTTTCCAAAATGGGGTAATTTGGGGAGGTTTTGTGCCATCTGGGCATTCCATGGCCTCCGAAACTGTGATAGGCAGTGAGGAGTGAAATCAAAAATTTACACCCATAGAAATCCTGAAGGCGGTGATTGGTTTTTGGGGTCCCGTACGCGGCTAGGCTCCCAAAAAGTCTCACACATGTGGTATCCCCGGCATGTTTGAGCAATATATCATTTAGTGACAACTTTGTGCAAAAATAAAAAAAAATAAAATAAAAAAATTGTCTAAAATATTCCATGGACTCGACATGCCTCTCAGTATATAGCTTGGGGTGTCTACTTTCCAAAATGGGGTCATTTGGGGGGGTTTTGAACTGTTCTGGCATTTTATACACAACATTAGGAAGCTTACATCCACTCTTCTAACCACTTGAAGACAAAGCCCTTTTTGACACTTTTTGTTTACATGAAAACATATTTTTTTTGCAGGAAAATTATGTTGAACCCCCAAACATTATATATATTTTTAAAGCAAAGGCCCTACAGAATAAAATGGTGGGTGTTGCATTTTTTTTTCTACACAGTATTTGCGCAGCGATTTTTCAAACGCATTTTTTGGGGAAAAAATACACTTTTTTTAATTTTAATGCACTAAAACACACTATATTGCCCAAATGTTACTGCCCTCGATCTGACCTTCGCGGTGATACCTCACATGCATGGTGCAATTGCTGTTTACATATGACGCCAGACCGACGCTTGCGTTCGCCATTGGGCAAGAGCAGGGCAGGACAGGGGTGCTTTTTTTTTTTTTTTTTTTTATTATTAATTTTGCTTTTTTATTTTATTTTTAAATTGTTCCTTCTATATTTTTTTTTTTTTATCATTTTTATTGTTATCTCAGGGAATGTAAATATCCCCTATGATAGTAATAGGTAGTGACAGGTACTCTTTTTTTGAAAAAACTGGGGTCTATTGGACCCTAGATCTTTCCTCTGCCCTCAAAGCATCTGACCACACCAAGATCGGTGTGATAAAATGCTTTCCCAATTTCCCAATGGCGCTTTTTATATCCGGGGGGGGGGGGGACATTCCCTCCCACTGCTTGTAAAAGCAGTCCAGAGGCTAATTAGCCACTAGGATTGCTTTTACATGAAAGCCGGCCGCAGGCTGAAAAGAATGATACCAAGATGATACCTGAACCCGCAGGCATCATTCTGGTATAAACATTCAAAGTCCAGCAACATACCAGTACGTTGCTGGTCCTTGTTGGACATGTATTGTAATCTTTTTTTTTCATGCAGCCAGTTGGCTGAACGAAAAAAAGAGATTGATCGGTGGGTATGCCCACCATTAGAATACCGCCCTTCATCCACCCACTTCTAATGATGGGCATACATGCACCATTTATATATGCCGAAGCATGGGGGCATCCTCCCGCAAAAAAGTTATGCCGCACACACATGGTTGGACTTTTCCACGGGCAAGCCTCCGTCGGAATTTCGACGGTATGTACGCGGCATTAGGAGCAAAATCGCTCCTCCGTTTCTCCGCCCCTGCTGCCCCAATGCTTCGGCATATATGCTTCTTTTTTTTTAACTGTGGTGGTGAAATCACCTCCTACAGCACTGGAGTCGCAGGGATCAGGCCTGTCTCTGCGAACGCTGCAGTTATGTGTGTTGTGTTTTGTAAGTGACAGTGATCGATCGATACTGCACTTGGGTGGCATGGGCTGGACGGAGGGGAAAAACGCAGGTGCTAGCAGGTATCTGGGCTGATCCCGCTAACACTGCGTTTATGCAACTATTGGCTCAGACTAACCCCTAAATTTGAACATAGCGCCCCCTAAATTGGGGAGGGCGCTACATATGTATAATTAAAAACAAGACAAAAACTAAAATCGTGAGGTCATGGAGCTTTCCAAATCCCAAGAGCAAAAGTTTCAAGACTACTGTCTGGTTCCTCTCAACCATCATTTGAAGACCAGAAGACAGCAGAAGGTTAAAGAGAAGCAGGAAAAAGGATGAAGGTGAATATTTCCTGAAAAAAATAAAAATAAAGCAAAACAAAATTGTGATTCACATAAAGGAAATGCCAGAAGTGTAATGCCGCGTACACACGTTCGGAATTTCCGATGGAAAAAGTCAGACGGAATTTTTTCATCTGATATTCCGACCGTGTGTATGCCCCATCGGACTTTTTACGTCGGAAATTCAGTTCATCTGTATGGATCTCCGACGGGGAAAAAAAATACGCATGCTCAGAATCAAGTCGACACATGCTCGGAAGCATTGAACTTAATTTTTCTCGGCTCGTTGTAGTGTTGTACGTTAGACTTGTGCACAACGGAAAAATTTGTCTAGTTTCGGTTTGTTTCTTTTCCGTCCTGTTGATTCGTAATCGTTCGTAATTTTGCTAGACAGGATTTTTCGTGTTCGGACTAATTCGTATTTTCGCAAGCATAATTTTTCGTTGAATCGGAATGATTCGTATTAATGTAAGCCTTATTTTTAGTTGATTTATAATTCGTACTTTCGGTCAGTGGCGTAGCGTGGGTTGTCAGCGCCCGGGGCAAGGCAAGTAATTTGCGCCCCCCCCCCCCCCAACCTGCAGACTTTTTGCATTCTGAGTCCCTTCCCTTTCTACAATAGCACTGACCTACCTGATTCCTATACTAACCTCTACTCTGACCTACATAATTCCTACATCGACCACTACACTAACCTACCCGATTCCTATACTGACCATTACACTATACAATGCACTACACAATACACACCAAACTAACCTACCTGATTCCTATACTGACCACTACACAAACTACACAATACACTATCACAGACCGCTACACAATACACTACCACAGACTAATACACACCACAATACACAATACACTACCACAGACTAATACACACCACAATACACAATACACTACCACAGAACCACAGACTAATACACACCACAATACACAATACACTACCACAGACTAATACACACCACACTACACAAACTACACTTACACAATAAAAGGTGTAGTTGTGGCGCTGTTCTGGCGTGTGAACCAACCTAGTTTAGTGATATTACTGTGTGATTTTGAAATTGAACCTCAAAAATTAAATAAAAGAAAAACCAAGTGTTGGCTCAGCCGGGTGTTTGCTACAGCCCGAATTGTGGGGAGTGCTTATTTAGGGGTTTTGGATGAATCCTGGTTTGGAATGTGTCCATAAAAGGTTGTATAGTGAAGAGATTGGTGAATATCCAAACTTCAGGTGGTGTCTCGGCCGGGTGTTTACTAAATCAAAAAATGGCCGATGTAGTGTATTAGTGCTAGATTGCTGGTATAATGTGAGATGTGGGGATCTCGCATCTCACATTATACCAGCAATCTAGCACTAATACACTACATCAACCATTTTTTGATTTAGTAAACACCCGGCCGAGACACCACCTGAAGTTTGGATATTCACCAATCTCTTCACTATACAACCTTTTATGGACACATTCCAAACCAGGATTCATCCAAAACCCCTAAATAAGCACTCCCCACAATTCGGGCTGTAGCAAACACCCGGCTGAGCCAACACTTGATTTTTCTTTTATTTAATTTTTGAGGTTCAATTTCAAGATCACACAGTAATATCACTAAAATAGGTTGGTTCACACGCCAGAACAGCGCCACAACTACACCTTTTATCCTTTTACATTTCTTGCTCCACCTACACAGGTGGTAGTAATTAGTAGAGGCAGCAGTTCTGCCTACTGTGCAGCGTTTGAATTCCCTTGCGCGGAGTCACCCCCTCTCTTTTCTACACTTACACAATACTCTACTCACAGACCAATACACACAACACACTACACCACACTGACCACTACACCAACCTACCTCATTCCTATACTAACCACTACACAGTACACTACACAAACTACACTATCCAATACACAATACTCTACCCACAGACCGCTACACACCACACCACACTAACCTACCTGATTCCTATACTGATCACTACACAAACTACACAATACACTACCCACAGACCGCTACACAAAACACACTGACCGCTACACTAATCTACCTGACTCCTATACTGACCACTACACAAACTACACTGACCGCTACACAATACACACTGACTGCTACACAATACTCTACCCACTGACCGCTACACACCACACACACCACACTAGCCTACCTGATTCCTATACTAATCACTACACAAACTACACAATACACTACCCACAGACAGCTACACTAATCTACCTGACTCCTATGCTGACCACTACACTACACAAACTACACAATACACAATACAATACACAGCCTGTAATTTATTAATCCTGCAGCAGTAGGAGGGGGGGGGGGCTTTTGGCATCAACTCTACTTAGGCTTGCAGGCATGATGCTGCGTGTGTGTGTGCTGACAATGGCATTAACACCTGGCATGGGGGCATGGTGGCGTGACTCTCCCTAAGTGCAGTGCTGCTGACCGTCGGCTGCTCCCATAATCTGAGATGGCAGCCATCTCAGAGCAGCCGCCCGCTGGATCCATCACCGGCTCGCTCGCGTGACTCACCTCCGGTTTTTGTTGTCCATGAGGTCCAGGCGGAAGGGTGGGCGGGACTCCAGGAGAAGATTGCGGCGGCTTAAGAAAGCGCGGGCGGGACTCCAGGAGCAGCCTTCGCGCATGCGCCGCCCGCGCTCAAGGACTGGCCAGCCAGCCCGCCGCAGCACTGTGGTCATGTGCTGCCAGCACATGACCACATTCGCCCAATCACAGGGCGCAAAATGGCGGCCGGGGTCCCGGTGACACATTGATGGAATTTTACCAAATTACGAAAGGAGACACAAACTGGTGCGGGATTTTGTGCCCCCCCCCAATGTTGCGCCCGGGGCCATGGCCCCCCTTCCCCCCACGCTACGCCACTGCTTTCAGTAGAGTACATTGTTTTTCGTTAATTCTGGACACAACTCCTACTTTCGTAACTTTTTTTGGGTTTGTTGATTCGTAATTTTCCGTGTCTCTCTCACAACGACGCTGCCTATTATGCCTAATGTGCTTCGAATGGATTTGTACTTTTCGAAATACATTGCGGTTATTTGTAACGATTCGAAATCTCGTATTTTACTTTCGTTTTTTACATGCGGCTATAGCCTCCGCCCCTGTACACCATTTTGAGAGGGAGTTCAGCACGCTGAGGGAGAAGCAGAGAGCAGAACAGAGTGCTATTGTGCTTCGAATGGATTCGTACATTCTTAACTTTTTTCATAACGAATTATGCCGAAGACATTCGGGCATTCGCTATTTGCGATATAATTTATTTCGGATTCGGTTTTATTCGTAATTGCTTTGTTCGGAAATTCGAATGCTTCCGAATGTCCGAAAGTTGCTAAATTCGGACGAATTTAGATTCTTTGTGAAACGAATTGCACAAGCCTATTGTACGTCACCGCGTTCTTGACGGTTGGAATTTGGTGTGACAGTGTGTATGCAAGACAGCTTGAACGGATTTCCGTCTGAGTTTATTCCGACAGAAAATCCGACCGTGTGTACAAGGCATAAGCTTTTAGACATATATGTTGTCACCCTAGGACAGGGAGTTAAGGAGTTGGCATGATCACCAGGTCAAAGAAAGGCAAAAGGAAGAAAAGAAAAATAAAATAATTAGAGTGATGGAATAAGCGTAGGGTAAGCAATTATTATATTATTTTCAAATATTTATTATTATTATTATTTTTTGGTTTACATACATTATGGAGTGAAGTGGACTTCTTGGTAATGTTTGTTGTTGAAAAATCCCAACCAAAAATATAATCCAAGTGAAATCCAAATCCAAGTGAGAATATAATCCAAGTTTCCTGACAGACTCCATGGCAGCCTACGTGTGGGTTAATCCCGCCCCTCATACCTCATAGGACCCTTCTCCCATAAATCTTTGCTCTGGGCCAGAGGCCGTGTTCCTTTTTTTGTCCTCCTCCTAGGACCAAGATATAGTCTTACCTTTTCATGAAGTTTTTCTGTAATCCAGGCCTGGCGGTGTGCACGGCAATACGTTGGTGGTTAGCGGTGATCCTCTCTGCAGTCCAGCAATCCTAGCTATTAGCAGGTGGACATGGGCGATATGATGTGATACCACGAAGAGCTTACTAACCTGGCCATTGGTAGGCAAGCGGCAATATGGCCAAACGTCCCAGCTATTAGCGGGAGGCTTTGTAAACGCCCGATCGTGCGGTGGGTCGAGCGAACAGCTCCCCAGTCCCAGGTTCTGGTCCGGATCGTGCCGTGGTGGTGGTAATGTACAAAGATATTCCTTTTATATGGCAGCCGTATCTCTATGTTTTGTGTGTCTCCTTATTTTCTATCAAGCTCCAGTGAGTGGCCACGGTGGCTGGAGCGCAGCTGCGTTCCAGCTCGCCGTTTCAGGAAGTCGCTGCGCATCCGCAAGCCGCGAACGAAGATTCCGTGCTTGGTTTTGTGCAGGCGCAGTTTCGCGAAAATGGCGGCGGTCGCGAATGCGATTGGCTGCCACCGGATGGCAACCGCTATGGGGCGGTGACATCGTTAACGGTGGCAGATTTAAATAGCTGTCAAAGCAGCTATTACTTGGGATGACTTGCAGGCTTATGCAGTGTTTATCCAGGCACTGGGCTCTGGTTTACAAGGTAAATTGTTTGCTGCAGGCTCCCTGGGTGCTGGCTATGTTTTTTTTATGTGCTCTCTCATGCCTGTTGTTACTCCTGTTTCTCATAAGGCTTTAATGATTCATTTCACTTTCAAACTGCCTTGCCATGGATCTGTCACCGCCCTCTTGTGGCCAACCCTTGCTCTGCAGGTAGGATTTATTTATTTTCTACCTGTGATGCTTGGGTTCACTTATTCAGGAGCTCTTAACCCTTTCTTTTTCACTCAGCTCTTCTAGGTCTGAACACCAAAGCACGGCAAAGACCGTCCTAGGTCTCAACGTTGTCACTCCTCTTCAAGGTCCAGACGTCATAGATCTTTCTTTAGATCTAGGTACCACAGATAGGAGTCTAAAACCACCTCTGGGCGTCACTCTCACCGCCACTCCAGCCGCTCTGTGAGGAAAGCCTGCTGGGTATGCGGGGCCCAGGTTCCTGAAGGCAAATCGCTCTGCAAGCGATGCTTTTCTAAAGTCGCATAAGAAAGAGAGGGTGGAGACCAACAAGTGGAAGCACTGGTCAGAAAGGTGGTCCATGAGTCCCTGAGTAATGCGGATTCTGGTCATACCTACAACCCTGCTGGCGACACTATGTCAGTCCCTATTAGGGATGATCTCAAGGCTCCAGGCCCTTCACAGCCGAGCCATTCCTCAATTGAAGCCTCAGACAGTGAGGTGGAGGTAGATGACCCTGGTGCAGGTTTTGAATTTGCCCTAGTACCACAGCTGGTCAAAAGCTGTCAAAGAAGCTTTGAGATGGAAGAGCCAGTGGAGGCACCCTCCAAATAGAGGAAATATTTTAAACACCTCAAAAAAGAACACCCTAATTTCTCCTTTTTGGGTGAACTTAGCGCAATAATTACCGACGAATGGGGTGGTGTTGAAAGGAAGAATTGCCTGTTAATGAAGGTATCAAAAATGTACCCATTTAAAAGCAAGGATGTAAAACACCTGGAGTCGGCTCCTCTCATTGACTCAGCCCTAATGAGGATGGTGAGGCACGTCACACTCCCATTGTAGGATACTGTTTCCTTTAGGGATTGCCTGGAGTGGAAAATTTATACCGACCTCAAGCGGATCTACATTACAGCGGGTATGACCTGCAAACCAGCTCTAGCTCTCGCAGCCCTTTCTAAAGCGATGGAAGTCTGGGCAGATGACGTAGATGCTTCTCTGAGGAGCATCTCGGAAGAACTGGCCAGGAGCTCACCTATTCATGGGCTAAGGTTGACAATGGCTTTTCTCGTGGGGCTTCCCTAGACATAATTCGCCTGGTGGCTCGGATCATGCTGACATCTGTCACGGCTAAGCGTGCCTTGTGGCTGCGCCCATGGGTAAGCTGACCCTGCCTCCAAGCAGGCATGGTGCAGGATTCCATTTGGGGGTTTGTCCCTCTTTGGGAACATATCGGACAGTGCCATCACCCGTGCCACAGGGGGCAAGTCGGGGTTCCTTCCCCAGGATCGCCGTCTGCTAAACCAGAAGAGAACACAGCCCAGGCAAAGTTCAGATCGAGCAAGGAATGCTCGCTACTATAGGCCTGGCCGTGAGTTCAAGAAGACCTGGAAGAAAAAACAGCCTTCAGGCCAGAAGTTTTTAAAAGGGGCATCTTCCGGTGGACAAGAATCCTCTAAGTCTTTATGATATTGCACCTGCCTAAAACAGAGCGAGTCGGCATCCTTGCCTCTCTCGGAAGAGAAAAAGCGAATTCTCCTGTCTCTCTTGTGGCTCAGGGCGCTGCAATTCCAGTTCCAGATGACAAAAGGTTTTAAGGGGTCTACTCGCCCCTCTTCATGGTGTTGAAGAAAAACGTCTCCTGGAGGCCAGTTATAGACCTAACCAACTTGAATTATTTTATCTAGAAGGAGAAGTTCAAGATGGAGACACTACTCATGATCAGTCAAGCAATCCAACCAGGCGATTGGCTTGTCTCTATAGACCTGAAGGACGCCTACTTCCATGTTCCGATAGCGTCAGAATTCCAGAAATACCTTCGCTTTGCTGTCGATCAAATCCGTCTGCAGTTTACCTGTCTCCCCTTCGGGCTTACAACATCACCTCGTGTGTTTTCAAAACTTGTTGGCTGTCGTGGCTCTGATCAGGACCAGAGGTATCCGTCTGTATCACTATCTAGACGACCTGCTGTTGTCTCGGGACAAGGAGCAGTTGCTAATCCACAGATCCCAGGTCATCTCCACTCTACTCGAGTTTGGTTGGCTTCTGAATCTGTAAAAGAGCCATCTGGATCCTACGCAGTCCCTGGTATTCCTCGGGGCACACTTCAACGCTATCAAGAGCACCATCTTGTTACCCCTGGAAAAATCCCAGTGATCCGGGACAGAGTTTGGCTTGCAATGTCATCCTCATCTCCAAGCCTCTCAATGCCTAAAGTTCATTGGCACCATGGTGGCAACAACACCCATGGTAAAGTGGGCTCAGTGGAAAATGCGGCCCTTCCAGAAGGGTTTCCTCCAGCAGTATAATCCAGGGCTTCGGGATCACTTTATCCAAATAACCTTATCCATGCGGGAGAGCTTTCCTTGGTGGCTACAACAGAGGAACCTCCTCAATTGTCACTCCATCGCACCTGTGTCTTGGGTCACCATCACTACAGATGCCAGCAACAGGGGCTGACAGAAGTAGCCCAAGGCATATGGAATTTTCCCTCTCACAGGATAGTCTCCAATGTTCTGGAACTCCGGGCAGTGTTCTGCGCTCTGCAGGCCTTTCACCACTTAACAGCAGGAGACTCAGTCCTCCTAAGACTGGACAACACAACAGCAGTCGCATACATCAAGAGACAGGGGGGTACTCGCAGTCTCTCCCTGTCAAAGGAAATAGAGCCCATCATGATCTGGGCCCAGAAAAACCTGGCCAACCTGACAGCTGTCTATCTCCCTGGAGTCCCGAACGTTCAGGCAGATTTTCTGTTGAGAGTTTCTCTGGACAACGAGTGGACTTCCCCCCGAAGTCTTCAGGTGGGTCCTGTCCCTGGGAGTCATTCCGGAAGTAGACTTGTTCGCCTCCCCATGCAACTTCAGACTAGAGAGATATACTACACGAGGTCTTGGTATCCCCAGGCTTTTGGGTAGATGCTCTGACAGACCATTGGCGGTTCCACAGGGCCTATGCCTTTCCCCCGGTTCCTGTCATTCTCCGTTTTTTGTCGAGGCTCAGGATGGAAAAAGCAGAGATAATGGCAATAGTCACGTACTGGCCAAACAAGCCATGGTTTCCACTGCTGATGCAACTCAGCTTCCGGGACCCAATTCCTCTACCCTCCAGACCAGATCTCCTATCACAAGGGGCATTTCTACATCCATGCCCGGCCCATCTACATCTGATGATCTGGTTCTTGAGAGGGGAAGGTTGGAGGCCCTAGGCTGTCCAAGTAGGGCCATCTCCACAATATTAAATGCCAGAAGAACAGGCACCAACAGGGTCTACCAGAGGATTTGGAAAAAGTTTTCAGACTACACCTCTTCCACTGCAGGTTCTTGCAATAACCCAAAGATACATGATATCCTGGGCTTCTTACAATCAGGATTGGATCTCTCATTGTCAGTCAGCTCGCTGCGAGTCCAAATCGCTGTAATCTCTGCCTTTACGGGTGTTTCCTGGGCTAGACACCCTCTTACTCAGTAGTTTTTCAGAGGAGCAATAAGGCTCAGACCTCAGAGCCAAGTTTTTCTAATTGGGATCTTCCCCTTGTCCTGGATTTTTTCTTAGGTAGAGAGTTGGAACATGAAGATCAATCTTCTGTCAAATGACTCTCTCTAATAGTCGTCTTCTTGGTGGCTATAACATCGGCCAAGAGGGTCTCTGAAATCAGCTCTCAGGGATGCAAGGAGCCATTTCTAAACGTTTTAATTCCTATGTTGGGTTCAAACCCCAAAGTGGCATCTGTGTTTCATGACAATCAGGAGATTGCTCTTCCAACGTTCAGATCTACCGAGGATTCCAGTGTTTATCCCTTAGATGTTGGAAAAGCTCTGAGTCAGTATCTTGAAGCTACAGCTTCTTTCCGTCAGACCGACCACCTGCTCGTTCTTTTCACAGGAAGTATAAGGGAATGCGTGCCTCTTCCAGATCTATCGCAGCATGGATTGTTCAGGCCATTCAGTGGGCCTATAAAGCCAAGGGCTTGGCGCCTCCAGAAGCGGTGACTGCTCACTCAACTAGAAGTGTGTCTTCATCATGGGCGGCATCACGTCACGTGCCTCCAGAAGTTATTTGCAAGGTGGCCTTGTGGTCTTCAATTAACACGTTCATGGCACACTACTGCGTAGTGGTTTACGTATCTTGTCTGTGATGGTGCCAATTAAACCTTTTTTCTTTTGTCCAGCACTCTGCCCACCCGGGTGTGTATGGCTAGTTATTTCCCACACGTAGGCTGCCATGGAGTCTGTCAGGAAAACGGAAAATTTATATCAAATACTTACCGTAATTTTCCTTTCCTGATGGACTCCATGGCAGCAGGAGTTCCCTCCCAGTGGCTGGAGTAGGCTAAAATTATGGAACACGGCCTCTGGCCCAGAGCAAAGATTTATGGGAGAAGGGTCCTATGAGGTATGAGGGGCGGGATTAACCCACACGTAGGCTGCCATGGAGTCCATCAGGAAAGGAAAATTACGGTAAGTATTTGATATAAATTTTCCGTTTTATTTAATGTACAGTGGAACCTCGGATTGCGAGTAACGCGGTTAACAAGCGTTTCGCAATACAAACACTGTATTTTAATAAAACCTGAATCGGTTTGCCACAGCTGTGTGCAATACCGCCATTGGCCTGAGGTGGGGGGTGCCGGAGCCGAGCAGAGCTGAATAGTTAAAGGGGTTGTAAAGGTAAAAGTTTTTTCACCTTAATGCATCCTATTCATTAACCACTTAACGACCGCCCACGGCATATATACGTCGGCAGAATGGCTCGTACAGGCACAATCACGTACCTGTACGTTGCCCTTTAACTGCCTGCCGTGTGGCCATAAAAATGCCAAAAAACGACCCCCATTTTGTAAACGTTATAACTTTTGCGCAAACCAATCAATAAACGGCGATTGCGATTTTTTTTTTTTTTTTACCAAAAACATGTAGAATACGTATTGGCCTAAACTGAGGAAAAAAAATGTTTTTTTATATATTTTTTGGGGATATTTATTATAGCAAAAAGTAAACAATATAGCATTTTTTTCAAAATTGTCGCTCTATTTTTGTTTATAGCGCAAAAAATAAAAACCGCAGAGGTGATCCATTACCACCAAAAGAAAGCTCTATTTGTGGGAAAAAAAGGACGTCAATTTTGTTTGGGAGCCACGTCGCATGACCGCGCAATTGTCAGTTAAAGCGACGCAGTGCCGAATCGCAAAAAGGGGCCTGGTCTTTATGCTGCATATTGGTCCGGGGCTTAAGTGGTTAAGGTGAAAAAACATCCGACAATACCGCCCCCCCCGAGCCCCCGTTTTACTTACCTGAGTCCTCGAAAATCCCGCGCTCGCCCCGTCATCCTCCTCGTTTCTGAGCCTGGCCGTTGATTGGCTACACTGGATGGATTGAAAGCAGCACAGCCATAGGCTCGCGCTGCTGTCAATCACATCCAATGACGCGCCACACCGGGGGCAGGGCCGAGTGATACAGTGAGCGGCTGTATCACTGAAGCGCGCCCGCAAGGACTCACCACCATGCGAGCTCGCTCACATATAGGTGGTGAGTGTTTGCGGGGAGGAGCCGAGACAGCCGCCGAGGGACCCCAGAAGACCAGGTTCGGGGCCACTCTGTTTGTTGTTTAAAAAAAAAAAGTTTTTTATTTACAACCCCTTTAAATGAATCTTGGGTAAAAACCTTGATAAATAGACCCCCTGCCCTCCATGAGACCCAGAACTGGAGACTGGCCCAAGCACTGCATTTTGGAAGCCAGGTAGCCTGTCTACTTGCAGTTTTAAAAAAAATATATATATTTTAATTTTAAAAAAATATTTTAATAAAAATATATATATATTTTAATTAAAAAAATATGCTTTTACAAACACTTTAATTACAAAGGTTTTCATCTGTTCTCCATCAACAGGAGATGACAAAGCAGCAATTACTCCGATTTTTTTTTTTATTTAATTTTTTTTAAATCTGTTTTGTAGGTACAGAAAGCAGAACAATAATTTTGAAAAAAATATGACATGAATTCAACCTATTTTAGGCTTCAATCACACCAGTTATGAGAGTACAGAGATTTCCACTGCTGGTCTCCTTTTAAAAATGCTGGTTGACTGGTTTCATTATTTTTTATTTTTTTCCTCACAGACCCAGAACAAGCATATTGTAGTTTTATTTAAAATGCCTGCAAAAAAACCCTGAATTCTTTATAGATATACTTATTACAGGTCAGTGGCTCAGCATTGAGCCTGATTTATTAAAGAATACATTCTGTAAATATTTTCTTAAATTATTAAATTATGTGAAAAGAAAATGATTACCGTATTTATCGGCGTATAACACGCAAAAATCATGGGAAAATCGTGGGTGCGTGTTATACGCCGATACTCCGTCGAATTCCCCTGCTGAAAACGAGCGAGAGGAGCGAGCGGAGCCGAAGCCGAAGTACAATCGGCTTTACTCGGCTCCTCTCGCAGTCCCGCCCATCTCTGACTGCGCCGCTGACATAGAGAAAGCCGAGTGTACTTCGGCTAGTCTCGGCTCCTCTCGCAGTCCTGCCTGTGACTGTGAGCAGAGCCGAGTCTAGCTGAAGTACACTCGGCTTTCTCCGTCAGCGGCGCAGTCAGTGGAGATGGGCGGGACTGCGAGAGGAGCCGAGTCTAGCCGAAGTACACTCGGCCCCGCTCGCTCCTCTCCACAGAAATCTGCGCCAAATTTTAAAAAACGCAGAGACTGACACGATCGCAAAGGCACTGGGCAAGGCTGCAGATGGACAGATGGACACTGGGCAAGGCTGCAGATGGACAGATGGACACTGGGCAAGGCTGCAGATGGACAGATGGACACTGGGCAAGGCTGCAGATGGACAGATGGACACTGGGCAAGGCTGCAGATGGACAGATGGACACTGGGCAAGGCTGCAGATGGACAGATGGACACTGGGCAAGGCTGCAGATGGACACTGGGCAAGGCTGCATGCTGCATTTAAATGTAAGTTTTTTTTCCTTGAATTTCCCTCCTAAAAGTTTTTTTCCTTAAAATTCCCTCCTAAACTTGGGGTGCGTGTTATACGCCGGTGCGTGTTATACGCCGATAAATACGGTATTTACTTTTTTCATCTGCATTGGATAATTGTAGTGGATATTCAAGCAAATTGAATTTGTGAACATTTTCAAATGCTTTAGTACACATGTGTCAAACACAAGGCCCACGGGCCGAATCCTGCCTGGCAGGCCATTTCATGTGGTCGTTGCACCTCTTCTGTAGCTGTGGCACCCCCCCTCCTCTTCGCCCCCCTCACAGCAGTCAGCAGCATAGAGGAGGACAGAATTCTCCCTAAAGATCCTGCACCTCTCTGTGCAATCGCTGCACCCCCTCATCTCCGCCTCCCCTGGTCTAAGCAATTCAGCAAACTCAGGCAGCTGACTCCAGCCGCCCTCTGGTCCTCCTCCAGACCCTGAACCTTCTGCTTCCCAGCTTCCTCCCGGCAGCAGCACAAGGTAAAGGGGGGTGCACTGTGATTTAACCACTTCTGGACCGCCCGTCGTCGTTATACGTCGGTACTTTGAAGTTAACCTCAGTATATTCTTAAACGACGGTCCGCTTTAGGATAAAAGTGGTCTCCGAGGCGGATGGATTCTCCACAAGATCACTTTTATCGGCAGCGGGAGAGGTGCCCCCCCTCCCGCCGCGTTTCGGAGCTGTCGGTAGCGGCGGAGACGATCCGATCCTTTCCCCCCTGAGGCACTGTGTCGAGTGAGGGAATGATGGCCCCCACTCGACTCAGTGACGTTGGATGACGGAAGCAACGTCAAACGTCACTTCCACCCAACGGCCTTATAGGAACTTTTTTTTTATTTTTTATATTGCATTTAAGTGTAAATGTGAGATCTGAGGTCTTTTTGACCCCAGATCTCACATTAAAGGTCCTGTCGTGTTTTTGTTTCTATTACAAGAGATGTTTACATTCCTTGTAATAGGAATAAAAGTGATCCAATTTTTTTTTAAAGAGACAGTGTAAAAATAAAAAGTAAAATAAATAAGATTTATTTTTTAAAGCGCCCTGTCCCGAGGAGTGAAGGAGGAGTTCACAGAAGTGAACGCATACGTAAGTCGCGTCCGCATATGTAAACAGTGTTCAAACACACATGTGAGGTATCATCGCGATCTTTAGAGCGAGAGCAATAATTCTAGCAAAAGACCTCCTCTGTAACTCAAAACTGGTAACCTGTAGAAATTTTTAAACGTCGCCTATGGAGATTTTTAAGGGTCTAAATTTGTCGCCATTCCCAGAGCGGGTGCAATTTTGAAGCGTGACATATTGGTTATCAATTTACTCGGCGTAACATTATCTTTCACAATATCAAAAAAAATTGGCTTTACTGTTTTTTCTGATTTTTTTAAGTCAAAAAAGTGTATTTTTTCCCCCAAAAATTGCGTTTGTAAGACCACTGCGCAAATACGGTGTAACATAAAGGATTGCAATGACCGCCATTTTATTCTCTAGGGCAGTGGTCTTCAAACTGCAGCCCTGGGGCCAGATGTAGCCCTTTGCTTGCCTTTATCTGGCCCTTGAGGGCTGGCCACTCCTGCCACTGATACCAACAATGGGGCATAATTCCTCCCACTGACAATAACATTGGGGCACTATTCCTCCCATGACACCAACTATTTCTCCCCCTAATACAAAAGATTGGGCATTGTTTACTCCCATTGGGCAGAGTCCGGCCCCCTTAAAGTCTGACGGCCAGCAAACTGGCCCTTTGTTTTGAAAGTTTGGAGACCCCTGCTCTAGGGTGTCTAAATATATATATATATATATATATATATATATATATATATATAATGTTTGGGGGTTCTAAGTAATTTTCCAGCAAAAAAAAAAATGATTTTAACTTGTAAACAACAAGTTTGCATAATAGGCTTGGTCCTTAAGTGGTTAAGAGAGGGAGGGGGGCTCTTGACATTTGATGAAGGGGGGGGGACTCTTGACATCTGCTTATAATTATGAGAATAATACAACACTTTGCCAGTTGAAAATGAGGGTCACACGCTACTGGTATCATCCACAAGAAACTTGGAGACTACTCAGATAGAACAGCATGGCAGAACCATATTCTGTCTGAGCAGTCTGCCATGAAGTTTCTTGTGGATGACACCAGCAGTGTGCGACCCTCCTATTCAGACTTGCATCATCTGCTACAGGAGCATAGGCATGCACACAGGGTGTGCCAGGTGTGCCCAGGCACACCCTAATCACCCTTCACAGCACAGATTCCCCCTACTTCCCTTGCTCCCTCCTTCCCCCTGCAGTGCTACCAGCTTCCCTCCTCTCCTGCTTGCTGTTGCTGCAAGGATGTTTTAGGATGAGTGGAGGAAGGGGTCGGTAAATATGTAATTGACCATCCCCTTCTCTTTCTGAATGAACATCGTGAGCGATCAGTAGTGTGTATTTGAGCTTTGGGTAGCACACCTATGTACAGGAGTGTGAGTGGGCTGACACGACCCGCGATTAAATTGAGCTTGACACCCAGCACAGTTACTAGCCAGTAGGGATGAGCTTTATGTTCGAGTCGAACATGAGTTAGACTCGAACATTGGCTGTTCGCCCGTTTGGCGAACAGCGAACAATTTGGGGTGTTCGCGGCAAATTCGAAAAGCCGCGGAACACCCTTTAAATCTGAGGGGGAAATCAAAAGTGTTTATTTTAAAGGTTAATATGCAAGTTATTGTCATAAAAAGTGTTTGGGGACCCCGGTCCTGCCCCAGGGGACATGTATCAGTGCAAAAAAAAAGTTTTAAAAACGGCCGTTTTTTCGGGAGCAGTGATTTTAATGATGCTTAAAGTGAAATATTCCTTTAAATTTCGTACCTGGGGGGTGTCTATAGTATGCCTGTAAAGTAGCACGTGTTTCCCCTGTTTAGAACTGTCCCTGCACAAAATATAATTTCTGAAGGAAAAAAAGTACTGTATTTATCGGCGTATAACACGCACTTTTTTCCCCTTAAAATCAGGGGAAAACCGTGGGTGCGTGTTATACGCCGATACTCACCTATCCCCGTCGAATCTCCGCTGACTGAGCGGAGCGCAGCGATCGCCGCCGAGATACACATAGCCGAGTGTACTCGGCTTTTCTCAGCTCCGCTCACAGTCATGCCCAGTCCCGCCATTGGACCTGTGTTATGTCCATCATAGGGCGGGACTCGGCGTGACTGTGAGCGGAGCCGAGAAGAGCCGGTTAGAGCCGAGTGCACTCGGCTATGTGTATCTCTCCGCCCAGTCCCTGCCTTCGCCCCGCTCCACCCAGTATCTGCGGCGATCTCGGCGGCGCCATTTTTGAAATTCGGGCAAGGCTGTACTGGGCACTGAGGCAAGGCTGCAATGGACACTGCTGGAAAGGCTGCACTGGACACTGGGGAAAGGCTGCAATGGACACTGAGGAAAGGCTGCAATGGACACTGCTGGAAAGGCTGCACTGGACACTATGGAAAGGCTGCACTGGACACTGCTGGCAAGACTGACAAGGCTGCAATGGACACTGGTAAGGCTGCATTTAAATGTAAGTTTAAATGTAAGTTTTTTTTCCTCAAACTTCCCTCCTAAAAGTTTTTTTCCCTAAAATTCCCTCCTAAACTTGGGGTGCGTGTTATACGCCGATGCGTGTTATACGCCGATAAATACAGTAATTTAAAACTACTCGTGGCTGTAATGAATTGTCCGGTCCCGGCAATACAGAGAAAAGTCATTGAGAAAAAATGTCAGGGGTCCCCCCCCCCCAGTCCATTATCAGGCCCTTTGAGTCTGGTATAAATAATAAGGGGAACCCCTGCCATTTTTTATCAGTATTGCCAGGACCCGACAATTCATTAATAGCCGCGAATAGTTTTAAATGACTTTTTCTTTCTCGTACATCACGGGACACAGAGCGACATAGTCATTACTAATGGGTTATATAGATACCGTCAGGTGCTGGCACTGGCAACTTCCAAAACCGGAAGTACCCTCCCCTATATAAGCCCCTCCCATCCGGGAGCACCTCAGTTTTTTGCCAGTGTCTAAGGTGTTGGCCAAGAAGAAACATGTGTTTTTCACTGAGCTTGCGTACAGGTTCTTTTGGGCCTCAGTAAGCTATTCCGGATCCGACCAAAAAAGCTTCATAGCTAAACGGTCGGTACCCGGGCCTTGCAGAGAAGAGCAAGGTTTTGCCTGTAATGCTTCTCTTAGGAGAGCTGGACCCTGGGATCCAGAGCTCTGGTCATACCCACGACCAAGATGTTGTCTGTGCAGGGTGCTATACAGGTCCAGGGGAGTGGAATCCTTGGGAACCCGGTCCCTGAAGGTTTGATTACAATGCCTGCCGTGATAGGTGAAGTTTGGGCTTCTGTGGACCAAACAAAGTCCTGCGGCGAGGAAAAGGTAAGTGGGGGCCCTCAGGAACTTGGTTCTATTGAGGGACCCCCAAGCCTATTTTGTCTTTCTGCCTGTTACCTAAGGTATTCCCGCTAATATTCTGTGTATGCCTGTTACTACTGAGAAAATGTAAAAATTTTAATAGTAGGCAAGAAAAAAATAAATAAAAAATGTAAGACCGCGGTACCTGTGTTAGACACTAGAGGCCGCTATGGTTCTTTTTCTTGTAATGTGGATTTTTTTCTTCCAGAATCAAATCCAGGCAGTTGGTATGTTCTCTGCTGGGAAGCTGTCTCCTCTGCCCTGTTGCTGCGCTCATCCATCCCCGGGCCCTGCGGCAAAGGGGGCCCTGGCTCCCATCTAGCTCCTTATTGTTTTTTAAAAAGGGCGCCGAAGGCATAGAGGCGATCTGAAAAAAGGGGCGGAGCGGGTGGATGACGCTCAGGTGTGCGCCGCGGCGCTACTGCGCATGTGCGGGCGTCCAGCGTGCTTTAAAGCACATTATAGCTGGCTATTGAATGCACAGACAGAGCTAGCAACAGTATAAAGGCACACAGAGGCGGTTGATGCAGGCATCCCCTAGAAAGGCACTTTAGTAGACACCAACTGTGATATAGCAGCAATTGTGCTAGACTATTCTCAGTAAAAGTGGTGTATTACGGCTGGAATACCTCAGCTTTAGGCTTAAGAATATGCCGTCCAGAAGCTCCGGAACTGAATCTTCCAGGAAGCGAAGGGGGTCTCATCGGGCTCTGAGGTGGGCATGCTTCTGCTGCACCAGTCTCCCCTGAAGTTCAGAGGTAAGTGACCATAGAGACCCCGCAGGGGTACTTGGTACTGTGGCTGTCCTCAGTCACCTGCTCCTGTGTATGTAACAGAGGAGTTTTTTTCCTCAGCTCTGGGAGGATTAGAGAGAGATTGTCAACATTGATCGCTGCCTCCCTGTCAGGGAAAGCACGCCGATCTCCGTCTCCTCCTTCAGAGTGCCTGTTAGCAGAGCAACAGTCCCATACAGGGATCGACCTGCCTGAAGGGGATCAGGATGAGGTTGATTCTGTTATAGAGGAATCAACAGTGGAGGAACCTTTCTCAGCAGCTCAAGCTGAAAGATTATGGGTTCAGTCTCTGACTAACATGGTCCGATCAGCATTTAAAAATGCACCTTGCGGAACCATCAACCACTACTGTATCCTCGTTGGGGTCGCTAGAAGCCCCCAGACTGTCTGTTCTTTTCCACTTCACCCTTTTACTGAAAGGGCTTATTTACCAGGATTGGGAACGTCCTGAGAAAATATTATTCCCCCAAGAGATTTCCGGTGGTCTATCCCATGGAGGATAAGTTCATCAAAAAAATAAAATAAAATGGAAGGTCCCTACAGTGGACGCAGCCATCTCTTGTATGTATAAATCACTGACATGTCCAGTGGATAATGTCCAAATGTTCAAGAACCCAATAGATAAAAGATTGGAGTCCTTATGAAAGTCTGCTTCTTTCTACAGCAAGCTTGGTGACACAACCAGCAGTAGCAGCTATTGGGGTCTGCTAAGCAGTGAAGGATCAGTTAAAACAGGTCTTGAGGGACTTGACAGATCAGCAGGCCTTGCCCTAGCTGATCTACCTAGAGCCTTAGGCTTTGCGGTTGACGCCATAAAGGATTCAGTCCATCAGGCCTCCCGCCTTACGCTGTCTAGAGTACATATGCGTAGGCTTCTATGGCTCAAAAACTGGTCTGCTTAAGCTCCCTGTAAGGAATGGCTGGTTAGCGTCCCATTTCATGGTGAACGCTTATTCAGGGAAAACCTGGACAAATATATCCAGAAAATTTCCAGCGGTAAAAATACGCTCGTGCCGGTTAAAAACAGAGTTAGAGGTCCCTCTTTAAGAGGCCTGCTTCTCCAGTCCCTGGGGCATCGGCTGTGTAACAGTTCCGACGGCCTCCTCGGTCAATTCCCGGGGGTAAAAAACAGGGACAATAGCAGGGTAATGAGAAATCCTGGGTCAGGGGAGGTACAAAACCTCCCCCAAAGTTAAATTCATTGAAGGGTTGCCCCCACTCAGGGGTGGGGGGAGGCTCCAGTTGTTCACAAGAGACCTGGCGGGACGCGATCAAGACAGATAGGTGCTCTCCGCAGTATGTTGGGGATACAGATTGGAGTTAAGAGACTCTCCTCCTTCCCATTTTTGAGGTCAAACGTGCCAAGGGATCCCCGGAAGAGAGAGTCCCTCCTGTTGGCACTAGAACAACTATTGCTCCAAGGAGTAATTATGGAGGTTCCCCTGGAAGAATGAGGGTTCGGGTTTTACTCAAACCTCTCTACAGTCCCGAAGCAAACGCGGACGGGAGGCCCATATTAATTCTAAAAGGGCTATACAAATTCCTGTATATCAGGACTTTCCGATGAAGTCGATCCGATCGGTGGCCACTGCCCTACAAGGGGAGGATTGGTTAGCCGCGATCGACATCAAAGATGCTTATCTGCACATTCCCATCTTTCCAGTCTACCAAAAGTTTCTACGCTTTGCAGTAGAAGGGCGCCATTTTCAGTTCAGAGCCTTACCCTTCGGTTTGGCCACAGCACCACGAGTGTTTACAAAAATTCTGGCCCTTTATTGGCCAATCTAAGAACACAAGGTGTAATGATAATGGCATATCTAGATGACTTGTTGCTGATAGACCACTCAGTGAAAAAACTAGACGTGGTCGTTCACAAGACAAATCAAGTATCTGGAATCTCACGGTTGGATTATCAACCGAGAAAAGTCAGCCCTAAAAACCAGTCAAAAGTCTGGAATACTTGGGGCTAAGGTTGGATTCAGGCCAGAGAAAAATATTCTTGCCTCGAGGAAAGGTGTTGTCTTTGAAAGATTTGATCCACTTAGTGGGTACAAAAAAGACAGCCGTCCATACGCCTGTGCATAAGGCTGCTGGGAAAAATGGTGGCATCATTCGAAGCAGTACCCTACGGTCAATTCCATTCAAGGAATTTGCAGGGGGCCATACTGTCAGCCTGGAACAAAAAAGTTCAGGCCCTAGACTTACAATGTCCTTGTCCCCTTCCGTTCGCAAGAGCCTCCGTTAGTGGTTGGTTCCCCAGAATCTGGAAAAAGGGAAATCCTTCAGTCTGATTTCTTGGAAGGTGGTCACTACAGATGCCAGCCTTATAGGCTGGGGAGCAGTACTGGAGCAATAGTCTCTCCAGGGCAGATGGTCGGATGCAGAAAAGGCCCTGCCCATCAATCTCTTAGAGATACGAGCAGCCCGGTATGCCCTAGTAGCATGGACATCCAAACTCCAAGGGTCCCCTGTCAGAATTCAATCAGACAATGCCACAGCAGTGGCATATATCAATCATCAGGGGGGCACCAGGAGTCGTGCAGCCCAGAGGGAAGTAAATTACATCCTGAAATGGGCAGAAAAATATGTCCCAGCCATATCTGCGGTATTCATTCCAGGAGTGGAGAATTGGAAGGCGGACTTTCTAAGTCGCCAGCAATTAGGCCCAGAGGAAGGGTCCCTTCACCCCGAGGTTTTCTGGACAATATGTCAGCGGTGGGGAACATCGGATGTAGATCTTCTAGCATCCAGATTCAACGCAAAGGGGGACAGGTTTGTCTCTCGGACAAGGGATCCCCTAGCTTGCGGCTCGGATGCCCTAGTGTTCCCTTGGGATCAGTTCAAGCTGATATATGCATTCACACCGCCACAATGGTTACCTCGATTACTCCGCAGAATCAGGGTAGAAAAGAAACCAGTGATTCCGGTGGCTCCAGCGTGGCCCCGAAGAGCGTGGTACGCGGAGATTGTAAAATTTCAGTGGGGAGTCCTTGGACTCTCCCACGTCGTCCGGACCTGCTTTCGCAAGGACCGATATACCACCCTTCCTTACCAGCCCTAGGTTTGACGGCCTGGCTATGGAAGCCCACATTCTAAAAAAGAGAGGGCTCTCTAATCCTGTGGTATCTACCATGATCAATGCCAGGAAGCCGGTATCCAGGCAGATCTAATATAGAATCTGGAAGGCGTACATCGCGTGGTGTGAGGCCAAGAAATGGCATCCACATAAGTACGTAATAGGTAGGATTCTGGACTTCCTACAATGGGCTGTAGATAGGAAGCTTGCCTTGAGTACTATCAAGGGTCAGATTTCGGCCTTGTCAATATTTTTTCAAAGGCCCTTGGCTTCGCATTCACTAGTCAAAGCCTTTATACAAGGAGTGATGCATATTAGTCCTCCGGTTAATATTCCCATATGTCCATGGGATCTAAACTTGGTTCTGTCGGTTCTACAGAAACAACCATTTGAACCATTACAGCATATTTCTTTGGTGCTTCTCACCAGGAAATTTATTTTTCTAGTAGCCATTTGTTCGGCTAAAAGAGTGTCGGAATTAGCAGCTATGTCCTGTAAGGAGCCATATCTGGTTATCCATAAGGATAGAGTAGTGTTACGTCCTCATCCAGCCTTTCTTCCTAGGGTGATATCGAGGTTTCATTTGAACCAAGATGTGGTTCTTCCTTCTTTTTTCCCCAAACCTACTTCGGTAGAGGAAAAGTTATTGCATTCTTTGGATGTAGTAAGAGCAGTTAAAGCTTATCTAAAGGCCACTGCTCAGATTCGCAGAACGGATACTTTGGTTATTCTGCCGGAAGGCCCCAGAAAGGGTCAGGCAGCGTCAAAATCTACTTTAGCCAAGTGGATTCGACAGGTCATAATACAAGCCTATGGCTTGAGAAGGAGACCGCCTCCGTTCAAAGTTAGAGCGCACTCCACGAGAGCAGTTGGAACTTCATGGGCAGTGCATCACCAGGCCTCCCTGGCTCAGATCTGTAAGGCCGCAACATGGTCTTCAGTACACACGTTTACTAGGTTCTACCAGGTGGACGTTAGAAGTCAGGAGGATGTCGCCTTTGGGCGCAGTGTGTTGCAGGCCGCAAAAGATCCTCATGTCTGATAGCGCTCAGCTTATATATGGTGTATCCCCCCCTCATTGGGCATTGCTTTAGGACATCCCATTAGTAATGACTATGTCGCTCTGTGTCCCGTGATGTACGAGAAAGAAAATAGGATTTTTATAACAGCTTACCTGTAAAATCCTTTTCTTGGAGTACATCACGGGACACAGAGCTCCCGCCCCTCTTTGGGGACACTTATTGCTTTGCTACAAAACTGAGGTGCTCCCGGATGGGAGGGGCTTATATAGGGGAGGGTACTTCCGGTTTTGGAAGTTGCCAGTGCCAGCACCTGACGGTATCTATATAACCCATTAGTAATGACTATGTCGCTCTGTGTCCCGTGATGTACTCCAAGAAAAGGATTTTACAGGTAAGCTGTTATAAAAATCCTATTTTCTTTCTCGTACATCACGGGACACAGAGCGACATAGTCATTACTAATGGGATGTCCTAAAGCAATGCCAAATGAGGGGGGGGATACACCATATATAAGCTGAGCGCTATCAGACATGAGGATCTTTTGCGGCCTGCAACACACTGCGCCCAAAGGCGACATCCTCCTGACTTCTAACGTCCACCTGGTAGAACCTAGTAAACGTGTGAACTGAAGACCATGTTGCGGCCTTACAGATTTGAGCCAGGGAGGCCTGGTGATGCACTGCCCATGAAGTTCCAACTGCTCTCGTGGAGTGCGCTCTAACTTTGAACGGAGGCGGTCTCCTTCTCAAGCCATAAGCTTGCATAATGACCTGTCAAACCCACTTGGCTAAAGTAGATTTTGACGCTGCCTGACCCTTTCTGGGGCCTTCCGGCAGAATAACCAAAGTATCCGTTCTGCGAATCTGAGCAGTGGCTTTTAGATAAGCTTTAACTGCTCTTACTACATCCAAAGAATGCAATAACTTTTCCTCTACCGAAGTAGGTTTGGGGAAAAAAGAAGGAAGAACCACATCTTGGTTCAAATGAAACCTCGATACCACCCTAGGAAGAAAGGCTGGATGAGGACGTAACACTACTCTGTCCTTATGGATAACCAGATATGGCTCCTTACAGGACATAGCTGCTAATTCCGATACTCTTTTAGCCGAACAAATGGCTACTAGAAAAATCAATTTCCTGGTGAGAAGCACCAAGGAAATATGCTGTAATGGTTCAAATGGTTGTTTCTGTAGAACCGACAGAACCAAGTTTAGATCCCATGGACATATGGGAATATTAACCGGAGGACTAATACGCATCACTCCTTGTATAAAGGCTTTGACTAGTGAATGCGAAGCCAAGGGCCTTTGAAAAAATATTGACAAGGCCGAAATCTGACCCTTGATAGTACTCAAGGCAAGCTTCCTATCTACAGCCCACTGTAGGAAGTCCAGAATCCTACCTATTACGTACTTATGTGGATGCCATTTCTTGGCCTCACACCACGCGATGTACGCCTTCCAGATTCTATAGTAGATCTGCCTGGATACCGGCTTCCTGGCATTGATCATGGTAGATACCACAGCATTAGAGAGCCCTCTCTTTTTTAGAATGTGGGCTTCAATAGCCAGGCCGTCAAACCTAGGGCTGGTAAGGAAGGGTGGTATATCGGTCCTTGCGAAAGCAGGTCCGGACGACGTGGGAGAGTCCAAGGACTCCCCACTGAAATTTTACAATCTCCGCGTACCACGCTCTTCGGGGCCACGCTGGAGCCACCGGAATCACTGGTTTCTTTTCTACCCTGATTCTGCGGAGTAATCGAGGTAACCATTGTGGCGGTGTGAATGCATATATCAGCTTGAACTGATCCCAAGGGAACACTAGGGCATCCGAGCCGCAAGCTAGGGGATCCCTTGTCCGAGAGACAAACCTGTCCCCCTTTGCGTTGAATCTGGATGCTAGAAGATCTACATCCGATGTTCCCCACCGCTGACATATTGTCCAGAAAACCTCGGGGTGAAGGGACCCTTCCTCTGGGCCTAATTGCTGGCGACTTAGAAAGTCCGCCTTCCAATTCTCCACTCCTGGAATGAATACCGCAGATATGGCTGGGACATATTTTTCTGCCCATTTCAGGATGTAATTTACTTCCCTCTGGGCTGCACGAGTCCTGGTGCCCCCCTGATGATTGATATATGCCACTGCTGTGGCATTGTCTGATTGAATTCTGACAGGGGACCCTTGGAGTTTGGATGTCCATGCTACTAGGGCATACCGGGCTGCTCGTATCTCTAAGAGATTGATGGGCAGGGCCTTTTCTGCATCCGACCATCTGCCCTGGAGAGACTATTGCTCCAGTACTGCTCCCCAGCCTATAAGGCTGGCATCTGTAGTGACCACCTTCCAAGAAATCGGACTGAAGGATTTCCTTTTTTCCAGATTCTGGGGAACCAACCACCAACGGAGGCTCTTGCGAACGGAAGGGGACAAGGACATTGTAAGTCTAGGGCCTGAACTTTTTTGTTCCAGGCTGACAGTATGGCCCCTTGCAAATTCCTTGAATGGAATTGACCGTAGGGTACTGCTTCGAATGATGCCACCATTTTTCCCAGCAGCCTCATATACAGGCGTATGGACGGCTGTCTTTTTTGTACCCACTAAGTGGATCAAATCTTTCAAAGACAACACCTTTCCTCGAGGCAAGAATATTTTTCTCTGGCCTGAATCCAACCTTAGCCCCAAGTATTCCAGACTTTTGACTGGTTTTTAGGGCTGACTTGTCTCGGTTGATAATCCAACCGTGAGATTCCAGATACTTGATTGTCCTGTGAACGACCACGTCTAGTTTTTTTCACTGAGTGGTCTATCAGCAACAAGTCATCCAGATATGCCATTATCATTACACCTTGTGTTCTTAGATTGGCCAATAAAGGGCCAGAATTTTTGTAAACACTCGTGGTGCTGTGGCCAAACCGAAGGGTAAGGCTCTGAACTGAAAATGGCGCCCTTCTACTGCAAAGCGTAGAAATTTTTGGTGGACTGGAAAGATGGGAATGTGCAAATAAGCATCTTTGATGTCGATCGCGGCTAACCAATCCTCCCCTTGTAGGGCAGTGGCCACCGATCGGATCGACTCCATCGGAAAGTCCTGATATACAGGAATTTGTATAGCCCTTTTAGAATTAATATGGGCCTCCCGTCCGCGTTTGCTTCGGGACTGTAAAGAGGTTTGAGTAAAACCCGAACCCTCATTCTTCCAGGGGAACCTCCATAATTACTCCTTGGAGCAATAGTTGTTCTAGTGCCAACAGGAGGGACTCTCTCTTCCGGGGATCCCTTGGCACGTTTGACCTCAAAAATGGGAAGGAGGAGAGACTTTTAACTCCAAACTGTATCCCAAACCTACTGCGGAGAGCACCTATCTGTCTTGATCGTGTCCCGCCAGGTCTCTTGCGAACAACTGGAGTCCTCCCCCCACCCGACTGAGTGGGGGCTTCAATGAATTTAACTTTGGGGGAGGTTTTGTACCTCCCCTGACCCAGGGTTTCTCATTACCCTGCTACTGTCCCTGTTTTTTACCCCCGGGATTTGACAGAGGAGGCCGTCGGAACTGTTACACAGCCGATGCCCCAGGGACTGGAGAAGCAGGCCTCTTAAAGAGGGACCTCTAACTCTGTTTTTAACCGGCAAGAGCGTATTTTTACCGCTGGAAATTTTCTGGATATATTTGTCCAGGTTTTCCCTGAATAAGCGTTCACCATGAAATGGGACGCTAACCAGCCATTCTTTACAGGGAGCTTCAGCAGACCAGTTTTGGAGCCATAGGAGCCTACGCATATGTACTATAGACAGCGTAAGGCGGGAGGCCTGATGGACTGAATCCTCTATGGCGTCAACCGCAAAGCCTAAGGCTCTAGGTAGATCAGCTAGGGCAAAGCCTGCTGATCTGTCAAGTCCCTCAAGACCTGTTTCAACTGATCCTTCACTGCTTAGCAGACCCCAATAGCTGCTACTGCTGGTTGTATCACCAAGCAGATTTTCATAAGGACTCCAATCTTTTATCTATTGGGTTCTTGAACATTTGGACATTATCCACTGGACATGTCAGTGATTTATACATACAAGAGATGGCTGCGTCCACTGTAGGGACCTTCCATTTTTTTTTTTTTTTGATGAACTTATTCTCCATGGGATAGACCACCGGAAATCTCTTGGGGGAATAAATATTTTCTCAGGACGTTCCCAATCCTGGTAAATGAGCCCTTTCAGTAAAGGGTGAAGTGGAAAAGAACAAACAGTCTGGGGGCTTCTAGCGACCCCAACGAGGATACAGTAGTGGTTGATGGTTCCGCAAGGTGCATTTTTAAATGCTGATCGGACCATGTTAGTCAGAGACTGAACCCATAATCTTTCAGCTTGAGATGCTGAGAAAAGGTTCCCCCACTGTTGATTCCTCTATAACAGAATCAACCTCATCCTGATCCCCTTCAGGCAGGTCGATCCCTGTATGGGACTGTTGCTCCGCTAACAGGCACTCTGAAGGAGGAGACGGAGATCGGGCGTGCTTTCCCTGACAGGGAGGCAGCGATAAATGTTGACAATCTCTCTCTAATCCTCCCAGAGCTGAGGAAAAAACCTCCTCTGTTACATACACAGGAGCAGGTGAACTGAGGACAGCCACAGTACCAAGTACCCCTGCGGGGTCTCTACGGTCACTTACCTCTGAACTTCAGGGGAGACTGGTGCAGCAGAAGTATGCCCAGATCCTCCGAGCCCGATGAGACCCCCTTCGCTTCCTGGAAGATTCAGTTCCGGAGCTTCTGGACGGCATATTCCTAAGCCTAAAGCTGAGGTATTCCAGCCGTAATACACCACTTTTACTGAGAATAGTCTAGCACAATTGCTGCTATATCACAGTTGGTGTCTACTAATGTGCCTTTCTAGGGGATGCCTGTATCAACCGCTTGCTGTATGCCCCTTTTTTTAAATGTTGCCAGCTCTGTCTCTGTACTTCATAGCCAGCTCACCACACAAAACTGTGGTTTCTACATGCTGGGACGCCCGCACATGCGCAGAAGCGCTGCGGCGCACACAGAGCGTCATCCCCCAGGCTCCGCCCCCTTTCCTGGCTCACCTCTATATATAGAGGCGCGTGCACGCGCACGCGCGCGGGCACGTGCGCCTTCGGCGCTAATTTTGAAAAATGGAGACTAGGGACAAGAGCCAGGGCCCCTCTTTGCCGCAGGCCGGGGGATGGACGAGCATTGCAACATGGCAGAGGAAGCAGTTTCCCATAAGAGAACTCACCATCTGCCTGGACTTGCTCTGCTGAGAAGAAACTATTCCACATGACAAGAAAACATTCCACAGCGGCCTCTAGTGGACAAACACAGGTACCGCAGTCTAATATCTTAAATATATATAAAAAATATTTTTTTTTTTTTTTTTTTCTTGACCACCATTAAAAATTATTACATTTTTTTAGTAGTTACAGGCATGCACAGAATTTTGCGGGAATACCATTAGGTAACAGACAGAAAGACAAATTAGGCTTGGGGGTCCCCCAATAGAACCAAGTTCCTGGGGGCCCCCACTTACCTGTTCCCCGCCGCAGGACTTTGTTTGGTCCACAAAAGCCCAAACTTCACCTATCACAGCAGGCATTGTAATCAAACCTTCAGGGACCGGGTTCCCAAGGATTCCACTCCCCTGGACCTGTATAGCACCCTGCACAGAAAACATCTTGGTCGTGGGTATGACCAGAGCTCTGGATCCCAGGGTCCAGCTCTCCTAAGAGAAGCATTACAGGCAAAACCTTGCTCTTCTCTGCAAGGCCCGGGTACCGACCGTTTAGCTATGAAGCTTTTTTGGTCGGATCCGGAATAGCTTACTGAGGCCCAAAAGAACCTGTACGCAAGCTCAGTGAAAAACACATGTTTCTTCTTGGCCAACACCTTAGACACTGGCAAAAAACTGAGGTGCTCCCGGATGGGAGGGGCTTATATAGGGGAGGGTACTTCCGGTTTTGGAAGTTGCCAGTGCCAGCACCTGACGGTATCTATATAACCCATTAGTAATGACTATGTCGCTCTGTGTCCCGTGATGTACGAGAAAGAAATAAAAATGCGTGGGGGTCCCCCCAAAATTCCATTACCAGGCCCTTCAGGTCTGGTATGGATATTAAGGGGAACCCTGCGTAATTTTTTTAAAGAAAAATGGCGTGAGGTTCTCCCCAAAAATCCATACCAGACCCTTATCCGAGCATGCAACCTGGCAAGCCGCAGGAAAAGAGGGGGGGACGAGAGAGCGCCCCCCCCTCCTGAACTGTACCAGGCCACATGCCCTTAACATGGGGAGGATGCTTTGGGGGTCTTTGACCCCCAAAGCACCTTGTCCCCATGTTGATTGGGACAAGGCCCTCATCCCCACAACCCTTGCCCGGTGGTTGTGGGGGTCTGCGGGCGGGGGGCTTATCGCAATCTGGAAGCCCCTTTTAACAAAGGGGACCCCCAGATCCCGGCACCCCCTATGTGAATTGATATTGGGGTACATTGTACCCCTACCATTTCACAAAAAAAGTCAAATTGTTAAAAACCACACAGACACAGCTTGGGACAAGTCCTTTATTAAAAAAAAAAATCAAAATCAAAAAAAGATTCCAACAATGTAATCCACTCTCGATCTCAACTCCAGCGATATAATCCATTCTCGGTATCCAGCGATGATATCCAGCGAGGAACACGCACACGTGAATGACGCAGCGCTAGCCTGACAGCGGTTAAATAGCTGAGGGCGGGGCCACCCATCACGTGGCCCCGTCCTCCTCTGACGCAAGGGGAAATGCCAGGCTTTCCCAGTGACATGGATGGGTGACCCCGCCCCCCTCTGATGCAACGGGAAACCACCCTTCACGTCACTGGGAAAGCCCGGCGTTTCCCCTTGCGTCAGAGGAGGACGGGGTCACGTGATGGATGGCCCCGCCCTCAGCTATTTAACCGCTGTCAGGTTAGCGCTGCGTCATTCCCGGGATGTCTCCGGTGGAGTCAGGATCGTGTGCGTGTTCCTCGCTGGATATCATCGCTGGAGAGTGGAGATCATCCATCGCTGGATACCGAGAATGGATTACATCGCTGGAGTGGAGATCGAGAGTGAATTACATCGCTGGAATCATTTTTTGATTAAAATTTTTTTTTTTTCTTTAACCACTTGCTTACTGGGCACATAACCCCCTTCCTGCCCAGGCGAAATTTCAGCTTTCGGCACTGCATCGCTTTGAATGACAATTGCGCGGTCGTGCGACGTGGCTCCCAAACAAAATTGATGTCCTTTTTTCCCCACAAATAGAGCTTTCTTTTGGTGGTATTTGATCACCTCTGCGGTTTTTATTTTTTGCGCTATAAACAAAAAAAGAGCAACGATTTTGAAAAAAAAACACAATATTTATTACTTTTTGCTATAATAAATATCCCAATTTTTTTTAAAAAAAGTTTTTTTTTCTCAGTTTAGGCCGATACGTATTCTTCTACATATTTTTGGTCAAAAAAAAAATCGCAATAAGCGTTTATTGATTGGTTTGCGCAAAAGTTATAGCGTCTACAAAATAGGGGATAGTTTTATAGCATTTTTATTAATATTTTTTTTTTTACTAGTAATGGCGGCGATCAGCAATTTTTATCGTGACCGTGACATTATGGCGGACACATCGGACACTTTTGACACCATTTTGGGACCATTCACATTTATACAGCGAACAGTGCTATAAAAATGCACTGATTACTGTATAAATGTGACTGGCAGGGAAGGGGTTAACACTAGGGGGCGGGGAAGGGGTTAACTATGTTCCCTATTTGTGATTCTTACTGTGGGGGGAGGGGACTGACTGGGGGAGGAGACCGATCTGTGTCCCTATGTACAAGGGACACAGCATTGGTCTCCTCTCTCCCTGACAGGACATGGATCTCTGTGTTTACACACAGAGATCCACGTCCTGCTTCTGTAACTGCCGATCGAATGTACCTGGCGGACATCGCGGCCGCCAGGCACGCTCCTCGGCATCACGTGATGCGCGCCGCACAGCTGTTCCCCGCCGCGCGCCCTCGGCGGCGCGCGGCAGGATGTAAACAGAGAAGGACGTCCTGGGGACGTCCTCTCGGCACTTGAGAGCCGCGCTGCAGCCGTCTTTCGGCTATAGCGCGGGTCTCAAGTGGTTAATAAAGGACTTGTCCCAAGCTGTGTCTGTGTGGTTTTTAACAATTTGACAATTTTTTTTGTGAAATGGTAGGGGTACATTGTACCCCGTTACCAATTCAAATGGGGGCGGAATCTGGGGGGCCCCTTTGTTAAAGGGGGCTTCCAGATTGCGATAAGCCCCCCCACCCGCAGACCCCCACAACCACCGAGCAAGGGTTGTGGGGATGAGGCCCTTGTCCCCATCAACATGGGGACAAGGTGCTTTGGGGGTCGCAGACCCCCAAAGCATCCTCCCCATTTTTAGGGCATGTGGCCTGGTACGGTTCAGGAGGGAGGCACTCTCCCGCCCCCCTCTTTTCCTGCGGCCTGCCAGGTTGCGTGCTCAGGTAAGGGTCTGGTATGGATTTTTGGGGGAATCCCACGCCATTTTTTTTATTTTGATGCAGGGTTCCCCTTAAAATCCATACCAGACATGAAGGGTCTGGTATAGATTTTTGGGGGGAACCCCACGCCATTTAAAAAAAAAAAATTACACGGGGTTCCCCTTATTATCCATACCAGACCTGAAGGGCCTGGTAATGGAATTTTGGAGGAACCCCCACGCATTTGTTTTTTACATTTTGGCTCCCTGCACAAAATGTAATTTTTGAAGGAAAAAAAGTCATTTAAAACTACTCGCGGGAGTCGCGGCTCTTAATGAATTGTCGGGTCCCGGCAATACAGATAAAAGTCATTTAAAAAACGGCAGCGTTTTTTTCAATTACTTCTCTCTGTATTTCCGGGACCCGACAATTCATTACAGCCTTGAGTAGTTTTAAATTACCTTTTTTTTCCTTCAGAAATTATATTTTGTGAAGGGACTGTTCTAAGCATGGGAAACACGTGCTACTTTACAGACATACCTTAGACACCCCCCAGGTACGAAATTTAAAGGAATATTTCACTTTTATTGTTTCACTTTAAGCATCATTATAATCACTGCTCCCGAAAAACGGTAGTTTTTAAAACTTTTTTTTTGCATTGATACATGTCCCCTGGGGCAGGACCCGGGTCCCCAAACACTTTTTTATGACAATAACTTGCATATTAGCCTTTAAAATTTACACTTTTGATTTCTCACGTTCGAGTCCCATAGACTTTAACGGTGTTCGAATGTTCGCGTGAACTTTTGGTCTGATTGCATGTTCTGGATGCGAACCGAACCGGGGGGTGTTCAGCTGATCCCTACTAGCCAGCCAACAGCCAAACTATTGGGTAACGATAGGATGTACAAAAAAATCACTCCATGATTGTCATGATCAAATGTTTTATTCTGTGAATATGTTAATTTATCTGCTTTTGTAATAAAAATATTTTTGTAAATTCTTAATTTTGACTGTGCATTATCAGTTAATGTATGGTACCATCAAAGTCCAAACTTTAGCCTCCTCCCAATCCTTCTTAATATTTGTTACGTTTTGTCTTGGACTTGGACCTTTCTGCAGCGTATACTGCAGTTAATTAATATAGTCTGATGTGAGAATCAGGGGTGTAACTACAATTCAATGGGCCCCAAAGTAAAAATGTACAATCATATTTCAGCATGAACCAACCTTTTTAGGCATATTAGGTCTTAAAGTGGTTGTAAACCCACTAATCGTTTTTTTTTTTTTTTTACCCCACCTGCAAGAGAAAGGCATAATGAGCTAGTATGACTAGCATACTAGCTCATTATGTACCACTTACCTTAGACCGGGGCCCCCAAAGCCGTCCGTGTCCCTGTCTTGAGCCGCAGCCACCGCTGCGGCGATAGCCGGAATGTTACTTCCGGGTATCGCCGCACCAGCCAATCACAGCGCCGCTCCGGCGCTGTGATTGGCCGGAGCGGCGGAGACGTCACTCTGCGCATGCGCGCAGGAGCCGTCACATTCGGCTACGCCCAGCGATTGCTGGGAAGTAGCCGATTTTGTGAATGGGATTAACCCCATGTATGTGCCGTTGTCTACGGCGTGCATGCGCCGTAGACAGCGGTGTCTGTCATTTAACTAAATATCTCCTAAACCGTGTAGGTTTAGGAGATATTTCTTGCACCTACAGGTAAACCTTAATCTAGGCTTACCTGTAGGTGCAAGTTGAAAAAGTGGGTTTACAACCACTTTAAGGATTTGGTGTAAAATGTAAGCCCTTTCACCTCCCCAGCCCACTCTTGCCAAACCGTCCTCTCCGCTTATCTCAAGACCTCCTACTCTCAAGCTTTCTCATCTCCTCCTCCCATGCTCGTCTCCAGGATTTCTCCAGAGCCTCTCCCATCCTCTGGAACTCGCTACCTCAACCTGTCCGGCTATCCCCTATGCTTGCCACCTTCAGGCGATCCCTGAAAACGTATCTCTTCAGGGAAGCCTATCACGTCTCCAAGTAATCTTTTACCACTTCCATCAGCTCATTCCCCACAGTTACAACCTTTTGTACCACCTGCCCCACCCTATTAGATTGTAAACTCTTCTGAGCAGGGCCCTCTTAATCCTCTTGTATTTTATTGTATTATAACTGTATTGTCTCCCTTTTATATTGTAAAGCACTGCGTAAACTGTTGGTGCTATATGATCATTAAACCAGGTATTGGTACTTCTGGCAGTGTGGGCAGATGGCAAGTCCTGCTGCAAAATGAAATCAGCATCTCCATAAAGCTGGTCAGCAGGGGGAAGCATGAAGTGCTCTAGAATTTCCTGGTAGAGGGCTCCTGAGTGCATGCATGGGAGGGACATCATGTCAGAAGCGATCGCGGGTCGCCAGCAGACTTTGCGGCCGCCGGCCACGCGCATAGGCTCCGACGTCACGATGCGGGCGCGCCCCTTATACCCCTTAAAGCGCCAGCTGTACAGCTAGGGTGATTCGCTCGGGGGAACCAACCTGCCACTGTATAACGACGGCGGCTGGTTGGCAGGTAGTTAAACCTATTTGAATCAGTGCTCTGTGGCTTCACATTTGTACCCACTGTATGCAAGTATAGGAGTATTCTTCCCTGTACTGTCTCAATTTGTAAAATGCCTGTAAATATATTATGTATTCACTTCTTTTCCCTGGGTTGTTGGCTTTGAAACCATAGAAAAAGGAAGTGGAGAAAGAGAGAGAGAGAAAGTCTCAGCCACATGCCCTGACCATGCTGCTAAATTCTGGACCAGAAGTATTCCAGTACGAAATTCTTTTGAGAATGGAGTGTGCAAATTTCTGCTGGATCAATAAAGTATTTTAAGCTATTCAGATCAGTGTTTTCCCGGAGATGGTGTGCAGCCATGGCTGTGATGGACACAATGGAAGACCTAGGAGTTGTACCATGAGGAGGGTATCAAATATCTGCCCCAAAAAATGTGTAAATCACTAGTAAAAGATTGATAATTGTAAAAGAGTATTTCAGCTGATAATCAGCACCACATCCCAGAGATATGATAGAACAGAAAGAAATTGAGTATATAGGACTTTAAAGGTGCTGAAACATCATTGTGGAATAACATCTGACAACGTGATATAGAAAAATATAAAACTTTATTATAATACATTAAAAATAGCGTCTATAACATAATAGACATAAGGCGCAAAAAATTAGAACAGCAATCTCTGATTGCACACAGACAACCCCTGCATCAAGATGGAATGTTTTCTCTATAATCATATATGTATGCAGTCATGGACTCCCATGACATACACTAACAAAACATAGATGAGAGAAAAGACACAACCTGACGTGTTTCGCTTGATAGCTTCTTCAAGGGTTTTCGTTAAGCGGAAGTCAGTGCACCAGAGTTGATTTAGTAAGTAATGGTTCTGAGAAGCCTCCAAAGGGCATTTACAAATTCCCACCAGTGCGCTGCAAAGTGGGTCAGATGTCTGTCTCAATCAGGTAGGTCTAAAGCCAGCCAAGGAAATGCTGTCCCAAAGAAGCCACTAGGGATCCCATATATAAGGATATGCAATTTAAAGCTAATTGGTCATATATCCTGCCATATTGCACTAGGAGAAATCTCCCTGGTACATTCTCACAAACCAGCAGAAACTGTATGCAGATTCCAATTTCTGAGATGGTTAACAAGGTACTGTAAATACTCGAGGATAAGCCGAGTTTTTCAGAAAAAAAATTTGTGCTGAAAATGACCCCCTCGGCTTTTACTCGAGTCACCTTTTTGCGCCTGATCTCCCGGACTTTGGGAACCCGGTACCGGCACACATGTAGCCCCACTCTTCCTCTACAAGTGAGCAAAGTTTGTTGTCCAAGAGACCTACGGCCGGGGAGCACCGATTTTTCAAAGCCGGGCACCCCTTCCATAGACTCCCATGTTAAACTGTGATTTCTCTGGTGACTTTGGGGACCCGGTACCGGCTGGTCGTAGATCCCCTGGACCCGGCTCTTGGCACACATGTAGCCCCATTTCTCCTCTACAAGTGTGCAAAGTTTGTCTGGGGGACCTACGGTCGGGGAGCACCGTTTTTTTTCAAACCCGGGCACCCCTTCCATAGACTCCCATGTTAAACGTCAGTCTAGTCACGGACACAGTGAGGCATGGGTACAGTGAGGCATGGACACAGTGAGGCATGGACACAGTGAGGCAAAGTGAGGCACAATGAGGCATGCAGATGGACACCCTAGGCTTATACTCGAGTCAATACGTTTTCCCAGTTTTTTGTGGTAAAATTAGGTGCCTCGGCTTATATTCGGGTCGACTTATACTCGAGCAGTGGTGGAATTATAGGGGTCGCTAAGGTCGCCATGGTGACCGGGCCCCTTGCTGCAGGGGGCCCTCGAGGGCCCCCTGTATACAGTACTTCGATAGGAGGAGCGGAGATGAGCTCCCCGATCCTAAGCCGAACTGTAATCTGCACTGTGTGCGGGGAGCTCGTCACATTGATTACAAAAAGCACAGTGTGTGCTGTGCTCTTTGTCTCCCCCTACAGTGCAGTACCCGGCAGGAAGAGCAGAAAGGTAAAACACTTCCGTTTTTTATCTACTGTATGTGTGTATTTGCATGTGTGTGTGCAATGTGCATGTGCATATGCATGTGAGTGTGCATGTGTGTATGTATGTGTGTGCATGTATGTGTTTATATCAGTGGTGGTGCATCCATAAGGGCGCACGGGCGCCACCCCCTCTCTCCAGCCACCTCCTCTAACACCAATAGATAGATTCATGCATAGCATGAATCTATCCTTGGCCGCCGCTACCACCCCCTATTCTGGCGCCCAGCCCCTTTTCGGACGCCGGGTGCCTGAATTACAGCGCCATGCAGTCCACCCAGGTGTGATAGAAAAGCGAATGAATATTTGCTTTTCTAACACTGAACCGCCTCTCCACCAATCAGGTGCTCGGGTCTGTTACCTGTCACCTTATTGGCTGAAACGTCAGGCGCCGCTATTGGACGCCTATTAGGAGGACAGGATGGGAGGAGACGCATGGAGGACACCGCTCTTCGCCATCACCTGCTGCCCCACTGAGACAGGGTAAGTGCCGGGCAGACTGCACATGGGCGGGGTCACAGTGGCTGTGTTTGATGGGCACAGTGGCTGCGTTTGATATGTGTGGTTTATATGTGCATTTTACATGTTTATACTGGTTTATATGTGTGTGCATATGTGCATTTATATATATGTGGGTGTATATATATTTCTTTCTCGTACATCACGGGACACAGAGCGACATAGTCATTACTAATGGGTTATATAGATACCGTCAGGTGCTGGCACTGGCAACTTCCAAAACCGGAAGTACCCTCCCCTATATAAGCCCCTCCCATCCGGGAGCACCTCAGTTTTTTGCCAGTGTCTAAGGTGTTGGCCAAGAAGAAACATGTGTTTTTCACTGAGCTTGCGTACAGGTTCTTTTGGGCCTCAGTAAGCTATTCCGGATCCGACCAAAAAAGCTTCATAGCTAAACGGTCGGTACCCGGGCCTTGCAGAGAAGAGCAAGGTTTTGCCTGTAATGCTTCTCTTAGGAGAGCTGGACCCTGGGATCCAGAGCTCTGGTCATACCCACGACCAAGATGTTTTCTGTGCAGGGTGCTATACAGGTCCAGGGGAGTGGAATCCTTGGGAACCCGGTCCCTGAAGGTTTGATTACAATGCCTGCCGTGATAGGTGAAGTTTGGGCTTTTGTGGACCAAACAAAGTCCTGCGGCGGGGAACAGGTAAGTGGGGGCCCCCAGGAACTTGGTTCTATTGGGGGACCCCCAAGCCTAATTTGTCTTTCTGTCTGTTACCTAATGGTATTCCCGCAAAATTCTGTGCATGCCTGTAACTACTAAAAAAATGTAATAATTTTTAATGGTGGTCAAGAAAAAAAAAAAAAAAAAAAAATTTTTTATATATATATATTTAATATATTAGACTGCGGTACCTGTGTTTGTCCACTAGAGGCCGCTGTGGAATGTTTTCTTGTCATGTGGACTAGCTTCTTCTCAGCAGAGCAAAGTCCAGGCAGATGGTGAGTTCTCTTATAGGAAACTGCTTCCTCTGCCATGTTGTAGTGCTCGTCCATCCCCCGGCCTGCGGCAAAGAGGGGCCCTGGCTCCTGTCCCTTGTTACCATATTTGAAATTAGCGCCGAAGGCGCACGTGCCCGCGCGCGTGCGCGTGCACGCGCCTCTATATATAGAGGTGAGCCGGGAAAGGGGGCGGAGCCTGGGGGATGACGCTCTGTGCGCGCCGCAGCGCTTCTGCGCATGTGCGGGCGTCCCAGCAGTTTAAAAAAACCACAATATTGTAGTGAGCTGGCTATGAAGTACAGAGACAGAGCTGGCAACATTTAAAGGCATACAGCAAGCGGTTGATACAGGCATCCCCTAGAAAGGCACATTAGTAGACACCAACTGTGATATAGCAGCAATTGTGCTAGACTATTCTCAGTAAAAGTGGTGTATTACGGCTGGAATACCTCAGCTTTAGGCTTAGGAATATGCCGTCCAGAAGCTCCGGAACTGAATCTTCCAGGAAGCGAAGGGGGTCTCATCGGGCTCGGAGGATCTTGGGCATACTCCTGCTGCACCAGTCTCCCCTGAAGTTCAGAGGTAAGTGACCGTAGAGACCCCGCAGGGGTACTTGGTACTGTGGCTGTCCTCAGTTCACCTGCTCCTGTGTATGTAACAGAGGAGGTTTTTTCCTCAGCTCTGGGAGGATTAGAGAGAGATTGTCAACATTTATCGCTGCCTCCCTGTCAGGGAAAGCACGCCCGATCTCCGTCTCCTCCTTCAGAATGCCTGTTAGCAGAGCAACAGTCCCATACAGGGATCGACCTGCCTGAAGGGGATCAGGATAAGGTTGATTCTGTTATAGAGGAATCAACAGTGGGGGAACCTTTTCTCAGCATCTCAAGCTGAAAGATTATGGGTTCAGTCTCTGACTAACATGGTCCGATCAGCATTTAAAAATGCACCTTGCGGAACCATCAACCACTACTGTATCCTCGTTGGGGTCGCTAGAAGCCCCCAGACTGTTTGTTCTTTTCCACTTCACCCTTTACTGAAAGGGCTCATTTACCAGGATTGGGAACGTCCTGAGAAAATATTTATTCCCCCAAGAGATTTCCGGTGGTCTATCCCATGGAGGATAAGTTCATCAAAAAAAAAAAAAAAAAAATGGAAGGTCCCTACAATGGACGCAGCCATCTCTTGTATGTATAAATCACTGACATGTCCAGTGGATAATGTCCAAATGTTCAAGAACCCAATAGATAAAAGATTGGAGTCCTTATGAAAATCTGCTTGGTGATACAACCAGCAGTAGCAGCTATTGGGGTCTGCTAAGCAGTGAAGGATCAGTTGAAACAGGTCTTGAGGGACTTGACAGATCAGCAGGCTTTGCCCTAGCTGATCTACCTAGAGCCTTAGGCTTTGCGGTTGACGCCATAGAGGATTCAGTCCATCAGGCCTCCCGCCTTACGCTGTCTATAGTACATATGCGTAGGCTCCTATGGCTCAAAAACTGGTCTGCTGAAGCTCCCTGTAAAGAATGGCTGGTTAGCGTCCCATTTCATGGTGAACGCTTATTCAGGGAAAACCTGGACAAATATATCCAGAAAATTTCCAGCGGTAAAAATACGCTCTTGCCGGTTAAAAGCAGAGTTAGAGGTCCCTCTTTAAGAGGCCTGCTTCTCCAGTCCCTGGGGCATCGGCTGTGTAACAGTTCCGACGGCCTCCTCGGTCAAATCCCGGGGGTAAAAAACAGGGACAGTAGCAGGGTAATGAGAAACCCTGGGTCAGGGGAGGTACAAAACCTCCCCCAAAGTTAAATTCATGAAGCCCCCGCTCAGTCGGGTGGGGGGAGGACTCCAGTTGTTCGCAAGAGACCTGGCGGGACACGATCAAGACAGATAGGTGCTCTCCGCAGTAGGTTTGGGATACAGTTTGGAGTTAAAAGACTCTCCTCCTTCCCATTTTTGAGGTCAAACGTGCCAAGGGATCCCCGGAAGAGAGAGTCCCTCCTGTTGGCACTAGAACAACTATTGCTCCAAGGAGTAATTATGGAGGTTCCCCTGGAAGAATGAGGGTTCGGGTTTTACTCAAACCTCTTTACAGTCCCGAAGCAAACGCGGACGGGAGGCCCATATTAATTCTAAAAGGGCTATACAAATTCCTGTATATCAGGACTTTCCGATGGAGTCGATCCGATCGGTGGCCACTGCCCTACAAGGGGAGGATTGGTTAGCCACGATCGACATCAAAGATGCTTATTTGCACATTCCCATCTTTCCAGTCCACCAAAAATTTCTACGCTTTGCAGTAGAAGGGCGCCATTTTCAGTTCAGAGCCTTACCCTTCGGTTTGGCCACAGCACCACGAGTGTTTACAAAAATTCTGGCCCTTTATTGGCCAATCTAAGAACACAGGGTGTAATGATAATGGCATATCTGGATGACTTGTTGCTGATAGACCACTCAGTGAAAAAACTAGACGTGGTCGTTCACAAGACGATCAAGTATCTGGAATCTCACGGTTGGATTATCAACCGAGACAAGTCAGCCCTAAAAAACAGTCAAAAGTCTGGAATACTTGGGGCTAAGGTTGGATTCAGGCCAGAGAAAAATATTCTTGCCTCGAGGAAAGGTGTTGTCTTTGAAAGATTTGATCCACTTAGTGGGTACAAAAAAGACAGCCGTCCATACGCCTGTATATGAGGCTGCTGGGAAAAATGGTGGCATCATTCGAAGCAGTACCCTACGGTCAATTCCATTCAAGGAATTTGCAAGGGGCCATACTGTCAGCCTGGAACAAAAAAGTTCAGGCCCTAGACTTACAATGTCCTTGTCCCCTTCCGTTCGCAAGAGCCTCCGTTGGTGGTTGGTTCCCCAGAATCTGGAAAAAAGGAAATCCTTCAGTCCGATTTCTTGGAAGGTGGTCACTACAGATGCCAGCCTTATAGGCTGGGGAGCAATACTGGAGCAATAGTCTCTCCAGGGCAGATGGTCGGATGCAGAAAAGGCCCTGCCCATCAATCTCTTAGAGATACGAGCAGCCCAGTATGCCCTAGTAGCATGGACATCCAAACTCCAAGGGTCCCCTGTCAGAATGCAATCAGACAATGCCACAGCAGTGGCATATATCAATCATCAGGGGGGCACCAGGAGTCGTGCAGCCCAGAGGGAAGTAAATTACATCCTGAAATGGGCAGAAAAATATGTCCCAGCCATATCTGCAGTATTCATTCCAGGAGTGGAAAATTGGAAGGCGGACTTTCTAAGTCGCCAGCAATTAGGCCCAGAGGAAGGGTCCCTTCACCCCGAGGTTTTCTGGACAATATGTCAGCGGTGGGGAACATCGGATGTAGATCTTCTAGCATCCAGATTCAACGCAAAGGGGGACAGGTTTGTCTCTCGGACAAGGGATCCCCTAGCTTGCGGCTCGGATGCCCTAGTGTTCCCTTGGGATCAGTTCAAGCTGATATATGCATTCACACCGCCACAATGGTTACCTCGATTACTCCGCAGAATCAGGGTAGAAAAGAAACCGGTGATTCCGGTGGCTCCAGCGTGGCCCCGAAGAGCGTGGTACGCGGAGATTGTAAAATTTCAGTGGGGAGTCCTTGGACTCTCCCACGTCGTCCGGCTTTCGCAAGGACCGATATACCACCCTTCCTTACCAGCCCTAGGTTTGACGGCCTGGCTATTGAAGCCCACATTCTAAAAAAGAGAGGGCTCTCTAATGCTGTGGTATCTACCATGATCAATGCCAGGAAGCCGGTATCCAGGCAGATCTACTATAGAATCTGGAAGGCGTACATCGCGTGGTGTGAGGCCAAGAAATGGCATCCACATAAGTACGTAATAGGTAGGATTCTGGACTTCCTACAGTGGGCTGTAGATAGGAAGCTTGCCTTGAGTACTATCAAGGGTCAGATTTCGGCCTTGTCAATATTTTTTCAAAGGCCCTTGGCTTCGCATTCACTAGTCAAAGCCTTTATACAAGGAGTGATGCGTATTAGTCCTCCGGTTAATATTCCCATATGTCCATGGGATCTAAACTTGGTTCTGTCGGTTCTACAGAAACAACCATTTGAACCATTACAGCATATTTCCTTGGTGCTTCTCACCAGGAAATTGATTTTTCTAGTAGCCATTTGTTCGGCTAAAAGAGTATCGGAATTAGCAGCTATGTCCTGTAAGGAGCCATATCTGGTTATCCATAAGGACAGAGTAGTGTTACGTCCTCATCCAGCCTTTCTTCCTAAGGTGGTATCGAGGTTTCATTTGAACCAAGATGTGGTTCTTCCTTCTTTTTTCCCCAAACCTACTTCGGTAGAGGAAAAGTTATTGCATTCTTTGGATGTAGTAAGAGCAGTTAAAGCTTATCTAAAAGCCACTGCTCAGATTCGCAGAACGGATACTTTGTTTATTCTGCCGGAAGGCCCCAGAAAGGGTCAGGCAGCGTCAAAATCTACTTTAGTCAAGTGGATTCGACAGGTCATTATGCAAGCTTATGGCTTGAGAAGGAGACCGCCTCCGTTCAAAGTTAGAGCGCATTCCACGAGAGCAGTTGGAACTTCATGGGCAGTGCATCACCAGGCCTCCCTGGCTCAAATCTGTAAGGCCGCAACGTGGTCTTCAGTTCACACGTTTACTAGGTTCTACCAGGTGGACGTTAGAAGTCAGGAGGATGTCGCCTTTGGGCGCAGTGTGTTGCAGGCCGCAAAAGATCCTCATGTCTGATAGCGCTCAGCTTATATATGGTGTATCCCCCCCCTCATTGGGCATTGCTTTAGGACATCCCATTAGTAATGACTATGTCGCTCTGTGTCCCGTGATGTACGAGAAAGAAAATAGGATTTTTATAACAGCTTACCTGTAAAATCCTTTTCTTAGGAGTACATCACGGGACACAGAGCTCCCGCCCCTCTTTGGGGACACTTATTGCTTTGCTACAAAACTGAGGTGCTCCCGGATGGGAGGGGCTTATATAGGGGAGGGTACTTCCGGTTTTGGAAGTTGCCAGTGCCAGCACCTGACGGTATCTATATAACCCATTAGTAATGACTATGTCGCTCTGTGTCCCGTGATGTACTCCTAAGAAAAGGATTTTACAGGTAAGCTGTTATAAAAATCCTATTATTTATGTGTGTTTGTGTGTGTATATACAGTGTATGTGTATGTATGGGTGTTTACATGACACGTGTATGTGTACAATCCGAACCGATTTTTTATTTTTTTTTGCTTGTTCATAGTACCAGCAAAAAAATGCTGTTTCACTGAAAAGTGATCCATGCTCAGATCGCTTTTCAGAGGCATTTGACAGCCAGTAAAGAGGCAATATGTTGCCTCCTGACCACCTGTTTTAACCCCTTAAATGCATCATCACTATGCTGCAACTGCATGCAATGCACACAGTTGCAGGGTGGTTGCAGTGCAGCCCCATTCACCTAGGGGTATACTTCAAGGGTGCCCTGGCTGGAAAAATATTGAGAAACACTGGTATAGAGGAACCAATCTCTCCATTTTCCTCCTGCAGCTGCTGAATGCCTGCGGGAGAGAGAGGGAGAGGAGGAGAAGCAGGGGGGAAATGGAGAAATCGGTTCCTTTATATGCAGCCACCCACTTGCGACTGGGCCCTGTTGTTCCGCCACCGGGCTCGGAGAAAAAAAGCCCTGTCCGGGGGGTCAGGGGGGCCCTTCATGGTTTCTTGCATCGGGGCCCTGAAGGTTCTAGTTACGCCACTGTACTCGAGTATATACGGTAAGTCTTAATATAGGCAGGAGATGTCAGACCAACCGCAGATTCTCTTTCCTTGATTACAAACAACCGTCCTTGTAGGGAGTAATCTCCAAATGAGGATCCGCATTTGTAGATTACTCCCTACAAGGACTAAATCAACTCTGGTACACTCACTTCCTCTTAACGAAAACCCCTGAAGAAGCTATCAAGCGAAACACGTCGGTTGTGTCTTTTCTCTCATCTATCTCTTGTTGGTGTATGTCATAGGAGTCCATGACTGCATACATATATGATTATAGAGAAAACATTTCATCTTGATGCAGGGGTTGTCTGTGTGCAATCAGAGATTGCAGTTGTAATTTCTTTTTCGTACATCACGGGACACAGAGCGACATAGTCATTACTAATGGGGTTATATAGATACCGTCAGGTGCTGGCACTGGCAACTTCCAAAACCGGAAGTACCCTCCCCTATATAAGCCCCTCCCATCCGGGAGCACCTCAGTTTTTTGCCAGTGTCTAAGGTGTTGGCCAAGAAGAAACATGTGTTTTTCACTGAGCTTGCGTACAGGTTCTTTTGGGCCTCAGTAAGCTATTCCGGATCCGACCAAAAAAGCTTCATAGCTAAACGGTCGGTACCCGGGCCTTGCAGAGAAGAGCAAGGTTTTGCCTGTAATGCTTCTCTTAGGAGAGCTGGACCCTGGGATCCAGAGCTCTGGTCATACCCACGACCAAGATGTTTTCTGTGCAGGGTGCTATACAGGTCCAGGGGAGTGGAATCCTTGGGAACCCGGTCCCTGAAGGTTTGATTACAATGCCTGCCGTGATAGGTGAAGTTTGGGCTTTTGTGGACCAAACAAAGTCCTGCGGCGGGGAACAGGTAAGTGGGGGGCCCCCAGGAACTTGGTTCTATTGGGGGACCCCCAAGCCTAATTTGTCTTTCTGTCTGTTACCTAATGGTATTCCCGCAAAATTCTGTGCATGCCTGTAACTACTAAAAAAATGTAATAATTTTTAATGGTGGTCAAGAAAAAAAAAAAAAAATTTTTTTTATATATATTTAATATATTAGACTGCGGTACCTGTGTTTGTCCACTAGAGGCCGCTGTGGAATGTTTTCTTGTCATGTGGACTAGCTTCTTCTCAGCAGAGCAAAGTCCAGGCAGATGGTGAGTTCTCTTATAGGAAACTGCTTCCTCTGCCATGTTGCAGTGTTTGTCCATCCCCCGGCCTGCGGCAAAGAGGGGCCCTGGCTCCTGTCCCTTGTTACCATATTTGAAATTAGCGCCGAAGGCGCACGTGCCCGCGCGCGTGCACGCGCCTCTATATATAGAGGTGAGCCGGGAAAGGGGGCGGAGCCTGGGGGATGATGCTCTGTGCGCGCCGCAGCGCTTCTGCGCATGTGCGGGCGTCCCAGCAGTTTAAAAAAAAACAAAAAAAAAAAAACACAATATTGTAGTGAGCTGGCTATGAAGTACAGAGACAGAGCTGGCAACATTTAAAGGCATACAGCAAGCGGTTGATACAGGCATCCCCTAGAAAGGCACATTAGTAGACACCAACTGTGATATAGCAGCAATTGTGCTAGACTATTCTCAGTAAAAGTGGTGTATTACGGCTGGAATACCTCAGCTTTAGGCTTAGGAATATGCCGTCCAGAAGCTCCGGAACTGAATCTTCCAGGAAGCGAAGGGGGTCTCATCGGGCTCTGAGGATCTTGGGCATACTTCTGCTGCACCAGTCTCCCCTGAAGTTCAGAGGTAAGTGACCGTAGAGACCCTGCAGGGGTACTTGGTACTGTGGCTGTCCTCAGTCACCTGCTCCTGTGTATGTAACAGAGGAGGTTTTTTCCTCAGCTCTGGGAGGATTAGAGAGAGATTGTCAACATTTATCGCTGCCTCCCTGTCAGGGAAAGCACGCCCGATCTCCGTCTCCTCCTTCAGAGTGCCTGTTAGCAGAGCAACAGTCCCATACAGGGATCGACCTGCCTGAAGGGGATCAGGATAAGGTTGATTCTGTTATAGAGGAATCAACAGTGGGGGAACCTTTTCTCAGCATCTCAAGCTGAAAGATTATGGGTTCAGTCTCTGACTAACATGGTCCGATCAGCATTTAAAAATGCACCTTGCGGAACCATCAACCACTACTGTATCCTCGTTGGGGTCGCTAGAAGCCCCCAGACTGTTTGTTCTTTTCCACTTCACCCTTTACTGAAAGGGCTCATTTACCAGGATTGGGAACGTCCTGAGAAAATATTTATTCCCCCAAGAGATTTCCGGTGGTCTATCCCATGGAGGATAAGTTCATCAAAAAAAAAAAAAAAAAAAAAGGAAGGTCCCTACAGTGGACGCAGCCATCTCTTGTATGTATAAATCACTGACATGTCCAGTGGATAATGTCCAAATGTTCAAGAACCCAATAAATAAAAGATTGGAGTCCTTATGAAAATCTGCTTGGTGATACAACCAGCAGTAGCAGCTATTGGGGTCTGCTAAGCAGTGAAGGATCAGTTGAAACAGGTCTTGAGGGACTTGACAGATCAGCAGGCTTTGCCCTAGCTGATCTACCTAGAGCCTTAGGCTTTGCGGTTGACGCCATAGAGGATTCAGTCCATCAGGCCTCCCGCCTTACGCTGTCTATAGTACATACGCGTAGGCTCCTATGGCTCAAAAACTGGTCTGCTGAAGCTCCCTGTAAAGAATGGCTGGTTAGCGTCCCATTTCATGGTGAACGCTTATTCAGGGAAAACCTGGACAAATATATCCAGAAAATTTCCAGCGGTAAAAATACGCTCTTGCCGGTTAAAAGCAGAGTTAGAGGTCCCTCTTTAAGAGGCCTGCTTCTCCAGTCCCTGGGGCATCGGCTGTGTAACAGTTCCGACGGCCTCCTCGGTCAAATCCCGGGGGTAAAAAAACAGGGACAGTAGCAGGGTAATGAGAAACCCTGGGTCAGGGGAGGTACAAAACCTCCCCCAAAGTTAAATTCATTGAAGCCCCCACTCAGTCGGGTGGGGGGAGGACTCCAGTTGTTCGCAAGAGACCTGGCGGGACACGATCAAGACAGATAGGTGCTCTCCGCAGTAGGTTTGGGATACAGTTTGGAGTTAAAAGGCTCTCCTCCTTCCCATTTTTGAGGTCAAACGTGCCAAGGGATCCCCGGAAGAGAGAGTCCCTCCTGTTGGCACTAGAACAACTATTGCTCCAAGGAGTAATTATGGAGGTTCCCCTGGAAGAATGAGGGTTCGGGTTTTACTCAAACCTCTTTACAGTCCCGAAGCAAACGCGGACGGGAGGCCCATATTAATTCTAAAAGGGCTATACAAATTCCTGTATATCAGGTCTTTCCGATGGAGTCGATCCGATCGGTGGCCACTGCCCTACAAGGGGAGGATTGGTTAGCCACGATCGACATCAAAGATGCTTATTTGCACATTCCCATCTTTCCAGTCCACCAAAAATTTCTACGCTTTGCAGTAGAAGGGCGCCATTTTCAGTTCAGAGCCTTACCCTTCGGTTTGGCCACAGCACCACGAGTGTTTACAAAAATTCTGGCCCTTTATTGGCCAATCTAAGAACACAAGGTGTAATGATAATGGCATATCTGGATGACTTGTTGCTGATAGACCACTCAGTGAAAAAACTAGACGTGGTCGTTCACAAGACCATCAAGTATCTGGAATCTCACGGTTGGATTATCAACCGAGACAAGTCAGCCCTAAAAACCAGTCAAAAGTCTGGAATACTTGGGGCTAAGGTTGGATTCAGGCCAGAGAAAAATATTCTTGCCTCGAGGAAAGGTGTTGTCTTTGAAAGATTTGATCCACTTAGTGGGTACAAAAAAGACAGCCGTCCATACGCCTGTATATGAGGCTGCTGGGAAAAATGGTGGCATCATTCGAAGCAGTACCCTACGGTCAATTCCATTCAAGGAATTTGCAAGGGGCCATACTGTCAGCCTGGAACAAAAAAAAAAATTCAGGCCTAGACTTACAATGTCCTTGTCCCCTTCCGTTCGCAAGAGCCTCCGTTGGTGGTTGGTTTCCCAGAATCTGGAAAAAAGGAAATCCTTCAGTCCGATTTCTTGGAAGGTGGTCACTACAGATGCCAGCCTTATAGGCTGGGGAGCAGTACTGGAGCAATAGTCTCTCCAGGGCAGATGGTCGGATGCAGAAAAGGCCCTGCCCATCAATCTCTTAGAGATACGAGCAGCCCGGTATGCCCTAGTAGCATGGACATCCAAACTCCAAGGGTCCCCTGTCAGAATTCAATCAGACAATGCCACAGCAGTGGCATATATCAATCATCAGGGGGGCACCAGGAGTCGTGCAGCCCAGAGGGAAGTAAATTACATCCTGAAATGGGCAGAAAAAATATGTCCCAGCCATATCTGCGGTATTCATTCCAGGAGTGGAGAATTGGAAGGCGGACTTTCTAAGTCGCCAGCAATTAGGCCCAGAGGAAGGGTCCCTTCACCCCGAGGTTTTCTGGACAATATGTCAGCGGTGGGGAACATCGGATGTAGATCTTCTAGCATCCAGATTCAACGCAAAGGGGGACAGGTTTGTCTCTCGGACAAGGGATCCCCTAGCTTGCGGCTCGGATGCCCTAGTGTTCCCTTGGGATCAGTTCAAGCTGATATATGCATTCACACCGCCACAATGGTTACCTCGATTACTCCGCAGAATCAGGGTAGAAAAGAAACCAGTGATTCTGGTGGCTCCAGCGTGGCCCCGAAGAGCGTGGTACGTGGAGATTGTAAAATGTCAGTGGGGAGTCCTTGGACTCTCCCACATCGTCCGGACCTGCTTTCGCAAGGACCGATATACCACCCTTCCTTACCAGCCCTAGGTTTGACGGCCTGGCTATTGAAGCCCACATTCTAAAAAAGAGAGGGCTCTCTAATTCTGTGGTATCTACCATGATCAATGCCAGGAAGCCGGTATCCAGGCAGATCTACTATAGAATCTGGAAGGCGTACATCGCCTGGTGTGAAGCCAAGAAATGGCATCCACGTAAGTACGTAATAGGTAGGATTCTGGACTTCCTACAATGGGCTGTAGATAGGAAGCTTGCCTTGAGTACTATCAAGGGTCAGATTTCGGCCTTGTCAATATTTTTTCAAAGGCCCTTGGCTTCGCATTCACTAGTCAAAGCCTTTATACAAGGAGTGATGCGTATTAGTCCTCCGGTTAATATTCCCATATGTCCATGGGATCTAAACTTGGTTCTGTCGGTTCTACAGAAACAACCATTTGAACCATTACAGCATATTTCCTTGGTGCTTCTCACCAGGAAATTGATTTTTCTAGTAGCCATTTGTTCGGCTAAAAGAGTATCGGAATTAGCAGCTATGTCCTGTAAGGAGCCATATCTGGTTATCCATAAGGACAGAGTAGTGTTACGTCCTCATCCAGCCTTTCTTCCTAAGGTGGTATCGAGGTTTCATTTGAACCAAGATGTGGTTCTTCCTTCTTTTCTCCCCAAACCTACTTCGGTAGAGGAAAAGTTATTGCATTCTTTGGATGTAGTAAGAGCAGTTAAAGCTTATCTAAAAGCCACTGCTCAGATTCGCAGAACGGATACTTTGTTTATTCTGCCGGAAGGCCCCAGAAGGGGTCAGGCAGCGTCAAAATCTACTTTAGCCAAGTGGATTCGACAGGTCATAATACAAGCCTATGGCTTGAGAAATAGACCGCCTCCGTTCAAAGTTAGGGCGCACTCCACGAGAGCAGTTGGAACTTCATGGGCAGTGCATCACCAGGCCTCCCTGGCTCAAATCTGTAAGGCCGCAACATGGTCTTCAGTACACACGTTTACTAGGTTCTACCAGGTGGACGTTAGAAGTCAGGAGGATGTCGCCTTTGGGCGCAGTGTGTTGCAGGCCGCAAAAGATCCTCATGTCTGATAGCGCTCAGCTTATATATGGTGTATCCCCCCCCTCATTTGGCATTGCTTTAGGACATCCCATTAGTAATGACTATGTCGCTCTGTGTCCCGTGATGTACGAAAAAGAAAATAGGATTTTTATAACAGCTTACCTGTAAAATCCTTTTCTTGGAGTACATCACGGGACACAGAGCTCCCACCCCTCTGTGGGGACACTTATTGCTTTGCTACAAAACTGAGGTGCTCCCGGATGGGAGGGGCTTATATAGGGGAGGGTACTTCCGGTTTTGGAAGTTGCCAGTGCCAGCACCTGACGGTATCTATATAACCCCATTAGTAATGACTATGTCGCTCTGTGTCCCGTGATGTACTCCAAGAAAAGGATTTTACAGGTAAGCTGTTATAAAAATCCTATTTTTTTGCGCCTTATGTCTATTATGCTATTTTTAATGTATTATAATAAAGCTTTATATTTTTCTATATCACTTTGTCAGATGTTATTCCACAAGGAGTTTTCAGCACCTTTAAAGTCCCATATACCCAATTTCTTTCAGTAAAAGATTGATGCTTATTTTACCCCCTTGAGGCCCGCGCTATAGCCGAATGACGGCTTCAGCGCGGACCTGAAAATCCGGGAGGCCGTCATTATACGGCCTCCCCTTTGCTCGCTCCCGAGCGCGCAGCGGGGAAATTCTTTGCTGCATGTGTCCCTTGGACACAACGAATCACAGATCGCAGTGAATGGCCAATCAGAGTGGCCATTTACTATGCGATCTGTGCAGCCAATGAGAGATGATCTCAAATGTAAACATATAGAATCATCTCTCATTGCCTGCTCTCCCTCCTCACACAGATACAGCGTGTGAGGAGGGAGAGCGATCTGCTACATTTGTTTCAGTGAGTGATTCAGTAAGCGATACTTACAACTGCCACAGTACCCATACAGTGCCCATACAGTGCCCACCTGAGCATATACAGTGCCCACCTGAGCATATACAGTGCCCACCTGAGCCTATTACAGTGCCCACCTGTGCCTATACAGTGCCCACCTGTGCCAGTCTGTGACCACCTGTGCCAGTCTGATGTCAGTGATCACCTGTGCCACCTCAGTGCCCACCTGTGCCACCTCAGTGCCCACCTGTGCCAATCAGTGCCCACCTGTGCAATCAGTCAGTGCACATCTGTGCCGTCTCATCAGTGCCCATCTGTGCCGCCTCATCAGTGCCCATCTGTGCCGCCTCATCAGTGCCCATCAGTGAAGGCTTGGCCCACACCTGTGTAGTCGCACCACCAAAAAATGTCAAAAAGATTATTTTCCGCCGAGGAGGCATACCAAATCCTTTCCACGCCCGACGAGAGCAACGTGGAGCTCTCTCTTTCGGATTCCCTTTCCAATTCCGATTCTGAGTCGGACGTCAATTACGAGCCATTCCTCAGTAGTGCAACACTGAGTGACTCAGAGGAGGAAGCTAGTCGGCCCGCCAAACAAAGGCGTTCTGGTGAAGAGGCTGTGCCATCCACCAGCACCGCCGTGCCATCCACCACCACCGCCGTGCCATCCACCAGCACCGCAGTGCCTCAGCAAGAAAGGCCAAGGACCCATGCCAGCCTTCCCTTTGCCCTTCAGAACCCCTTGTGGCTTCCTCCTAATTCAGGAGAAGCCAACATTCCTCCTTTTACTGCCCAGCCAGGAGTCCAAGTAAACAAAAATAATTTTACCCCAATTGATTTTTTTGATCTTATTTTTACCGAGGACATGCTATCCAACATTGTCACCCAGTGCAATCTATATGCCCAACAACTTATTTTGAAAAATCCTACAGCATATTATGCCCGTCCCTTCGAGTGGAGAGACTTAACGGTGGAGGAGTTGAAGATTTTTTTAGGCCTCACGTTTTGTATGGGACTCAACCCAAAAAACACCTTGCGTTCCTTTTGGTCAAAACGTCCCATCTATGACATGCCAATATTCTCCAAAGTAATGCCCAGAACCAGATACTTCATGATAATGAGATTCCTACATTTTAACGATAACACCCAGTGCCTTCCCCGAAATCACCCAAATTTTGACAGGCTTTTCAAAATTCGGCCCTTACTGAATTATTTTTCTGAAAAATTCCCCCAGCTTTATACCCCGGACCAACACATATGTGTGGATGAGTCCCTTGTTAAGTTTAGTGGCAGGCTTCAAATAAAACAATTCATTCCCAGCAAAAGGGCCCGCTATGGTGTGACGGTTTACAAGCTATGTGACCGAGTCACAGGGTACACGTATGCCTTCTTAGTGTACGAGGGGAAGGACAGCCAGCTGAATCCCCCTAATTGCCCAGACTACTTGGGATCAAGTGGGAAAATTGTTTGGGACCTCATATACCCCCTGCTGAAAAAAGGCTACCATCTCTACGTTGACAACTTTTATACATCTCTTCCCCTGTTCCATAACCTTCACCGGATGCAGACGCCAGCATGTGGCACAGTCAGAAAGAATCAGAAGGGCTTTCCTCAGAGTCTTGTAAATAAGAAGCTGAGAAGAGAAGAATCGGCAAGTCTGAGAAACAAGGAGGTTCTGGCAGTGAAGTGGAAGAACAGAAGAGATGTATACATGTTATCTTCCATCCACAACGATACCTTTGTGGAAATCCCCAGAAGGAATGGCCCCATCCGAAAGCCCACATGCATCCAGGACTACAATTTGTTTATGGGGGGAGTCGACTTCAATGATCAGATGCTGGAACTCTATGTTGCCACAAGACGGATGTATTGGTACAAAAAAGTTGCAATTAATTTTTTTCAATTGGCCATATACAATTCGTACATCATATACCGCAACTCCACCCAAAACCCCAAACGCTTCCTTGGCTACCAGGAGGACCTTATCACTGCCCTTATTTTCCCGAACGGCCCACCCCAAAACATCCGATCTGATGTTATGAGTCGACTCTCCGAACGTCACTTTCCCGATAAAGTCCCTCCCACAGCAACAGGTCGACGACGACAAAAAAAATGTAAGGTGTGTACCAGTGGAGGAGTCAGACGAGACACAGTTTATTATTGTGCAGAGTGTCCTTCCCAACCAGGCCTCTGTGTAACTGACTGTTTTCGCCGTTACCATACTTCACTAAATTATTAGTGAAGTATAGTAAACGTAATCCTCAGTTTCTGCCTTCACACACCGTCACACCCCTTATGCCACTGCCTGCTCTGTAACTGACCCTGGCTTGTTATTTGACCACGCTTCTGCCTAACGATTCTGTACTACCTCTGCCTGATCTGGAGCTGACCCTGGTCTGTTTTTCGACCATGATTCTGCCTAACGATTCTGTACATACCTCTGCCTGATCTGGAACTGACCTTGGACTGTTTGACCATGCTTTTTGCCTGCCTCTTGGATTGATCTTGTACCCTGCTACTGGACTAGTGGGATTCAACACGGGGTCTCACATATGTGAGGGGCTCCAGAAAAGATTTTCTGGATGATGAAAACAATTTTTTTTGTTTTCTCATCCACAATTAGGGTCTGGAGACTCGGAGGCTTCAAAGAGATTTGGGTGGGAGAAGCCTCTACCCCTGTCCCCATTCTGTCCTGAACAAGGCCCTACTTCTGCCTGCTGCCTGTAGGACCTATGCCATCATGCCTCTGCCTGTCACATGAACTGACCACACCAAATGGACCTGCCTACTACCAGGACCAATTTTTTTGGCACTGCTGACAATATCTCTGCCTGCACTGACCCTGGACTGTATATGGACAGTATCCCTGTCTGCTGCCTGGACAATTGTGTATGCCGTTGATGACCAAGTCCCTGCCTGCTGCCTGGACCAGTGCTATCCTGCTGTGTAGAACTGCGCTACTAAAACCACAGGTAATCTTTTGTTTTTATGCTTTGCTCAGCATAATGTATTTGGGGTGTATATCTTGGTATGTGCATGCTATGTGTCCCTAGAACATCTGATGGTGTTCCTTGCATGTTGGGCCTCTGTATGTGGACAGGCTGTGTAAAAGTCCCACACATTTGGAATCGCCATACTCAGGAGGAGTAGTAGAATGTATTTTGGGGTGTAATTTTTGCTATGTAAATGCCATGTGTTGGAGATATCTTATAAACTGACAACTTTGTGTAAAAAAATATGCGTTTTAATTTTTTTCCACATTTTCCAAAAACTTCTGAAAAAAAATGAACCGTTCAAAGGAGTCATTATGTCTCATAGATTATACGTTGGGGTGTTAGCTTTCCAAAATGGGGTCATTTTGTGGGTGTTTCCATTGTCCTGGTGCTCCAGGGCCTTCAAAAGTGTAATAGGTGGTTGAGAAATGAGATGTGTAATTTATGCTCCTAGAACGCCTGAAGGTGCTACTTCAATGTAGGTCCTCTGTATGTGGACAGGCTGTGTAAAAGTCCCACACATTTGGTATTGCCATACTCAGGAGGAGTAGCAGAATGTATTTTGGGGTGTAATTTTTGCTATGTACATGCTATGTGTTGGAAATATCTTATAAACGGACAACTTTGCGTAAAAAAAATGCATTTTCATATTTTTTTACACATTTTCCAAAAACTTCTGGAAAAAAATGAACTGTTCAAAAGAGTCATTATGCCTCATAGATTATACGTTGGGGTGTTAGTTTTCCAAAATGGGGTCATTTTGTGGGTGTTTCCATTATCCTGGTGCTCCAGGGCCTTCAAAAGTGTAATAGGTAGTCAACTAGTTAGATGTGTAATTTATGCTCCTAGAACACCTGATGGTGCTCCCTGCATGTTGGGCCTCTGTATGTGGCCAGGCAGTAAAAAAGTCCCACACATGTGGTATCGTAATACTCAGGAGGAGTAGCAGAATGTATTTTGGGGTGTCATTTGTGGTATGCACATGCCATGTGAAGAAATAAGCTATTACAATTACAATTTTGAGAAAAATAAAAATAAAAATAAAAATAAAAAAATCGTAATTTTGCAAAGAATCGTGGGAAAAAATTACAACTTCAAATAACTCACCATGCCTCTTACTAAATACCTTGGAATGTCTACTTTCCAAAAAGCGGTTATTTGGGGGGCATTCGTACTTTCCTGGCTTGTTAGGGTCTCAAGAAATGAGATAGGCCGCCAGTACATCAGATGTGATAATTTTTTTTTATGATTTGCACTATAGCTTGTAGACTCTAAAACTTTCACACAGACCAAATAATTTCCAAAAATTTTGGGTTATTTTTATCAAAGATATGTAGCAGTATAAATTGTGGCCAAAATTTATGAAGAAAAATTAATAGGTTGCAAAATTTTATCACAGAAACTAAGAAAAATTCGTTTTCTTTCAAAATTTTCGGTCTTTTTTCATTTATAGCGCAAAAAATAAAAAAACCAGAGGCGATCAAATACCACCAAAAGAAAGCTCTATTTGTATGAAAAAAGGACAAAAAAATCATTTGGGTACAGTGTTGCATGACTGAGTAATTGTCATTCAAAATGTGAGAGCACTGAAAGCTGAAAATTGGTCTGGGCAGGAGGGGTGTTTAAGTGCCCAGTAAGCAAGTGGTTACTGACACATGAATGCTTGGCTTTAAAAAATTGTTGTTTTTACAATCACATACATAATCTAATTTAAAAATAATTCCATCCTATCAGTTTAATAATTGATGCACCATTGTTTTTTTCTCCATTTTTATAAACATTTTGAATGTGCCCCCAAAATCTTGTGATGCTATAACATTTGATTTAACTTAAAATAAATGCTACAGACAAATTATGCATCTATCCTAATGGAAATATTCTCCCTCAACTACTATCCTCTTGTCAGAGGACAATGACGGTAAATTAAAAAACTTATAGGGGGGGTTATAACCTTTGTCAGGTTTTATTACCACCCATGACACCCTGTATGTTAGGGGACAACAGTGTAGGAAATTACCCACTTCAGCCCCAGACCATTTGGCTGCCAAATGACCAGGCCACTTTTTGCGATTCGGCACTGCGTCGCTTTAACTGACAATTGCGCGGTCGTGCGACGTGGCTCCCAAACAAAATTGACGGCCTTTTTTCCCCACAAATAGAGCTTTCTTTTGGTGGTATTTGATCACCTCTGCGATTTTTATTTTTTGCGCTATAAACAAAAATAGAGCGACAATTTAAAAAAAAAAAAAGCAATATTTTTTTTTACTTTTTGCTATAATAAATATCCCCAACAAATATATAAAAATAAAATGTTTTTTCTCAGTTTAGGCCGATACGTATTCTTCTACATATTTTTGGTAAAAAAAATTTGCAATAAGCGTTTATTGAGTGGTTTGTGCAAAAGTTATAGTGTTTACAAAATAGGGGATCGTTTTATGGCATTTTTATTATTACATTTTTTTTACTAGTTATGGCGGCGATCAACGATTTTTATCGTGACTGCGACATTATGGCGGACACATCGGAAACTTTTGACGCTATTTTGGGACCATTAACATTTATACAGCGATCAGTGCTATAAAAATGCCCTGATTACTGTATAAATGTGACTGGCAGGGAAGGGGTTAACCAGTAGGGGGCAGGGAAGGGGCCAAGTGTGTCCTAGGGAGTGATTTTAACTGTTAGGGGGCGTGGCTTACTGTGACACGTCACTGATCGCTGCTCCCGATGAGAGGGAGCAGACGATCAGTGTTGTGTCACTAGGCAGAACAGGGAGATGCTTGTTTACAAAGGCATCACCCCGTTCTGCCGTTTCGTGACCCGGCGGACACAGAGACACAGAGACACAGAGACCGCGGCAGGCACGCAAGCGCCCGCTAGGCGGCAGATTCAAAGCAACGTATATATATATACGTTGCTTTGCCTGCCCGTGCCATTCTGCCAACGTACGAGTGCGTGAGGAAGTAGGCAAGGACATTTTTCCGATAGCAATAAAAACCTGACAAAGGCTCAAACTCTTTTGCCAAGCTATCCGACACTAAAAAATTAATCTTTAAATACTTCAAAGACTTCAGCTAGAACAATAAAAAAGAGTATTCTACATTGTTTACTTTTTTTAGTGTGCTCAACATTCATTTAAATGTACTTTTGCATTCAAATAAAGAAAACATACACATATTCATATCCACTGCACATGAATCAATAGTTGCCATACATGTCTACTTCTTTTGTTATAATAAAAATCAGCATACTGAAAAATCACATCAACCTCTATATATACAGTATAGAATTACAATAATTTATATAGAAACTCTTTTCCATTAGTCCAGCCGTTTTCAACACAAAGGAACCCATGAAATAACTTTCTGGTCTTGGGCACCCCCGTTAAAAATGACTATATCTACAACTCATGATACATTAGTGTGATGGTCAGGGGGAAGAATGCTCCTTACACTTGTAGTCATTGGGAAGAATTCCCCCCTTACAGATAGCTAAAAACATCATTGGTGTCAGTGGGAACTTACTGTATCTGAGAGGCAGAAATTGCTCATTACTCAAGGAACCCCCAGCAACCTCTAGAGCAGTGGTTCTCAACCTTTCTAGTGCCGTGACCCATTGATAAAATTTCCCAAGTTGTGAGGACCCGGAACAGTAAAATTTATTTTTGTAGTGTGGGTTGTCAGCACCCAAGGCAAGACAAGGATTTTCCGCCGCTAACCCATGGATATTTAGCGCTCCCTGAGTCCCTTCCACTCATACAGTATTAAAACCCCTTATGGTACATTTTAGGATGTATCACTCTTTTGCCGCGTACACACGATCGATTTTTTCGACGGTGAAAACACAGTCGAGAAAATCGACGTGAAAAATGAGGAACAGCTTGTTCCCCCCACACACGGCCGTTTTAAATGAAATTTTTTTTTGGGTCGAAAAAACTACCGTGTGTGGGCTCCCCAGCAGTGTTTCCCTATGGGAAAACTGCCACGGAAAAAAACAACGAGAATCACGACGAGAAAAATTAGAGCATGTTCTAATTTTTCTCGTCGTGATTAATGCCGTTTTTCCCCTCGAGAAAAATGACAAAAAGCCCACAGACGATCGTTTTTCTCGTCCAAAGGAAAAAATAGGATTTTTTTACTCACCGTAAAATCCTTTTCTCTGAGTCCATGGACCGACACATCTTCTCTATTGACAAAGTGGGTATTATCCGTTAATTAGGAGTGACTAGGCAGAAAAACTTGTAAAAAGTGTTGCATCACACCTTCTACAGTACCGCCCAGGGGGCGGACCCTCCGGGTATACCCTCTCAGTCTGCATCTTCGCAGATCAGTTCGTCAAAAAGCAGTACAAACTTAAAAGGAGGGGTGGGTGCTGTGTCGGTCCATGGACTCAGAGAAAAGGATTTTACGGTGAGTAAAAAATCCTATTTACTCTTTCGTCCATGGACCGACACAGCTTCTCTATTGACAAAGTGGGACGTCCCAAAGCAGTGTCAGAGAAAAAAACGAGGGGTGGTAACAGCATAAAAACAAACTTCACCCCAAAACACAAAAACAGCACTCCTCCGACGGAGGAGTTGCAACTCTAAACAGCCGCTTGCAAAACCTTGCGGCCGAAAGAGGCATCCGAAGATGCACCTATATCAACCTTGTAGAATTTTGTGAACGTGTGAGCGGACGACCAAGTCGCCGCTTTACATAATTGGGAAACAGACGCTTGATGTCGGAAAGCCCAAGAGGCACCTATTGCCCTGGTCGAATGCACCGTGACAGGAAAGGGGGGCGCCTGACCCTTTAAGGCGTAAGGATTACTATCTGTCGGATCCACCTAGAGATGGTGGCCGATGAGACTGCATGGCCCTTCTTGGGACCAGCCACCGAAACAAACAGTGAGTCTGACTTCCGGAACAGGGAAGTAGCAGATAGGTATACTCTCAAAGCTCGGACAACGTCCAAGGAATGCAACGCCAACTCCTTAGGATTCGACGGCTGAGGACACAAGGATGGAAGTACAATGTCTTCGTTGAGATGAAAAGCCGAAACGACTTTCGGAAGAAAGGAAGGCTGCGGCCGCAGCACCACCTTATCCTTGTGGAAAATCAAATAGGGGGCCTTGCAGGTCAAGGCTGCCAGCTCAGAGACTCGTCTAACTGACGTAACAGCCACCAAAAAGACCACTTTCTGAGAAAGTGTCAACAGGGGAATATCTCTAATATTCTCAAACGGTGCCTTCTGGAGCACCGAGAGGACCAGGTTCAAGTCCCACGGAGGTAACGGGGGACGGACCGGAGGGGCCACATGTCGGACCCCCTGCACAAATGTACTCACGAGAGAGTGAGTCGCCAGGGGTCGCTGAAAAAAGACAGCCAGGGCAGATATCTGTCCCTTAATCGTACTTAGGGCAAGCCTTTGGTCCACCCCATGCTGTAAAAACAGCAGGATTCTGGAAACCAAATAGGTACGCGGATGCCATTTCATTTCCTCACACCTGGAGATGTAGGCCCTCCAAGTGCGGTGATAGACCTTCCTAGAGGACGGTTTTCGAGCACTTCTCATAGTAGAGATTACTGAGTCTGACAGGTCCCGGTCTCTCAGTACCTGGTTCTCAACAGCCATGCCGTTAAAGCCAATGACTGTAAAGCAGGATGGAATATGGGACCTTGCGATAGCAGGTCCTTCCGTAGTGGTAGGCGCCAGGGGACGTCTGCTACCAGACGTACTAGATCGGCGTACCAAGGACGCTGAGGCCAATCTGGAGCGATTAGGATCATTGGAATTCCCTCTGCCTCCACTCTGCGGAGCAGAAGAGGAAGAAGCCTTAAGGGAGGGAAGGCATAGATTAGCCTATACTGACCCCACAATGCTACCAACGCGTCCGTTGCGTCTTCCCATGGGTCTCTTGACCGGGCCACAAATCTCAATACCTTCCGATTGAGTCGGGAAGCCAGAAGATCTACGTCTGGCGTGCCCCATCTTTGGCAGGGGAGTTGGAACACCTCCGGGTGTAAGGACCTTTCTCCCTGGTCCAGCATCTGGCGGCTCAGGTAGCCCGCCTGCCAGTTTTCCACACCCGGAATGTACACGGCCGACAGTGCCGGTACGCTCCTCTCTGCCCACTTCAGGATGCGAGCGATCTCCGATGCTGCAGCTGAGCTTCTTGTTCCTCCCTGATGATTGACATATGCCACTGCTGTGGCGTTGTCTGACTGGATCCTGACTGGACGCCCTTGCAGCCTCTGAGACCATTTGAAGAGGCACAGCTTGATCGCCCGGATCTCCAGGACATTGATCGGCAGGAGGGCTTCCTCTGGGGTCCAGCGACCTTGCGCCGACTGGACACCCCAGACTCCCTACCAACCTGTAAGGCTGGCGTCCGTCGTGATCACTATCCAGTAAACCAGAAGAAATGACTTCCCGGCCATTAGAGCCGGTGCTGTCAGCCACCATACCAGGGATCTCCTGACTAGGTGGCTCACTCGGATTTGATAATCCAGAGATGAAGGGCATCTGTTCCATCTGGACAGAACTTCCTTCTGTAACACTCGAGTGTGGTATTGAGCATATGGGACTGCCTCGAAGGAGGCTACCATGAGGCCCAACACTCGCATGCAAAAACGGAGTGACGACCAATTCCTGGAAGTCAGCTGCCGTACTGCAGCCCGGAGGGTCTGCAACTTCCCCACAGGGAGGAATACCTTTGCCTCTGAGGCATCCAGAATCAACCCCAGGTACACTAGGCGTTGAGTCGGCACCAATACTGACTTTTGCGTGTTTAGTATCCAACCACAGTCTCGAAGAGTCTGACAGGTAATGGACACGCTTACCTCTAATTCTGAGCTTGAAGGGGCCTTCAGCAGAAGGTCGTCCAAGTAACCTGTGATAGCGATACCCCGCTGTCTTAGAAGTGCCAGAATCGGAGCGAGCACCTTGGTGAACGTCCTGGGTGCTGAGGCAAGGCCAAACGGGAGGGCCACAAACTGGTAGTGGTTCTTCCCGATAGCAAATCGCAGAAACCTCTGGTGTCTGGAGTATATGGGGACATGCAGGTATGCGTCCTTGATGTCCAAGGAGGCCAGAAAGTCCCCCGGATGGAGAGCCGTGACTACAGATCGAACCGACTCCATCCGAAATCTTTGTACCTTCACAAAGCAATTGAGGGCTCTGAGATCCAAGATTGGACGAACCCCCTCCTTCTTCGGCACAATGAACAGATTTGAGTAAAAACCCTGACCCCGTTCCTGTTCTGGAACTGGAATAACTACCCCGCGTTCCAGTAGACCCTGGACCGCCCCATACAGGGCCTCCCGACGGGTCGGTAGTAGCTGGAGATTGGAGGTGATGAATCTGACTGGTGGACAAGAGAGAAATTCTATCTTGTAGCCCGAGGAGATTACTTCGCAAACCCACCTGTCGGAGACTAGAGCAGTCCACTGAGTCGCGGATTTGCGAAGACGTCCCCCCACCCGAGAGCTGGGTGGGGGCGGACCTTCATGTGGACGCAGATTTGTCCGCAGGCTTGTTGGGTCTGTGGGACCAAGGACGCTTCTGTCCTTGGGCAGGCGCTTTATCGGCCTGGGGTCTTTTCCCTGTCGCCTTAAGGGGGCGAAAAAAGCGCTTACGTGCAGTAAAGGAGGGCCCTTGCCCTTGGCGTGGTCCCTTACCCTTGCTAGTTTGGGGAAGCAAAGTGCTTTTACCTCCTGTGGCATCCTTGATGATGTCATCCAGAGAAGCCCCAAAAAGTCAGTCGCCCTTAGAAGGCAGATCCAACAGGGCTTTCTTGGAAGTCTGGTCCGCAGACCAACCCTTTAGCCAGATCAGGCGGCGTATTGCTACTGCATAAACCGAAGCTCTTGACAGCAGGGGAATAGTATCCATGTCTGACTCGCAGACAAACTTAAGGCCCTGGACCAACTGGTCGGCCAAAGTTATCTCATTAGGAGGAGCATCTCGCTCCTTTAACCCCTGGAGTAGCAATTTTGCCCATTCAGTAAGTGTCTGAGACACTAGGGCCCCCGCCAATGCCGGGCGTACTGCCGAGCCTACCACTGGGTATAGGTAGCGAGCGAGCACTTCAGCCTTCTTATCCACAGGGTCCTTGAAAACAGGAGCCCCTTCTACTGGAATAGTGGTGGCTCTATTAAGTCTGGACACCGAAGGGTCCACTATAGGGGGAGAGGTCCATATCTTCAGAAAACTCTCCTCAAAGGGATACCGTACCTCTTTGGGGCTGTAAAGACCCTCAGTGGGTTCTCCCATTCCTTGTATAAGAGTTTGTCAAAATAAGACACACAAGGGAACACCTTAGCAGTGCGGGCAGGTTTACGAAACCCAAAGGGGACTGGAGTATCTACTACTTCTGCAGTCTTTTCCAACTTTAGCGTATCCCGCACTGCAGTAATAAGGTCAGATACCAAAGCCGTCTCGCGTACTGACCTGGACTTGGAGTCCTCCTCACTGTCCGGTCGGTCACGGTCTGCAGTCTCTGATGCATCAGAATCTGGGCCATGAGCCGTAGCTGGACCTGGTTCTGCATCAGAAATATCCCCAGAAGATTGCAGGGGACGGGGGCGTTTATTAGCCCCTGTATTCCCGTGTGCTGCTTCCACCCTGGCAGCAAACGCCTCTAGGATTGCCGACATAGCGTCCATAGACACCTCAGGGACACCAGCTGCTAAATCTGGTGTTTCAGGGGAGAAGACATCTGGCTCAGATGCCATGCTGACCACACGCTGACACCCACAGGGCTCCAGGCAAGATATCAATAGGCCACCCTCCTGTGCTGCAGAGAGGCTGGGTCACCCAGAGGACTCACCACCCTGGATAGGTACTGCTATGCTGCGCCTGTGATGCTGTCCCACTGCTGCTGTGTCAGTCTGCTTCTTTTATCAGCACTTCCTGTGTGAATTTTTGCGCCAGTGTAATGCACCCTAGAGGCCGGAGGCTCTCGCAAAATGGTTGCCAAAAACATCTGTATGGAAGATAATGTGGGCTCTAAGAAAATGTCCGCCGACAGAAGATAAGGTCAAGCAGCCATAGCCCACAAAAAGATGGCCGCCGAACGGCAATATCTGCATACAGGATGGACAAACATGGCCGCCGATCAGCTGATAGGGGCCAGTGGGTGTGGCCGAACCACAGGAAGATGGCCGCCGGGCAGTCACAAGAGGCCAAACTTGGCATGGACCACCTCAAAATGGCCACCGACAGCATGGAGGAGGAAGGACACAAACACAGGTAAGAAAAAATGACATTTCTTTTAAATGTTAGTTACAGCCAGCCCCGCTCCAGTGGGACCCCCTAGGTGACCCCCAGCACCCAGCAACCTTTAGCTAGAAGCCCAGGGAGGAGGGAAAGGCAGGGAGAGAGGGAAGAAAGGGGCCACAACCACTTACTTGATCTCTCCAGGAATGTCCAGCTAAATCACCCAGCCGAGGCAGGGGAGTTTTACTTACCTATCCTGCATGTATTCTGCTGGAAGACATTCCAAACAGATCATTGTCCGCGCACGGAAGGTGACTGTTGGCCAGGCATGCTGTGATTGGACCCAGAAGGGGCGATCATATGTATGCCCTGGAGCATGACGCTCACCGGACAGGCTGCTGCGACTCGGCCGTAAGGTCAGCCGAAGCTGAGCGGTCCGATGCAAGCCTTGGAGCGTAAGCTCACCGGTCAGGCTGCTGTGACTCGGCCGTAAGGTCAGCCGAAGCTGAGCGGTCTGATGCAGGCCCTGGAGCGTAAGCTCACCGGCCACCCGTGGAGCGACGGGCATGTCGTGGAAAACCCAGCGTGTAGCTAGGGTCGGCACACGCTCGATGGCCGAAACTGGGGAGACTACAAGGATCGAGGATCCAGCCTGTCACCCAGTCGGCAGTTGATCGAAGATCGCAGGAAACAACAAATGTAGCAAAAAAAAAAAAAATAATAATATATATATCTTTTTTCCCCGGACCAATGGGCCCGAAGGGAGCCATGTCCTACTCCTTGCTAGACAGAAAAAAACTGATCTGCGAAGATGCAGACTGAGAGGGTATACCCAGAGGGTCCGCCCCCTGGGCGGTACTGTAGAAGGTGTGATGCAACACTTTTTACAGGTTTTTCTGCCTAGTCACTCCTAATTAACGGATAATACCCACTTTGTCAATAGAGAAGCTGTGTCGGTCCATGGACGAAAGAGTAAATTTCATTTTTCCAGACGGGAAAAATGATCGTGTGTACGCGGCATTACTCTGTTCTCCCTTCTTTCCCTTTTATCTCTCTATTCTAATTTCTTTTCTTTTTTCCCCCCATCCCTCTCTCTAGCCGTCTTTCTTGTTATTTCTCTTATTCTTTCTCTCCATTTTTCTTTTTTCCTCTCCTTCCCATGTATTCTCAATTTTTTTGAGAACTGTAGTGGGGACTTTTAATGGCAACTCTAATCACAGGTAGTGTTACTCACTGTGTCTCCGGCTTCACATTCCTCACCAGTCAGCTGACCTCTAATCTCTGTCCCCTAGCCATGCCATGAAATGAATGGGCGGCTGCGAAGAGGCTGAGTGGGCAGCCGCTGGCTCTAGGAACAGCCCAGCTGGGTGGTTGCAAGAAGGCTGGGTGAGCGGTGCAAGCTTCAGGAACAGCCCAGGATTCAGTGACCCCTGGCAAATCATCATTTGACCCCCAAGGGGGTCCCGACCCCCAGATTGAGAACCACTGCTCTAGAGGAACCCTTTGCTTCCATGGAACCCTGGTTGAGAAACTCTGCATTAGCTGGTAGGTAGTTGTTCTAAAGATGGATACATTTGTTAATAACACTTCTAATCTCTTGATTCCTCAAGCTGTAGATAAGAGGATTGACTAGAGGTGTAACCAGGGTGTAGAGCAAAGACAGACCCTTGTTTATATTGAAGGAACTTTTGTTTGGTGGGAACATATATATAGATCCTAAGCTTCCATAGTAAAGACACACAACAGTGAGGTGGGAACTACAAGTGGAAAAGGCCTTCTGTCTTCCAGTGGTGGATGGGATCTTCAGGATGGTGTGAAGAATGGAGATGTATGTTGTTATGATTAACACAAATGGACAAACAACAAGAGAAAAACACAACACAGAGGTCACCAACTCAACAGAAGGGTTTTCTGAACATGAAAGTTCTACCACAGGAGAAACATCACAGTAGAAATGATTGATCGTATCTGGACCGCAGAATTGTAAACTGCCTAATAAGACATATAGTATAAAGGATGCTGTGAAGCCCACCAACCAGCAAGAGCTGACTATCTGGACTTGCTGTCCAAAGGTCATGACGGTAGCATAATGTAATGGTTTACATATGGCCACATATCGATCAAAGGACATTGAAGCCAACAATAAACACTGAGCCACTGTAGGAAAAGCTAATAAAAAGAATTGGAAAATACATCGGGCAATGGAAACTTTCCCACCACCCACCAGTATCAACCACAGCATGTTGGGCACAATGTTACTGGTGAAGATGATTTCGGATAAGGACAGCTGACTGATGAAGATGTACATGGGAGAGTGAAGACTCCGGATGAACACAACCAACGCAACAACAAGGATATTGCTGGTTAAGGCCATGATGTGAATGATCAGAAAGACAATGAAAAGTAGAATTTTAAAGTCTCGAAGATCTCCAAATCCCAGGAGTAGAAATTCTGTCAGCAATGTTTGGGTTTGGTTTCCTGTCATCATTGTTTGGATTTCATAACAGAAGTATTCGACAATGTGCTGAAACAAAGTTAAAAATTGTGTGATTTGAAAATTGTGACAAAAGTAATATTAGAGAGATACACACATTATTTTTAATTTCTACGACATTGTATAGACTCTTCCACCACCTCTGTGGAGTATTTGCCTTTATGGACTCCTTTAAAGAATTTTCTGCTACTCAGGTATGAATACCCATTTGGCACTGGACTGTTCCTGTATGTTTTCAATACTTCAGTAAAGACTGTTTGTGTTCCTTTAAATGCCTGGTCTGAAGTCTCTGTAAGTGGTGCATTGCATAGTGTATCTAAAGAGCAGGACTTGTAACAAGGGACTGTAGGTACATTTTAGTCCAGCATGTAGTTTGCGGTCTAATATAGGCTATATTGCTGTTGCTAGGGACAACCGTATATGTGTCATTAGCTTAAATCAAACAACCAGCCAGGAGACGGGTGACTTGGTATAGGGTGATGGTTACTCTGGTAGTGAAGGGTTGTTTTGCCTGGCCCCTTACTTTTAGATGGTTCTCCACATACTGACAACACAGCTAACCTAGACACCTAGCCTGTGAGTCACGGGAGAAAGAGTTATGTAGAGGGGCCCCTGGGAAAAGAACAGGCATGTAGTTGCGGTAGAGTTTGTTTCCTGTATCCAGTAGCAACAGTTGGACATGTCACTAGGAGTGAGGTGACAGGAATTGCTTGGTTGGTGGATGCCAGTGCAGGCTCTGTGACACTGGTTCCTAAATGTTTTGCACCTAGGAGTGGTGTTCTCTAACTGTAGTGGTGTTTAGGGTGCTTAGTATTAACAGTACAGTCAGTTAACCACAGGTTTCTAGAGGATTACCTGTGCTCACTGCCGCTCGCTTCTAAGACTGGAGTTATGCCTTAATGTTGATTTTACATGACCACAAACTCCTGCCTAGAACCTAGGCCAGGGGCATGGGCGTCCGATCCATAGGGCAAGGGGGATCAATTGCCCCCCCCCCGCCCCCTGGAGACACACTATATTTTTATATGGACATGGAGTGAAGCGGAATTATCCTCAAGAGCTATTTCACACTGCCATCTGGCCACGTTATCGGTAAAGCGCCGCTAGTTTTAGTGGTGCTATTCGGCCGCTAGAGGGGGGGGGTTTAAAAAAAATTAGAAATTGCTAATTAGACAATGGCAGCTTGATCCTTCTATTAAGCTTTTGCATCAGGTTTCTCAAACCTTTGCATGCCTGCGATTTATGTCATAACGACTAAGCCCCTCCCCTTCATGACATTGTCAAAAAGGGACCGAGCATGGATGACCTTAAAATGATGCCCCCCCCCCTGAAAAAAGTTCAGCAGACGCCCATGGCCAGGGGTCTCCAAACTTTTAATTTCAAGGGCCACATCGTATATTTTACACATACTTGTGGGCCGAAAAAATTATCTATAAATAAATCCGTAGCAACGGAGTATAATAAAATTTGCCAGGCTGCTGGAAGTGGGGTGGATGGTGCACCTGTATCCTCTTGCAGCTAAATGCTGCAGCCTCATGCAGCTGGTTAAAATTCCAGTGTGTATTAGGGCCTTACATCTGTGTCTCCATCACTCATCAGTGTTTCCCTGCAAATTGGTATCCCCCATCCTAGCCCCCCACACATTTGTGTCCCCATCACCTACCAGAAGATCTTTGCAAATTGGTGGCTTCTTTAGTGCCCCTCTGCACATTTGTATGACCATGAAACCCCCCGCACATTTTTGTATGCCCATCGGAGCCCCCCTGCACAATAGTGTCGTCCTCAGTGCCATCACATCACCCCTCACAACTGTGTCCCCATTACAGCCATCAAAACCACACAATTGTGTCCACTTCAGTGCCACAACCCCCCCAACTGTGTCCCCTTCAGTGCCATCAAATCCCCCACCACCGCCACTGTGTCCCCTTCAGTGCCATCAAACCCCCCCACCACCACCACTGTGTCCTCTTCAGTGCCATCAAACCCCCCTCCCCCACCACCACCACCGGGTCCCCTTCAGTGCCATCAAACCCTGCCCCCCCCCACCACCACCGCTGCCGCCGCCACTGGGTCCCCTTCAGTGCTATCAACCCACCACCAATGTGTCCCCTTCAGTGACATCAAACCCCCCCCACCACCACCACCACTGTGCCCCCTTCAGTTCCATTAAACAGAGCCAATTCATCGCCATGTTTCCTCCCCATCAGTCTCCCTGTACTATACCGCTTACAGTGTGTTTCAGTGCAGGTCTTCTGCACCTCCTGGTCTCGGGTCCTGCCCCGCTGTTACACAGGTATGCTGTATGTAAAATTACAGCACTAAAAAGGACACCAATGTAAACAGCGAGGCAGGAGACGAGAGGTGCAGCCAGTCTGCACGTAAATACCTCATTGGTTGAGGCCAGACGCCGGGAGTGGTTGCGGGACCTGCACTGCATACTGCCGGGGTGGGGGTGAGTATGCATCACAGGTTTTGCAACCCAACAAAGCTTTGTCAGAGAGACCATCCCTGCTGTGAGTGTGATGACTCTAACTGTGGGCCAGTAAAAACGTCCTAGTGGGCCGGATGTGGCCCGCAGGCCGTACTTTGGAGACCCCTGACCCAGGCAATTAGCGAGTGTAGTTCTCAGTTTTCCCCCACTAGTGCACTTTAGCCCTGCCCATATCTTCACATGCAGTATCAGAACCCTTTACTGGAAACCTAAAGGCAAAAAAATTAGAAGGGTGTTCTGTTACTGTTGACCATAATTGTAGGTGAGACAATTAGGTGACTGCAAACATCAGGCCATTTAGTGTACCTTCACTGTGCAAAGTGAAAACTCTTTTGCTTCTTTAGTAAATTAGCCCACTTGACATAATTTCCTTGCTGAAATGCTCTTTTAACCACCTCAATGCTGGGCACTCTTACCCCCTTCCTGCCCAGGCCAATTTTCAGTTACCAGCGATGTCCCACTTTGAATGACAATTTCTCAGTCATGCAACACTGTACTCATGTGACATTTTTATTATTTTCTGAGACAGATGAAGCTTTCTTTTGGTGGTATTTAACCACCACTGGGGTTTTTATTTTTTGCCAATTGATCGAAAATAGACCACAAATTTTGAAAAGAAACATTATTCTTAGTTTACTGATATAAAGTATAATTATAAAGTAATTTTTCTTCTTCACTGATGAGGCTGCACTGATGAGGCTCCACCGATCATCAGTGCCCTTTTTATCAATGTAAATAATGTACTCACTGTACCCTGACAGATTGACTCTCCTTACCCCGCACGCTGTCTCTGTGTGAGGAAAGGAGAGCTGATAACTGGCATGTCTGTTTATATTTGTGCGAGCTTTGATTGGACGAAGCTGATCACATGGTAAACGTATGCTGTGATTGGCCCTTTAACCAGATCTGTGATCTGCGGTGTCCAAGGTACACAGCGATCACAGACACTTCCCGATGTGTGCCTCAGGAGTCATGCAGGAAGCACATTCTTAGGACATCAAGGGACACCCTTGCAGAACTGGAGAGCCGTGCTGTAGCTGTATATCGGCTATAGCACAGTAGGGAAGTGGTTAAGGGCCTAAAGCAGTATTAAACCCAAAAGCAAACATAGATCTGATAAATTTGATAGTCCATCTAACACTCCCCTCCTCTAAAACTGACAATGCTGCTGTCAAAAAGGTACCCCCTGTGCTCCTTCATTCAGAGTGGGGGCGCTCTAATACAGGCGGTGCGTTACTGGCCCGATCACCAGGTGAAAACAGAGGAAAAAAGCCTAAAAAAACAAATGCAACCACCTAATGATTGGTAAGCTGTAATATATTACATTTTTGGTAGAGAAAGGGAGTCACCGTTCAAGGTAGAAAATACAAATGATGAACCTCTTCACCGGATCTGAAGCCACAGGTGCTAGCAATGCATATAGCAATGCAAATGAAAGAGGATGTCTGGACAGCCGCACTTCAAAAATATTGCTTTTTACTGTTAAAACAGGATCACAGGATACATGCCACAGCAAACAGGATACAAGCTGACATGTTTCACACTTCAACTTAGTGCTTAATCATAGCTGATTAAGCACTAAGTTATAGTGTGAAACGCGTCAACTTGTAACCTGTTTGCTGTGGCATGTATCCTGTTTTAACAGTAAAAAGCAATATTTTTGGAGTGCGGCTGTCCAGACATCCTCTTTCATTTGCATTACGTTTTTGGTTTTGGGTTAAATAGTAAACCCCGATGCATCGCATACTAGCACATTATGTGCCACTTACCTGCAAACCAAGTCAGCGCCGTACCCGCTGCAGGTCGCATCCATGTTCACCCGTTTTCTTTCCGGGGGGCCGCGGACTCCGGCTCTGTGACTAACCAGAGCCGCGTAACATCACTCCCGTGCGGAAGCCGCTAGTCATTGGCGCAGTACAAAGTAAATGTCTCCTAAACGGCGCACGTTTAGGAGATATTTACAGTACCTATAGGTAAGCCTTATTATAGGCTCACCTATAGGTACAACTTGCAAATGAAGGTTTACAACCTCTTTAAATAAGCCTGATAACGTTCATTGAAATGCAGCTGATATTTTCCTTCCCATCATTTTTAACATTAAAGGACATCTATAAAAAAAGAAATAAAAAAAAATATGTAATATAGTACAACTTACTAGACCACAAACATCCTTATATCAGTTGTGTAAACTACTAGACCTCTCAATTTAGAATGTAATGGAGATGGAAAAAAGGTCGACATGTTTGATGTCCAGCCTGAGAGACAACTATGGCTTCTTTCAAAGATACAATGGAGGGAAAAAAAAAACTCAATGAATACAGTAAAAGTTCAAACTGTTCCAGTAAAGGAGTACGGTAAATGATTTCTCTTGTGATATCACATTTAATACATGAACACCTGCAGTGTCACTTTTCATATGATCATAAATAATAATATCTGTTAAGGTGTTTTTATACATTTTCTGTCAAGAGGATAAAATCCCCAGATAAGACAGATTAATTAATCATGGTTTATTATCAGGAGACTTATTAGTAAATGTTATTCCTTATTCCTTTAAAGCTAAGTGGATTGTTGCAGAGACCCTATTCCTAAACGGGTCTAAAATCTTTTTTTTTTTTTTAGTATGCTGTACATCATGTGTAGCTCTAACCCCACAGGGGCTTTTGGTGAATGGTCACCCTATCCTTGTACAGCCAGGCAACAAGTATTTTCCACTTGCATCCAGGCACAAGAAACAGTCTTTGAGCTTGGTTTTGTTGTTTTATTAGGGTGATAACTTGGATGGGGTAAAGGGATTATGCGACTCCCAACTTTAACTTCCTCCCTATGTTTTCTTGCGCCGACCTGTACGTATTCAGTTTCTTTTCCATAACAGGTAGTTAACTATTATTTTTTTCATAGTTTATTTTTTATTTTTTTTACATCTTAAAATTTTACCTAGGATCAAACTTCTGATGAAGTGGACTTGATCCACGAAATGCGTTAAGCTTTAGGATGCCAAGATATTTTATCTATTAGAATCCATCTACCATTATCAATTTAATATAAGAAATCCATAATAAATGGAATAAATTCATATGTCGGCTCTTATGTTTGTATTTTTATTTAGTTTTTACCATCATTGGAAATTGCCATTATGTATTATAATGGAATGTTTAATCATGACTGTCTTAATATGCAACTACATGTATTCTATTTATGATTATTTATACAGAGGAATCTCGGATTGCGAGTAACAGTTAACGAGCGTTTCGCAATACGAGCACTGCATTTTGAAAAATCCTAAACTCGGTTTGCGAGTGTTGTCTCGCAAAACGAGCAGGATTCAGGCCAAAGCGGTGTGCAGTACCACGTTTGGCCTGAGGTGGGGGGGCGCTGGAGGCGATCGGCGCCGTTTGGAAATTCTTGGAAAGACTACATTCCCGAACTGTCCTATGGCCTTTCCGGCAGTCTGAGGCTCTCCGGTGCCCCCCACCTCTGGCCACATGCGGTATTGCATGACATTGAAGTCAATGCGGAACAAATTATTTTCCTTTCCATTGACTTCAATGGGGAAACTCGCTTTGATATGCGAGTACTTTGGATTACGAGCATTCTCCTGGAATGGATTATGCTCGTAATCCGAGGTTCCACTGTATTATTTAAGTGACATGCCTCAATTAAAGTCTCAGAACCTTTGCTAGTATGTACAAAACGGGGATGGAGACATGTCGCTATGGGTGTGTTTTTTGTGTACAAAAATCCTGTTCTGTTCTCACTCCTGGTCTCCAACAGTCTTAATGATCAAAAGCCTAGGAACCAGTCCATTAGGGGCACCCGGGCGCCGCCCCCCTCATATGCATAATAGATTCATGCATAGCATGAATCTATCCATTGCCACCGTGGCCACCCTCTATTCATGCATCCAGCAACTTTCAGGGGACCGGGTGCATGAATTACAGCAGCAGGGGATTTTTTTTTTGAAGCACCCAATTAGAGCCATAGGCTCTAATAGGCTTCAAAATAGGATGGGCTCGGGTTGCAGAGCATGCGACCTGGAGCCCACCCAGGTGTGTTGCAACAGCGAATGAATATTCGCTGTTGAAACACTGATCCTCAATCCAGCCAATCAGAAGCGGAAGAGACCCATTTTCCGATTAGTCTCTGCACTGAGAACCAAGCCACCGAACATCGCAGATGGCTCGATTCTCACTCCTCCCCGAGCAGAGCGATGCTGACTGTCACTCGTAAATCTTGTGGACAGCCTTCCCAGAAGAGTTGAAGCTGTTATAGCTGCAAAGGGTGGGCCAACCCAATTTTGAACCCTACAGACTGGGATGTCATTAAAGTTCATGTGTGCGTGTCAAGGCAGGCATCCCAATATATTTGGTAAGATTGTGTATTTGCACTAAAATAAAAACATTAGGGCTGTTACTGATTAAAATTTTCGTGTTCAATTAATCGTTTAATTTTTAAATCGATGAATCGACTAATTTCAAATTATAACGCACATACAGATCCCACTACTTTTAGCTGATCTCCTTGCATTGCAACTCTGCATTACGCAATGGTAAATATGGATATAAGTGCAGCACAAAAACAAATAACAGAGCAAATAATAAATCTGAAGGCAATTAGAGAGATGAAATAGCAGTCCAGAGAGACGATAAAAAGCCTGGTCCACAAGTTATTCCACCAGTGCTGAAACAGTCCACAGTAGCGTGACAATCCCTCCACCTCTGGTCTAACTAATCACTCTCACCTTATGACATGGACCCCTGTGCAAACAGGTGGTCATGCAAGCGAGCATCAAAAGGGTTAACACGGACCATAAACTTCTCACGTCTCCTTAGATCTCAGCAAGGACGCCAGGTCATGGGTAGAAAGAAAAGATCTAAGTGCTCACAGCTTAGATAATAAGATTTAATTTTTGTATTCAAACACAAACTACTCACATAAAGATGATAAAAACACAGCATGTAAAGCCGAAAATCGTGTTAGTTCCGTAGGGCAGCAGCGAGTGATGTCATGCGTAGCTCCTCCCCCGTACACGTTACGTCAAAACTTCCTCAGCGGGGCTACGGCGTCACCCTACAGTCTATTTAAATAGCACCGTTATGGCAACAGCCGAAGCCGGACATAGCGGGGCATGGCTAGGACATCACACGTCAATCAAAAGCTAGCGCCGCCCTCATGGCAACAGCAGAAGCCGATCCACACGGCAAAAATATCACAGCTTATCAGCCTCTAAGGACAACAATGTTAAAAACGGAGGTTATCAAATTAGCCTACACTTAGCTCACTGAATGATCCCAGTTAACCACATCCATATTTACCATCACTGTCCGGTGAAGTCACGGACATCAACGTCACCGGACTCCTCCCCCCCCTTCCCTTCGTTAGCAGACGGAGGCACTTGGGGAAGGGGGAGGAGTCCAGTGATGTCAATGTCAGTGACGTCACTGGATCTCCGATGGCACTCCCTGAAGACCCGGAAGCCGGCGGAGAGGCGAGTACCGATCAAGAAAAAAAAAATGAACAATTAATCGAGGAATTAATCATTAATTTCCGCAGCCCTAATATTTATGTTGGTCCTTACAAGCAGCCAATAAGTGACACCTGAGATAAATTTAAAAAAAAAAAAAAAATGTCCTGCAAATACTTACCCTTTAAAGCCTAATTGACATTTTGGTTTAAATCAGCCAAGGTCATCTTTTTCTTGAAAAGGTGAACTTACTCCAAATATCCTGGCCATCCTTCCAGACTCTAGTGCACATAGCAGCTGTAATGCCGGTGTAGAGGTCCATACACAACACACAGCCCTGGAGGAAGTCTCATAATGCTCGCAATAGCAAGCATTGGTCTGTGCAGCCATGTGACCGACAAGCGCATCTGAGGCTTGTCTAGTAATGCATGCCAGGAGGAGAGAAAGTTCTCATTGTTCAGCATTGTCACATGGTCATGCTGACCAATGAGCACTTGTCATTGAGACAAATACTCACTCCAGAACTGTGAATTACATTGTAAAGACCGCTACACCAGCAACATGTGAAATTTTATGAAAAAGTGAACTTACCTTTTAAGACAAGGTTATAATAAAAAAAAAAAAAAAAAAAAAAAAAACCCCAGTAATGACAACATTACAGGATAATACATTGTACCTATAGACGCCATACCTGGCATAAGTAATACCTCTCTAGGCCAGGGGTCTCAGACTGGCGGCCCTCCAGCTGTTGCAAAACTACAAGTCCCATCATGCCTCTGCCTGTGGGAGTCATGATTGTAACTGTCGGCCTTGCAATGCCTCATGGGACTTGTAGTTTCACAACAGCTGGAGGGCCACCAGTTTGAGACCCCTGTTCTAGGCTCATAGCGGATATGAATTTAATTTAAGAAAGTGTGTATCGGGAGTATAAAACCAAGGGAGTAAAAGCCCTGGGGATCCTGGAAGATGGATTAAGGGTGGTAAATTGTCAGGAGACCAATAAGTCAATATCTATTTAGAAACCCACACAAACACTATAGTTTATCCAAGACCCCTTTCACACTGGGGCAGTTTGCAGGCGATATTGCGCTAAAATAGCACCTGCAAACCGACCTGAAACAGCGGCTGCTTTCACACTGGAGCGGTGTGCTAGCAGGACCGCTCCAAAAGTCCTGCTAGCCGTATCTTTGTAGCGGTGTGTTTACCGCTCCTGCCCAATGAAAGCAATGGGACACCGCGGCTATACCACCGGCAATGCGCCTCTACAAAAAGGCGCATTGCCGGCAGTATTGACCCTTTCGTCCGCTAGCGGGGGGAGGGCAAAACCACACCACTAGCGGCCGAATACCGCCGTAAATCCGACAGTAAAGCGCCGCTAAAAATAGCGGCGCTTTACCGCCACCGCACCTCCCACCCTAGTGTAAAAGGGGCCTAAAGCATAGGCGTGCGCACAGGCACACCCTAATCACCCTTTACAGCACAGATACCCCTACTTTCCTGGCTCCTTCCTTCCTTCCTCCTGCAGTGCCACCAGCTTTTCTCCTCTCCCGCCAGCTGTTGCTGCAAGGATGTTTTAGGATTAGTGGAGGAAGGGGCTGGTAAATAATAGGATTTTTATAACAGCTTACCTGTAAAATCCTTTTCTTGGAGTACATCACGGGACACAGAGCGGCATAGTCATTACTATGTGGTTATATAGATACCTTCAGGTGCTGGCACTGGCAACTTCCAAAACCGGAAGTACCCTCCCCTATATAAGCCCCTCCCATCCGGGAGCACCTCAGTTTTGTAGCAAAGCAATAAGTGTCCCCAAAGAGGGGTGGGAGCTCTGTGTCCCGTGATGTACTCCAAGAAAAGGATTTTACATGTAAGCTGTTATAAAAATCCTATTTTCTTTCTCGTACATCACGGGACACAGAGCGGCATAGTCATTACTATGTGGGATGTCCTAAAGCAATGCCCAATGAGGGGGGGGGTACACCATACATAAGCTGAGCGCTATCAGACATGAGGATCTTTTGCGGCCTGCAACACACTGCGCCCAAAGGCGACATCCTCCTGACTTCTAACGTCCACCTGGTAGAACCTAGTAAACGTGTGTACTGAAGACCATGTTGCGGCCTTACAGATTTGAGCCAGGGAGGCCTGGTGATGCACTGCCCATGAAGTTCCAACTGCTCTCGTGGAGTGCGCCCTAACTTTGAACGGAGGCGGTCTCCTTCTCAAGCCATAGGCTTGCATTATGACCTGTCGAATCCACTTGGCTAAAGTAGATTTTGACGCTGCCTGACCCCTTCTGGGGCCTTCCGGCAGAATAAACAAAGTATCCGTTCTGCGAATCTGAGCAGTGGCTTTTAGATAAGCTTTAACTGCTCTTACTACATCCAAAGAATGTAATAACTTTTCCTCTACCGAACTAGGTTTGGGGAAAAAAGAAGGAAGAACCACATCTTGGTTCAAATGAAACCTCGATACCACCTTAGGAAGAAAGGCTGGATGAGGACGGAACACTACTCTGTCCTTATGGATAACCAGATATGGCTCCCTACAGGACATAGCGGCTAATTCCGACACTCTTTTAGCCGAACAAATGGCTACTAGAAAAATCTATTTCCTGGTGAGAAGAACCAGGGAAATATGCTGTAATGGTTCAAATGGTTGTTTCTGTAGAACCGACAGAACCAGGTTTAAGTCCCATGGACATATGGGAATATTAACCGGAGGGCTAATACGCATCACTCCTTGTATAAAGGCTTTGACTAGTGAATGCGAAGCCAAGGGCCTTTGAAAAAATATTGACAAGGCCGAAATCTGACCCTTGATAGTACTCAAGGCAAGCTTCCTATCTACAGCCCATTGTAGGAAGTCCAGAATCCTACCTATTACGTATTTACGTGGATGCCATTTCTTGGCCTCACACCAGGCGATGTACGCCTTCCAGATTCTATAGTAGATCTGCCTGGATACCGGCTTCCTGGCATTGATCATGGTAGATACCACAGAATTAGAGAGCCCTCTCTTTTTTAGAATGTGGGCTTCAATAGCCAGGCCGTCAAACCTAGGGCTGGTAAGGAAGGGTGGTATATCGGTACTTGCGAAAGCAGGTCCGGACGATGTGGGAGGGTCCAAGGACTCCCCACAGACATCTTTACAATCTCCGCGTACCATGCTCTTCGGGGCCACGCTGGAGCCACCAGAATCACTGGTTTCTTTTCTACCCTGATTCTGCGGAGTAATCGAGGTAACAATTGTGGCGGTGGGAATGCATATATCAGCTTGAACTGATCCCAAGGGAACACTAGGGCATCCGAGCCGCAAGCTAGGGGATCCCTTGTCCAAGAGACAAACCTGTTCACTTTTGCGTTGAATCTGGATGCTAGCAGATCTACATCCGGTGTTCCCCACCGCTGACATATTGTCCGGAAAACCTCGGGATGAAGGGACCATTCCCCTGGGCATAATTGTTGGCGACTTAGAAAGTCCGCCTTCCAATTCTCCACTCCTGGAATGAATACCGCAGATATGGCTGGGACATATCTTTCTGCCCATTTCAGGATGCAATTTACTTCCCTCTGGGCTGCACGACTCCTGGTGCCACCCTGATGATTGATATATGCCACTGCCGTGGCATTGTCCAATTGAATTCTGACAGGGGACCCTTGGAGTTTGGATGTCCATGCTACTAGGGCATACCGGGCTGCTCGTATCTCTAAGAGATTGATGGGCAGGGCCTTTTCTGCATCCGACCATCTGCCCTGGAGAGACCATTGCTCCAGTACTGCTCCCCAGCCTATAAGGCTGGCATCTGTTGTGACCACCTTCCAAGAAATCGGACTGAAGGATTTCCCTCTTTCCAGATTCTGGGGAACCAACCACCAACGGAGGCTCTTGCGAACGGAAGGGGACAAGGACATTGGTAAGTCTAGGGCCTGAACTTTTTTGTTCCAGGCTGACAGTATGGCCCTTTGCAAATTCCTTGAATGGAATTGACCGTAGGGTACTGCTTCGAATGATGCCACCATTTTTCCCCAGCAGCCTCATGCACAGGCGTATGGATGGCTGTCTTTTTGTACCCACTAGGTGGATCAAATCTCTCAAAGACGACCCATTTTCTTGAGGCAAGAAAATTTTTCTCTGGTCTGAATCCAGCCTTAGCCCCAAGTATTCCAGACTTTTGACTGGTTTTAGGGCTGACTTGTCTCGGTTGATAATCCAACCGTGAGATTCCAGATACTCGATTGTCTCGTGAACAACCACTTCTAGTTTTTCCACTGAGTGGTCTATCAGCAACAAGTCGTCTAGATATGCCATTATCGTTACACCTCGTGTTCTTAGATTGGCCAATAATGGGGCCAGAATTTTTGTGAACACTCGTGGTGCTGTGGCCAGACCGAAGGGTAAGGCTCTGAACTGAAAATGGCGCCCTTCTACCGCAAAGCGTAGAAATTTTTGGTGGGCTGGAAAGATGGGAATGTGCAAATAAGCTTCTTTGATGTCGATCGAGGCTAACCATTCCTCCCCTTGTAGGGCATTGGCCACCGATCGGATCGACTCCATCCGGAAAGTCCTGATATGTAGGAATTTGTTTAGCCCTTTTAGATTTAATATGGGCCTCACGTCCCCGTTTGGCTTTGGGACTGTAAAGAGGTTTGAGTAAAACCCAAACCCCCATTCTTCCAGGGGAACCTCTATAATTACTGCTTGGAGCAATAATTGTTCTAGTGCCAACAGGAGGGATCCTCTCTTCTGGGGATCCCTTGGCACGTTTGACCTTATAAAGTGGGAAGGAGGGGAGTCTTAACTCCAATTTGTATCCCAGACTTACTGCGGAGAGCACCCATCTGTCTCTGATCGTGTCCCGCCAGGTCTCTGAACAACTGAAGTCTTCCCCCCACCCGCTTGAGTGGGGGCAACCCTTCATGCATTTGACTTTGGGGGGAGGTTTTGTACCTCTCCTGCTCCAGGGCTTCTTGTTACCCTGCAATTGTCCCTGATTTTTACCTCCGGGATTTGACCGAGGAGGCCGTCGGAACTGTTTCACAGCCGATGTCCTAGGGACTGGAGAAGCAGGCCTCTTAAAAGAGGGACCTCTAACTCTGTTTTTAACCGGCAAAAGTGTACTTTTACCGCTGGAAATTTTCTGGATATATTTGTCCAGGTCTTCCCCGAATAAGCGGTCAACATGAAATGGGAAGCTGACCAGCAATTTTTTACAGGGAGCTTCAGCAGACCAGTTTTTGAGCCATAGAAGCCTGCGCATATGTACTACAGACAGCGTAAGGCGGGAGGCCTGATGGATTGAATCCTTTATAGCGTCCACCGCAAAGCATAAGGCTCTAGGTAGATCAGCTAGGGCAAGAGCCTGCTGATCTGGCAAGTCCCTTAAGACCTGTTTCAACTGATCCTTCACTGCTTGGCAGACCCCAATAGCTGCCACTGCTGGTTGTGTCACCAAGCCTGCTGTAGCAAAAGCAGATTTTAATAAGGACTCTAATTTTTTATCTATTGGGTCCTTGAACATCTGGACATTATCCACTGGACATGTCAGTGATTTATTCACACAAGAGATGGCTGCGTCCACTGTAGGGACCCTCCATTTTTTGACGAACTTATCCTCCATGGGATAGATCACCTGAAATCTCTTGGGAGGAGTAAATATTTTATCAGGATGCTCCCAATCCTGGTAAATGAGCCCTTCCAGTAAAGGATGGATCGGAAAGGAACAAACAGTCTGGGGAGCTTTTAGCGACCCCAACAAGGAGACAGAAGTGGATGATGGCTCCGCAAGGGGCATTTTAAATGCTGATCGGACCATGTTAGTCAGGGACTGAACCCATAATCTTTCAGCATGTGATGCTGAGAATGGCTCTTCCACTGTTGATTCCTCTACAACAGAATCAACCTCATCCTGATCCCCCTCAGGTAGGTCGATCCCTGTATGGGACTGTTGCTCCGCTAACAGGCACTCTGAGGGAGGAGACAGAGATCGAGCGCTTTTTTCCTGTGACAGGGAAGCAGCGATCAATGCTGATAATCTCTCTTCCAGCCCTCCCAGAGCTGAGGAAAAAACCTCCTCTGTTACATACACAGGAGCAGGTGAACTGAGGACAGCCACAGTACCAGGTACTCCTGAGGGTGCTCTACGGTCACTAACCTCTGATTCTTCAGGGGAGATTGGTGCAGCCGAAGCATGCCCAAGATCCTCAGAGCCCGATGGAGACCCCCTATGCTTCCTGGGATTTTTAGTCCCGGAGTTTTTAGACGGCATATTCCTAAGCCCAAAGCTGAGGTATTCCAGCCGAAATACACCACTTACTGACAAAGTCTAGCACAAATGCGGCTATAAAAACAGTTGGTGTCTACTAATGTGCCTTTCTATGGGGATGCCTGCATCAACCGCTTGCTGTATGCCTTTTTTAAATGTTGCCAGCTCTGTCTCTGCACTCCATAGCCAGCTCACAACACATAATTGTGTTTAACATGCTGGGACGCCTGCACATGCGCAGAAGCGCTGCGGCGCGCACAGAGCGTCATCCCCCAAGCTCCGCCCCCTTTCCCAGCTCACCTCATATATATATATATATATATATAAGGCGCGTGCACGCGCGCGGCCACGTGCGCCTTCGGCGCTCTTTTTTGAAAAGGGAAACTAGGGACAAGAGCCAGGGCCCCTTTTGCCGCAGGCCGGGGGATGGACGAGCATTGCAACATGGCAGAGGAAGCAGTTTCCCACAAGAGAACTCACCATCTGCCTGGACTTGCTCTGATGAAAAGAAACTAGTCCACATGACAAGAAACGTTCCACAGCGGCCTCTAGTGGATTAACACAGGTACCGCAGTCTATATATATTTTTTTTCTTCTTGACCACTATTAAAATTATTACATTTTTTAGTAGTTACAGGCATGCATAAATATTTAGCAGGAATACCGTTAGGTAACAGGCAGAAAGACATATTAGGCTTGGGGGTCCCCTCAATAGAACAAAGTTCCTGAGGGGCCCCCACTTACCTTTTCCCCGCCGCAGGACTGTTTGGTCCACAGAAGCCCAAACTTCACCTATCACGGCAGGCATTGTAATTAAACCTTCAGGGACCGGGTTCCCAAGGATTCCACTCCCCTGGACCTGTATAGCACCCTGCACAGAAAACATCTTGGTCGTGGGTATGACCAGAGCTCTGGATCCCAGGGTCCAGCTCTCCTAAGAGAAGCATTACAGGAAAAACCTTGCTCTTCTCTGCAAGGCCCGGGTACCGACCGTTTAGCTATGAAGCTTTTTTGGTCGGATCCGGAATAGCTTACTGAGGCCCAAAAGAACCTGTACGCAAGCTCAGTGAAAAACACGTTACTTCTTGGCCAACACCTTAGACACTGGCAAAAAACTGAGGTGCTCCCGGATGGGAGGGGCTTATATAGGGGAGGGTACTTCCGGTTTTGGAAGTTGCCAGCACCTGAAGGTATCTATATAACCACATAGTGATGACTATGCCGCTCTGTGTCCCGTGATGTACGAGAAAGAAATGTAATTGACCATCCCCTTCCCTTTCTGAATAAACATTGTGAGTGATCAGTAGTGTGTTTGAGCTTTGGGGTGCACACCTCAATGCAATAGACTGCGCACACCTATGATCTAAAGCCAAAATGTATCTTATGAACTAGCTTTTATTGCAGTCTGACCTTGCATATGGGGGGGTAAAAATAAAAAAATAGAGATTTGCCAGCACACCTCATATCTTCAGTCCAAACTTTTTTCAGCACAAATCACATCACAAGCAAGACATACAACATTTGAGTAATGCAGGACCCCTTTGTCAGGCATGTGAGGTTGCACTTGGATCGTGAAGTAATCATGCTGAAATATATGAAGATATGAGGTGTGCTGGCAAATCTATTCTTTGTGGCATTCATGATCCAGTCACCAGCTGGTGATCGGGAAAGCTCTAGGGTGCTGTACCAAAGTATATGGACCCTCCATGTGTCACTGGGATTTAAAGCAAAAATCCAAAATTTGATTCTGCACCGAAACAGGAGTAGAGATGAAATCTTCAGTGGGTACGCTCCTTTGCGCAACGGTCTCAGTATCTGAGCAGCTTTCCCTTATTGGAGAGATGCTCTTAATTCCAATTTTGCCAATGGGACAGGAAGTAAAGGGTGTTCTACCCAGACAGCAAAAAAGCCATGACAAGCAATTTCTAACCATGTCCAACACTATCCAAAAAAAAACTTAAGTAGCATTGCCCAACAAACCCCTCATCTCTGTAGATGATACCTGTCCCTGACCAAAGCCAAATCACAAGGGGCAATGTTCACCCCTAGTGATAGCAATAATTGGGGGAGGGGGGAACCACCACTTAACCAAAAAAAAAAAAAAAAGTTTTGCATGTAAACTCATCCTTTAAAAAGGGATCTCCAAATTACGGCCCTCCAGCTGTTGCAGAACTTCACGTCCCATGAGGCATTATAAACCTGACATTTACCGACATTGGCATAATGGGAATTGTAGTTCCTGAACTGGAGGGCCATATAGTTTGGAGACACCTGCTTTCAAGTGTCAGCACACCTGTCAAATTGTACATAAAATGTTTTAAATTTCAAACATGTTTGGTATCCACAATTTAAGTGAATTTTCCCCCTAAAATTTGCAATTGATAATTAGCAGAGCAAAGATGGCAAAAAATAAATTGCATTGTATATGAAAGCAATTTTAAACCCAAAACCAGTCGGGTCTCAATTTCTACTGCAGGTCAGAAGTGATGCCTGAAGTTACTGGATCACTCTAGGAGCAGATCAGTCCTGTAATCTCCCTTGACATCCATAGATTGCCATTTTCTTGTTGGTGCCAGCCACCGCCCCCCAAAAAAGTTATACAACTCCATCAACATTGATACCTCCATTGAGGCGTGTTGAAAGTGGGGACCACCCACAAGTGGCACTTGAAGCTGGGCTACAAGTTCTCATGCTACTAGTCTTAAGCCTCGTACACACGGTCAGACTTTTAAACTTTTCCGTGGATTTTTGTCTGAAGGGAGTTGGCCCGGGAACACCCATAGCATACACACGGCAGGACTTTTCTGCAAACTTTCCCCAAAACTTTCCCAACATCACATGTTTTCTGCTCTTCACCGCCACCCTTTGGTCAACTTCTGCTATTGTTGATTTTAACATTTGTCCGAAGTACAAACACACATGCCCAGAACCAAAGTCGATGGATTTCCTTACACACGGTCGGACTCTGCACCAGACTTTTGTTGCCGAAAAGTTTGCAGAGCGAACTTTTGTCCGATAAAAAACAAAAAGTTTGTCCGATGGAGCATACACATGGTCGGCTTTTTTTGGAAAACCTGCTCATTTTGAAGTTTGTTGGCAAAAAGTCAGATCGTGTGTACGAGGCTTAAGAGTCTAAAGTTTGCAGTACATCTATTGTTCAGTTATAGATTGGTTTTTAGATCAGGAGCGGCTGGTCCATAAAGGGTGCCACCCCCCTAGTTTGCATGTGGGGCGCCAGACATTTTTTCCCCAGCCACATGATTAGCGCCAGAGTCTCCCAATTGACATGAAAAAAGGTTGGGCTCGGGGGCACAGCACCCCAAACCTACCCACATGTGACACTAGCAAATCAAGGTTCATCTTCTGGCTTCTCCTCCCAGCCAATCAGGACAGGAGGTGGATTGGGTTGGCTGGGAGGAGAAGCCGGTGGGGGTGAACCGTGGAGGGCTGCAGACAGGGGGTTGTTTGCCATCACCCAAAATGTTTAGTACCAGCTGCCACTGTTAGATGTAGTTTTCTTACTGCATTTGGTGACTATAGTTTAGCAATTTAAAATATACTCACTGCACCTCCCCCCCAAAACAGGTCTTAGATGCCCATCCCCTCCATAATGGAAGAGAGAGTTTTTGTAGTACTATCCACACCAAAAAAAATACTCTGGAGATTCTCTCTCTCTCTCTCCCCCCCCCCCCCCCCCAGGACTCCAACCAACTACATTTTGAAACAGCATTTAGGAAACTGCTACCAATTAAAGTGAGGTCAGTCTACCTCCAGAGACACTTACTTTTGCCCTAGAAAAAAGTAGCAAGGGCAAAATCCCCCTTAGAGGAAACCATACTATTTCCATTCCCAATTTACAGTACATTCCCTTCAGGAGTGGGAGGAACTTCTGACTCTTGGGGGGGGGGGGGGAGAAAAAGAGTGTACCATTCTGTCCTCTATAAAAATGAAAAGCGATAGACTGGATGATTAAATGTGTTTATTTTTCCACAGACCGCACATACTGTGGCTTTTTCAGAGATTTCCCAATGAACACTGCACACACCATAACAAGAAGACTAAGACATCCGACAGCCACCAACACCCAGAGCTCCGCAGGGGCAGACTCTTCCCTTGTCCCTGCAGCTAGAACATCCCTTTGTGAAGGTCCAATCACAAGCAGAGGTCCCAGAGTGGTCACAGTTTGTCCCTCTTCTGTGTGGGGTTCTTAACAGGAGAAAATTGAGAGGTCAATACACATTTCTGTACAATTCCAAGCAGTTTAAGAGCTTGCAGCCAACAATCTAGCTTTTACACGCATCTAGAAGTTAGCACCCATTTTAGACCCTTGAATCCTAAAATTGTTCCTTCAGTCAATAGTGGACAGAATTGGAATGAAGATAATTGTTAACTCCCTAGGTTATGGTATGAGCAGTTGGAGATTTTTCCCCAGTCTAGTTATGTTAGAAGTGACAGTGGGAAAGCTTCCACTGGTGACAAATATAAAGCCATCAGGATTCATGCCTTTCCAACCAGGTTTTGGACCTTCCACTGGTCTTTGTGAAAGATGGTCAGCCACAGAGGCTCAACTAGAACTTTGAGGGCCCTGGTGCAAGAAACCAAGAGGGGTCCCCCCTGACTACTGCCGGGGCCCCTTCCATCAGTTCCAGGGCCCTTTACATCACAAGTCACATGACTTTGTTAGCAGTGTGAACCAAGTCCTATGATCCAGCATCTTGAGGCTCCAGCACAGTGGCAGAACACCAGGGCCCAGCCACCAAGTGCAACCTTGGTAGCTCTGCTACTGGTCAGCCATGTTACTCTGTATGAGAGATTTTCCAACTCTTAAACTCTGAATTTGAAAGACGTCAGAACCCTGAAGAAATAGATATGATGCATACAGATTTATAAGAACTTAGAACAAACATCCTTTGTCCTGAAATGACACTTGGTGGCTAAGAGGCAATGCTCCAAGTCCAACAATGAATATTTAGCAACATGTACCAATGAAAAAAGTTTCACATTCTGGGCTAGGCCTATTAAAAATAAGCTTATTGTTCAGAACGGCATTTAGGACAAGAAGAATAGGAAGCCATAATGGATCACTCTTCAGCCATCAGACACTTCATCCACGCATCCAACCTCAGGGACACCAAGCCACAGCTCCACCAACGAGCTTTAATTTTGGAAAGGCAGCCCTTTAGGAGACTTGTAAGCCAGCTGCCATTTTTAAAGGACAATCCATTGATCTTTAAGGGTCATTGCTTATTTTGATATATTGTACCTATCATGGACTTCGTGATACTTATATTGTTCTTCCCAATATAACCATTTAGATTTCCTTAATTTTATTTGTCCCAATTTGAATCTTGTTTGGAGCTATAGTAATGTACCTTTATACATGGTTTAACACCCAATCCTTCTTTAGGGAATAACTGTTGGGCTTCGTAAAATGCAGACTATTGTTTGATAGTTACACGGTTATTTTGTCCATGGGGAGAAATTGATCTGTTTATTTATACGTAGCAATATACCTTAGCGAGTGTTGCATACAATCTTGTTATTTTATGCAAGATTGTTGTCTATGCCCATCTACAAATCTAACTATTGTGAATGAATGTCTAGTGAACAATTAAGGGGTTGTAAACCCTCAAGGTTTCTCACCTTAATGCAGAAGCCCCCCCCCCTTTTTACTTTCCACAAACCCTGTCTTTCCAGCGACAGAAGCATGCACAGCAGCTCCAGCTGTTGTCTCAGGTATGGGCCAATGGCTCCTGCTGCTATCAAATCCAATGACGTGGGAGCTGGGACTGAGTCCTGCTGTCAATGGATGCAGCAGGACTTGGGAACATGCCTGCACGAGTGCCCCCAGTGAAAGTGCTTCTGTGGGGGGCACTCAGAGGAGCCGCCAGGAGCATCACAGAGGGCACCAAGAAAAGGAGGATCAGGGCCACTCTGCAAAACCCTTCCTTGCACAGAGAAGGCAGTTTTTTTTTTTTTTTTATAAAACACTTTACAACCTATTTAACTTCATAGTCTGTATTCATTGATCAGTGTTTTTCAAAGATTTATGCTTTGGTTGAAAAATTACTCAATTGTTCAGGCAATTCCCGACGCAAAAACGCATGACAAAACATATGCAATACCTGAAACCCCTTGGCAGGGATCCAGCCACAATCTGTACCACATTGGGTTGCTTCCATTCTTGTAATCAAAGTAGTCTCATGACATCCCCATTAGAGTTCCCTCTAGTCCTGTTCTGACAGATTTATCCCCCTCACAGGTCACCAGTGCTTCCCAGTGAAGACCAAACAGGACCAGTTTAAAAAAAAAAAAAAAAAATTCTACTGTCCAAGGGGAAATATTGCTTTAGGTAGAAGGGAAGGTAGACTAACCCCTTAATAGAGCAAAATACCAATTTAAAAGTTACTCCAATACTTGTCTCCTAAAGGTGATCTTCAGTGAGCACATTGACATCTAGAGATCACCTACATTCATAACATTGTATAATCATGGCTGCAAAATAAACTCACCATCCAAGACTTCCCTCCTGCCTCTCGGTCTTCCAAATCTGCCCCTTCCTCCGGAAACCAGACCAGTAGGGTTGCTGCAGGTGCCTGTACCACAACACTGGCAGATACTGCTAGGGCCCTCAACTGCAGACCAGCTAGAGAAGACAATTGTTAGACAAGTCTACATTTAGAAGCAAGACTTGAAGTTCTGGTGAACAAATGCTGTAGAGTAGTACAGTGAGTGAAAATGTATTTGAGCCCCTGCTGATTTTGTACATTTGCCCACCGACAGAAATTATAGGTTTATTTTAACAGTGACAGAAAAATGTAATTCTAAAAATATATATGTAGCGGGGTGTCACTTTGTGAGTCCCGATCCCATCTGGTTTCCTATTGTGTAAAATGTTGACTATGAGAAGGGGAGTGCATGGTGGGATTTGTGGTACCTGGAGAGTTGGACTCCAAGGGCATTACACAGACTACCATACCCACAGTGCAACAGAACATCCATCGTGCATTGCCCGGCACAAGGTCTGCTGGGGATGGACCATTTAAGGGGAGGAGCAACGTGCAGTCTCTTTGGACATCGCCCGCCCAGCAACTTGGATCCTGTTGGGGCCTATCGTGTTGGTTTATGCCGGAGAGTGTGGTTCATTACTTGTATGTTACAGAATCTCATTTGTTTAACCGCTGTGCCAGTGGAGGGTCAGAGCCAGTTTATTGGGGGTTGACAGCAATAAGGTACAGGCCCAAAATTAATACCAGCAGCTCTCTTAACTGGGGGTAAGTAAGTGTGTGTGTGTATATATATATATATATTTATTACACACACACACACACACACACACACACACACATTTTGAGGCCTGAAATATTTGATCCCTTCACAAAACATGACTTTGTGATTGCCAACAAGGGTTTTGCCACCAAGCACTGAGGTCAGACGTTTCCTCCTGAGATTTGTGCAAACCCGGTGGCCAAATACAAGAATTTTGTCCCACTCCTCTGCAGATCCCCTCCAAGTCATTAAAGGGGTGTTCCGGCCGAAATGACATTTTTAAATAATACCCCTATAATACACAAGCTTAATGTATTCTAGTAAAGTTAGTCTGTAAACTGAGGTCTGTTTTGTTAGGTTATTACAGCATTTATAAACTAGAAATATATAATCTCTAGTGTTATATATTTATCTGTGTGTCTATATAAATAGACACACAGAGGGAGAGGAGCTTTCAGAAGTCATCAGCTATGTGTGGGTGGGCGGGACAGAGCAGCTATCGCACACCAGCCAATTATTTGGCTTCTTGAGAAAAGGGGCGGAGCCACACACATAGCTGTCCGCCCTGACCCCATCCTATTGGCTGGCGTTCAATAGCTGCTCTGTCCCGCCCACCCACCTCTGAAAGCTCCTCTCTCCCCCTGCACAGAGATATAAGACTGAGCATGCTGGAAGCTGGTGTTGTGTGACACCGTCTTGTATTATAACTGTGTGCAGGGAGATAGAGAGTAGCTTTCAGAAGTCATCAGCTATCTCCCTGCACACAGTTATAATACAAGACGGTGTCACAGCGAGAGCAGCTTTCAGAAGTCAGAGGTGGGTGGGCCGGACAGAAAAGCTATCGCACACCAGCCAATTATTTGGCTTCTTTAGAAAAGGGGCAGGGCCGCATACACGTAGCAGCCCGCCCTGACCCCATCCTATTGGCTGGTGTGCGATAGAGTCTCTCCCTCTCTCCAAGGAGTCATGGGATACATGACGCCGATATCCCAGGAACCCTTACGAAAAGAAGAAAAAAAAAATAAAAATTTACAATCCCAAAAAAATATAATATTGCCCATTGTGAAAACTATGCGCTAAGGGCATGCAGCACAGACAAACCAAAAAAATGGGTTGGCAACTTGAACCTTCAGCTCCCTCCACATAATTTTATATAGGATTAAAGTCTGGAGACTAGCTAGGCCACTCCAGGATCTTAATGTGCTTCTTGACACTCCTTTGTTGCCTTGGTCATGTGTTTTGGGTCAGTCTTTCTGGAATACCCATCCATTACCCATTTTCAATGCCCTGGCTGAGGGAAGGTTCTCACCCAATATTTTGACTGCATGGCTCTGTCCATTGTCCCTTTAGCAGAAACACCCCAAAGCATAAGGTTTCCATCTTATGAAAGTGCCCAAATATCTCTGTTTCTTCTGGAACAAAGTGTTTATTAATATCAGACACAACAGGGTGCCTTACACCCCCTCCCCAGCTTTGGCAACCCTGAGCTTAGGAATTGAAAAACTCCCAATAAAATTTTTACCCACATACTCAGCGAGATTGATGATTACAAGGAAATGGTAACACAATCTAATGCCTAATATATCAGATGTTTAAAACCCTGACTAGGTTTAACTGGAGTTTGAGAGCATAGCAATTCAGTCTCCAGGTCATTTAAAATAAATAATTAAATTCAAGAAACTGGAGGCAATGCCTACCAGATGCAATAGTGCACTTGAGTTACAACAGGTGTTAAAGATTTGCCTTTATTAAAAAGGCATTATAAACCTTACCTGCACAAGTGCATTGATCATGTAGTTTCATGGCGTCATGTGTTGGCAATTAGGGATGAGCTTCGTGTTCGAGTCGAACATACGTTCGACTCGAACATTGGCTGTTCGATCGTTCGACGAAGATCGAACGATTTGGGCCGTTCGCGCCAAATTCGAGTGACGCGAACGGCCCACAATGCACTACGCCATCGCAGTGTCATCCAGGCGCTGTGATTGGCCAAGCATGCACTGTGACCCCGCATGCTTGGCCAATCACAGCGCCGGCAGCGAGGAGAGCAATGATTGGCCACAGGCAGGATGCCTGTGGCCAATTATTGCTGAGGGTGTTTAGTACACGCCCCACACTATAAAAGGCCGCCAGCACGGCGGCCTAGTGTAGTGTGTTCCGGAGCAGGGATAGAGTAGCATAGGCAGGGACAGTGACTGTTATTTCTTTCTTGCTTAACCTGGATTCCTTTAGTTTAGGGAAAGAGAAGGATAGGTAGGGAGAGTGTCAGTGTGTTTTGTGCTTCTGCTATAGTGTGCTTAAAAAAAAACATTTATTCTAGGGACAGAAAACTCTAGGTAGGGACAGTGTCAGTTTCTTTCACTCTGCAAGTCCTTGTTTCCAGGGACCTGGAAGGACAGTGAGTGAATTGTCCTTTTGCTATATTGTGATTAAAAAAAACATTTATTCTAGGGACAGAAAACTCTAGGTAGGGACAGTGTCAGTTTCTTTCACTCTGCAAGTCCTTGTTTCCAGGGACCTGGAAGGACAGTGAGTGAATTGTCCTTTTGCTATATTGTGATTAAAAAAAACATTTATTCTAGGGACAGAAAACTCTAGGTAGGGACAGTGTCAGTTTCTTTCACTCTGCAAGTCCTTGTTTCCAGGGACCTGGAAGGACAGTGAGTGAATTGTCCTTTTGCTATATTGTGATTAAAAAAAACATTTTTTTCTAGGGACAGAAAACTGTAGGTAGGGAGAGTATTTTTTTTCTTTCACTCTGCAAGTCCTTGTTTCCAGGGACCTGTAAGGACAGTGAGTTAATTGTCCTTGTGCTATATTGTGCTGAAAAAAACATTTATTCCAGGGACAGAAAACTCTAGGTAGGGACAGTGTCAGTTTCTTTCACTCTGCAAGTCCTTGTTTCCAGGGACCTGGAAGGACAGTGAGTGAATTGTCCTTTTGCTATATTGTGATTAAAAAAAACATTTTTTTCTAGGGACAGAAAACTGTAGGTAGGGAGAGTGTTTTTTTTCTTTCACTCTGCAAGTCCTTGTTTCCAGGGACCTGTAAGGACAGTGAGTTAATTTTCCTTGTGCTATATTGTGATTAAAAAAAACATTTATTCTAGGGACAGAAAACTCTAGGTAGGGACAGTGTCAGTTTCTTTCACTCTGCAAGTCCTTGTTTCCAGGGACCTGGAAGGACAGTGAGTGAATTGTCCTTTTGCTATATTGTGATTAAAAAAAACATTTTTTTCTAGGGACAGAAAACTGTAGGTAGGGAGAGTGTTTTTTTTCTTTCACTCTGCAAGTCCTTGTTTCCAGGGACAGAGAAGGACACCTGAAGGTAGCCCTTATTGCTTTTTTCCCATCTCCCTGCAGGCCATCTATTAGAATGTCTGGAAGGCAAACAAGGAGAGGCAGACAGTCAGGAGGCAATAAAAGAGGGCAAGCAGGCTCTGTGTCTGGGGGCAACAGTGCTGGTCGTGGACGCGGTGCATTGTCATCAGCACATGGCCATGGGACACGCTTGTCCTTCTTTTCGGCAGCTGGACATGTTGAGCCACATCATGCCGAAGACTTGGTAGAGTGGATGACCAAGCCCTCCTCCTCCTCCTCATCCTCTCTCACCCAGGCTCAGGGTACTGGAAAAGCAGCTGCCAAAGCGTCGTCTTCCCTGGTATCAATGTCAGACAAATCATCAGTCACTCCTTCCCTAGACCCACCATGTCCTCCTCCTGAGGAGTCCCCCGAACTGTTTCAGCACAGTGTTGGGTACATGCTCCAGGAGGATGCCCAGCGTTTCGAAGGGTCTGATGATGAAACCCAGCTAGAGGAAGGCAGTAGCGTGAGAGCAGACAGAGGGGATGCTCAAGAAGGACACCAATCTGGCAGTCATGTTCCAGCAGCTGCAGCATACTGCCAGATTGGCTCCAGTGATGAGGAGGGAGGGGATGATGAGGTCAATGACTCCACGTGGGTGCCTAATAGGAGAGAGGAGGAGGAGGAGGATGAGGAGGAGGCACATCTCCAACGAGGCAGGATGCCCTTTGGTGGCCAGCGTAAGGGCAGTACACCGACGGAATCACACCGCAGAGCTCCGCCTGTGCAGGGCGCTGCCTCTGCCCGTCATTCAAAAAGTTCTTTGGTGTGGGCCTTTTTTGAGGCTAGTGCATCAGATCGCACAGCTGCTGTTTGCAACATATGTCTCAAGCGTATATCGCGTGGCCAAAACATCAGCCGCTTGGGTACCACATGCCTGACCAGACATATGTTGACCTGCCATGCAGCTCGTTGGCAAGCCTACCTCAAAGACCCACACCAAAGAACAAAGCGGACCTCTCCTTGCACCGCATCAGCTGGGATCTCCAACCCCACTATAACTTCAGTCCTCTCTGAAACATGCACTGAGAGGAATGAAGGTGTAGAATTAGGTGTGTCACAGCCAAGTACTTGCGCCCACTCTGCTAGCAGTACACCGACGTCCGATTCTAGCAGGCAAATTTCCCTGCCCCAGCTGCTGGACCGTCGAAAGAAGTTCACTCCCAGCCATCCACATGCCCAGCGGTTGAATGCTAGCTTGGCTAAATTGCTAGCGCTTCAACTGCTGCCTTTTCAGTTGGTAGACTCGGCCCCCTTCCGTGAGTTTGTGCAATGTGCGGTTCCTCAGTGGCAGGTTCCCAAACGCCACTTTTTCTCACGGAAGGCTATTCCGGCTCTCTACCGGCATGTGGAAGGCAATGTCTTGGCCTCGCTGGACAGGGCGGTCAGCGGTAAGGTGCATATTACCGCTGACTCATGGTCCAGCAGGCATGGACAGGGACGTTACCTTTCTTTCACGGCCCATTGGGTCACTCTTTTGGCAGCTGGGAAGGATTCAGGACAAGGTGCAGTAGTGTTGGAGGTTGTCCCACCGCCACGCCTCCAAAATGCTACTACTGGTTGTGACACACCTCTCTCCTCCACCCCCTCCTCTTCTTCTTCCTCCATGGCCTCTTCCTGTGGTTTGTCCTATGAACCAGCGGTGCTCCGTAGCCGTTCACGGGGCTACGCAAGTACGCAGGCAAAAAGATGCCATGCCGTGCTTGCGCTGGTGTGTTTGGGGGACAGAAGCCACACTGGGGCAGAGGTCCTGTCTGCTCTGCAGGGCCAGGCCGAGAGGTGGTTGACGCCACGCCAGCTTAAGCCAGGAATGGTGGTTTGCGACAATGGCACCAACCTCCTCTCCGCCCTCCGACAGGGACAACTGACCCATGTGCCCTGTGTGGCTCACGTCCTTAACCTGGTGGTGCAGCGGTTCTTGGGCAGGTACCCGGGCTTACAGGATGTCCTGAGGCAGGCCAGGAAAGTCTGTGTGCATTTCCGCAGATCTTATAATGCCAGTGCTCGCCTGGCTGAGCTGCAAAAGGAGTTGAACCTGCCCAAGAACCGCCTTATATGTGACATGCCCACCAGGTGGAACTCAACGTTGGCCATGCTGCAGCGGCTGCACACGCAGCAGAGGGCCATCAATGAGTACCTGTGCGACTACGGCACCAGGACAGGGTCAGGGGAGCTTGGTTTTTTTTCTCCACGCCAGTGGGGCATGATCAGGGATGCATGCACTGTCCTGGCACCATTTGAGGAGGCCACGAGGATGGTGAGCAGTGACAGTGCATGCATCAGTGACACTGTACCTCTTGTCCACCTGTTGGAGCACACGCTGCGTGGAATAATGGACAGGGCACTTGAGGCAGAACAGAGGCAGGAAGAGGAGGACTTCCTTGCCTCTCAAGGCCCCCTTTACCCAGACAGTGTTCCTTCTGTCCCACCCATCGCACAGGAAGAGGAGGAGGAGGAGGAGGAGGAGGAGGATTGTGTCAGCATGGAGGTGGAGGCTGGCACTCAGCATCATCAGCAGCAGTCTTTTAGGGATGATTTACAGTCCCAAGAAACCAGTGGACTTGTACGTGGCTGGGAGGAGGTGGCTGCGGATCATGTCGTCCTTAGTGACCCAGAGGACTCCGGAGCGAATGCCTCAGCAAACCTACGCTGCATGGCCTCCCTGATCCTGCAAAGTCTGCGGAAGGATCCTCGTATTCTTCGGATCAAGGAGAGGGACCATTACTGGCTGGCCACTCTCCTTGATCCACGGTACAAGGGTAAGGTTGCGGACCTTATGTTACCGTCGCAGAGGGAGCAGAGGATGAGACAACTCCGGGAGGCCTTGCAGAAAGGTCTGTGCAACGCGTTCCCAGAGACTGGGAGGTTGCAAACTCCTGGTCCTGGACAACGAGTTGCTGAGGCTTCGGCCAGTCAAAGAAGGAGCGGTGGGGAAGGTGGCCGTCTGACCGATGCGTTCAGACAATTCTTTAGTCCGCAGCCCCAAAGTATGATTGGTTCCAGCAACCATCGCCAGCGTCTGATAAACATGGTGCAGGAATATCTAGGGGCAAGGTCAGACTTGGACACCTTCCCCACCGAAAATCCTCTGGCTTACTGGGTCTTGAGGATGGATCACTGGCCAGAGCTTGCACAGTATGCAATTGAGCTACTGGCCTGTCCTGCATCCAGCGTTCTTTCGGAACGCACATTCAGTGCTGCTGGAGGATTTGTCACGGATCACAGGGTGCGCCTGTCCACCGACTCGGTTGATCGACTGACTTTCATCAAGATGAACCAGTCTTGGATCACCACCAGCTACCACACACCTGATGCTGATATAACAGACTAATTGATTTTAAAATGTCACATCCCTTCAAGACTGATGCTGATGCTGAGTGCCTGTGCTGTTATGTTGACTGCCTATCCTCCTCCTCCGAGTCCTCAATGATACGATTGATGATGATAGCTTGGAAGATCATTTTTGTTTATGGGTGCCGCCACCAGTGCCTAACGCCCAATTTTTCAGCCCCTGTTTAACAGGGGCGTGTAATTACAATTTTTGAAGCAATACTTTGCAACAGGGCTCATTGCTGTGCTCCAAGTACAGTATCTGTGAGGGGTTGCAGTGTTGTGCCACCAGTGCCTAAGGCCCAATTTTTCAGCCCCTGTTCAACAGGGGCATGTAATTACAATTCTTGATCTAATAATTCACAGCAGGGCCCATTGCTGCACCCACCAAGAGTAACTGTCAGGGCTTACAGTGTTGTGGCACCAGCACCACCATCAAAGGCCCAATTTTTACTACCACTGTTCAACAATTATATGTAATTAAAATTCCTGATATAATAGTTGACAGCAGGGCGTTCCAGCACCAACCAAGAGTAACTGTGAGTGCTTACAGTGTTGTGCCAACACCAACAACTAAGGGGCCTATTTCTGCAGAGTATATACGGCAGGTCCCTACTTTCAAACATCCAACTTACAAACGACTCCTACTTGCAAACGCAAGAAGACAACAGGAAGTGAGAGGAAATCTACCACTAGGAAGGAAAATTCTCTCCTGTAAGAATAAATATGGGAGAAAGGTGTCTCCTCTGTACTGATGCTTTATCAGCAATCCTTGTTTCAAGAAAAACACCACATTTCAAAAACAGTTGTCATTGGGACGGAAAGTGAGGTGAAATGTTCTGAACAGGGGCACAGACAGCAAAACAAATGTTACAGGGGTGATAACCCTTACCTATGTTTTCCAAAAAGTTTAAAAATAGATTTTTGGGCTGGAGCTACACTTCAACAATGTACCTGTTCAAAATTACAAACAGATTCTACATAAGAACAAACCTACAGTCCCTGTCTTGTATGCACCGCCTGTATACGGCTGTTCAGAGTATATAGGGCCTTTTTTATTTTATGTGCGGGGTTCCCCTTAATATCCATACAAGACCCAAAGGGGCTGGTAATGGGCTGGGGTAGGGGGGGGGGGGGGTCATGGGGTAGCTATGCCATTTTTCTTAAAGAATTTCATCCATATTACCGGGACCAGACATTACATTAAAGCCGCAAGCAGTTTTAAATGGCTTTTTTTTCCTTTAGAAGTGTCATTTTGTGCAGGGACAGTTCTAAACACGGGAAACACGTGGCACTTCACAGGCATACTTTAGACACCCCCCAGGTACGATATTTAAAGGAATATTTGACTTTTTTTTTTTCACTTTATGCATCATTAAAATGACTGCTCCCGAAAAACGACCGTTTTTAAAACTTCTTTTTGCATTGATACATGTCCCCTGGTGCAGAACCCGGGTTCCCAAACCCTTTTTAGGACAATAACATGCATAATAGTTGTTATAATTAGCACTTTAGAATTCGAACGTTCGCATCCATTGTATTTAATAGGGTTCTAATGTTCGTTCGAACTTCCGGTCCGTTCGCGGGTTCTGGTGCGAACCGAACCCGGGGGTGTTCGGCTCATCACTATTGGCAATACAGTATTTCCATTCCTTGTACTCAAGACATGAGATATGGCACTATACAGGTTATTACATGACCTTGAGCACAGAGACCTGATATTTTCGGGGAAGCTATATATCCCACAATCCCTGGATCCGAGTTCTGCAGTGAAACAATAGCTCCCAACTGTACCTGATTAGTCCCTCATTTTGGTCCGATTTATAAAGTTGTATATAAAATGCTCTTTCAAAGTGTTTCCCAGTGCTAAACCTTTCATCCAAATTATAAATTGCTGCATTTGTAAATTTTCAAAGCCAATATAACAGTAGATGTCCCATGCCTACATACATTTGCTAGTAGGTGTCCCTCATTCCCATCTCAAAATGTTGGGAGGTATGGTGAAACTAGCAAAATTAGATCTGAAACCAGCACAACCAGAACAATGAAATTCACCACATTTGTGATGCAACACAAGTGGCAATGCATTGAGAGCTGTGTGACCCAGAACAAGTTAGTTGCTGGATACTGGGAACAAGGCTAGGTGTATGAGCACATGGGCATCTGCCATGACACTGAAATGTAAGCGCATCATAATACAATACAGGGAATAGAACTGCACTAATACTGTTTAATTGTATACTTAAAATTTTAAGCACACATCCAAGAATTCTAGTCTTGAGCAGAAAGTCAAAGCCCCATGCATGCTCTACATTCCTGAAAAAATAGTCCACCAAGCAGTGCTCATGTGATCTCCAAGATTCTGATCAAGTGGCATCTGTGGATGGACTAGGAGCAGTGATACATGTGCTCTGGCAGATCAGCCAAAGGCTACAGGTGTAGAACCATCACCACCTGTGCATAGACTTCTGGGTTGAAGGAGGCAGGCATCAGTGGGGCAGCAGCTATTGAACACCATTTAAGATGCCTTTTACCGCCAGGGTTAAAGTGGTTGTAAAAAAGGTTCATTTTGCACAGAGTGGCCCCAATCCTGCCCTTCTGGGGTCCCACGGCGGCTCTCGGCTCCTCCACGCAATAGCCAACCCCCTCTGGGAAGCGCGAGGGGGTTACCTTGCGGGCGCGCTCCCCGTCATACACTTGGCATCCATAGATGCCGAGTGTATGACTATGTCCCGCCCCCCGGCAGCCGCATCATTGGATTTGATTGACAGCAGCGGGAGCCAATGGCTGTGCTGCTATCAATCTATCCAAACAGAGACTCCGTGAAAAGAGGATGTCGGGGCTTTTATTGTTAGGTATTGCTTCTGCCTATGTGATGCTGCCTGGTGTATGGTTCCCTGTAGGTGGCACTGTCAGATCAGGTCAGGGTTGAGCCATGGGTGGCATTGCTGCACCTTAGGGTGTGCTCTCGGCAGCGGTACAGTGGGCGTGGTCAGCCTGCTGGGAGAGGGTACATAAGGGGCAGACGCCATCTTTGAGAGGGGTTGGAGAAGAGGGGCGTTGGAGTGGAGGATTGAGCCCCTCAGGGGGTGCGATGACTGGCCAAGGAGTCTCAGGCACCTTTGGCCCGAGGCTGCAGCGTTCCAGGTAGGCCCAGTACCTTTAACTGGGTCTACAATTCGCCCATTGGAGTCCCAGGGTGCGGGTACCCGATCTGACCGAGGGGAAGCCAGGGGAGGATCGGTCCCACAGAGGAGACGAGTGATGGAAGATCGCTGTCTCGGGAGAGGCCTGGTGACCTGTCAGAGGGAAGGATTCTTTACTCTGGAAAGCTAACCTGTAGAGTGACCATTGGCATTGTTGGGTTCTTTAAATTCTACAGAGGTTAGAGGATCTGCTGGACCTGTCCCTGGAGGGGATAGGGTGACAACTGTTCGAGCATCACTCCGACTGCTAGGACTGTGAGGACTATCCGGGTGAGCTAAACCCACTTGGGATCAAGTGGCGACGAAGTTACTAGTTGTGCTTGGACCTAATCCCTCGCACTTGTTCTTTCATCCATCTGTCCCTGTCTACTACGCAGCAAATAGAACATAAACTCAGTTGGAGTTAAAGTGTTTCTGGACATTGGCCTTCTTTGGGGGGGGGGGGGGGGGAGAGAAAGAGAGACTTGTCCCTATATGCTGGGGATGAGAACCAGTGGAGGAAGGTAACTCGCTACAGGACCCAAAATTTGTGAACACAGCTTAACCTCTTCAAACAGGAGGGTACGGACATATAGAACGGTGTGCCTCGACTTGCAAGTGAGCCAGGCAGGAAAAAGGTCTGTGTGCTACATAAGTAAAAACGGGGGGGGGGGGGGGGGGGCCCGTGATTGCCAGGTGTTTTCACCTTAATGCATTAAGGTGAAAAGAAAAAAAAAAAAAAATGAAACTTTACAACCCCTTTAAGGAACCCCTTGCAGGCATGCCGATCTTTGACACAGAACAGCGATACCTTATACTTTGTCCATACTCCCTCATCCTTGTATTGTTGTCAATCAGAATTTGAAAAGTACTGTTCAAAACATCAGCTTCTGCAGTTGCCTTCAAGCATTGGCAAGACAAAGTAGTAGAGAAGCACATAGGTTTAACATTCCACCTAGATGTATGTATAAAATAGCGCCCAGTCGATTATGTTCAATTTAGAGGGTACCAGAGCCAATAGTTAGGCTCAGATGTACATATTAAGGTTAAATTAGCCTCTGTTCCGGCTATGGCTGTGTTAGCCAGACTTCCCACTGTTTGCATGTAGGTGGCATTACCACCTCAGGCCAATGTGGAAGACTGACAAGCCAGAGTGTATTGGGTACCTTCCCCCGGGAACAGTTCAGTGGGCGTGGTCTACCCACTGAGCATGCTGGGGAAGGGTATTTAAGGGGCAGACGGCATTTTTTGGGGTCCTTCACCCCCTCACGGCCCTCCAAGCGTGAGGGGTGTATTGTGTGATTTTTGGCCTCGGAACCATACTAGTCCGAGTCCGCAACTCCAACAGGCAGGCCCAGTTATGCTGACTGGGTCTGCATCTTAAAGGTGATCCTGTGCTGTCCGGCCTGAGGGAGGAAGCCACTCAATGGAGGAAACCAGGGGAGGACCTGTCCTGGAAAAGACCAAGTGAAAGGCTGGTGTCTTGAGGGCCTGGTAATTCTATTGGAGGATGCACTGCAACTAAAGTTGACTCACAGTCTGCCGGGTCGGCTTAAAGGCTCTTGACCGTTTGCCACAGGACTCAAGACCCGAACTTCCAGCCAGAGGATCCCGGATTATCCAATTCTGTGCATCGCCAGTCTATGGCAGAGACTGGTCCTGATTGTTTGTGCATCATACCGGCTGCTAGGCCAGGCGAGGGGTCTATCCGGGTGAGAAATACCCACGCCAGGGAGACTGGCGAGTGACTGTATAGTTGAGGAGTTCTCCCCAGTGATCTGTACCGTGCACCTGAACCTACCCCTTCACCTTTCTATATGTTTATGCAAAGAGGAAAAAAACCTCACTGCTTAAAGGTTTTACATCTTGTGTGGACATTGGAGTTTCTACAGACTTTCCTCCCCTAGACAACGAATAAAGGAGGTAACGTGCAGGCCCAAAATTAAACCAGCAGCTCATGCGGGGGTGTGCCATCTATATCTTGTGCTTTACCACCCCTCTTCCCCAATCCAGAAAACTGCATAGGCAATTATAACCTGAATAGCTGAAGGCAGCCCATGTCCAAATGGTTGTTCCTAGCCCCTCCCAAGCTCAGACTGGCCATAGGGCACACCAGGCATTTGCCTTGTGGGCCAGGGCCGCATATCCAAGATGGCTAATGCAGGGGTTCCCAACATTGACCAAAAGGGGCACGACGGCAAGGGAAAACAATATAAAAGAGGGGACTGCACTGACATATATCCCATCAACCACCTCCACTCCCTGGGGGGAAAGAAAAATTGGCTGCTCAGTCTAAAATGCCAATATTTTGTCCTGTCTGGCCCTGCCCTCCTCCATTTTGTTAATAGTGGCTTCCGAATGCTATTGTAGCAGCTGCCACTCAGTCCAGGTGCAAAGGCCATGGAAGATAGCAAGCACACATGCCTTCAAAACTAAAGATCACTACAGTGTTTAGATTCAGTCTAAAACCCTTTGAAAATCTAGATAATGTGCGTGGAGACTGATGTGCACAAGTACCAAAAAAAAAAAAAAAAAAAAGTATGTATAGAATTTTCTAGTATAGAAAAGCCCGCAGCAAAAAGACAGAATGCCATAGGCGAAGGGCTGGGCATGACAGTGAACAGGGTATGAAATGAGAGGGTATTAATGATTGGCTAAAGGAAATATGGAGGGGAGAAGGCTAGATAAAAGAGAGTCCTCGCCCCTCTGAGTTAACACAGCGCGGGGGAAAGTTTCCCACCCTCCCTAATGTGGAATGGTTGGAAGGATGAATTTTAATTTGGGTCAAAGTATGGTTTTCTGTTAATTTTTTCTTTACAGGTAGACGGATTGTCGTGGCAGTGGCGGGTGTTTGGTCTTTGTAGGAGAAGGAAGTACCTCAAAAAAGCAAGTGGTCAGGACCTATCGGTGGTATGGGTTCTGAGGGTGGATTCCAGCTAACAGGAGTTTAGTTGGATAATGGGGGCACTGCGGTCAGTGGTCGTCTGAGTAGCTGATCGGCTATGGGCCTATGACCATTTTTAAGGTATCGCAGTGTCACGTGGTAATAATAATATTGGTATGATGAGTAATATCGGGTTAATATGATTATGGTAATTTTGAGGTTCCTGCAAAGACCAAACACTAGGAGGCAATATTTCTGATATGTTCTGGGTTTATGTGTTTGATGGTTAAAGTTTGATAACTGATGGAACAGTTAAAATAAAGGAGGCTGCTACGGCCATGTTTTACTCCAAACATCAATGTGTGGTCTCTTTGATTAAGTAATAAGTAAGGTATGGGGGTAGAATGTGGTGGGCAGACCTGTAATACATCGGTTATACAATAGTCATGGACTTACAAGTTACCAAATCGATGGTCGTCATATCGTTTTACAAAAGCAATAGATGCCAAGCAACAGGATACCAGGTGTCGGCACAGCTCATCTCATGCACACTGGATGTTATAAGAGACACCAGTAGTGTTGGCATTTTAGCAAGAAAAGAAAAAAAAAAAACACACCCCACTCAAGCCATGTGATCAAAACCCATGGTTATCCACATTTTGAGCTGTAAAAAAATGCCAAGACTCCCTAGTTCTGGGGTTCCCCCAGACAGAAAACACTGCAGCCAAAAACTGCTAACAGCCTATATGTGCATGGATACAGGATAACATGCTGGGGAGTTGACTAGCTGTAGAAAAAGATGCCAAAAAAACACAGCTGTAAAAATGGCCAGTGTGCATGAGGCCTAAAGGGCACCTCCAGTCCTATTGTTGGGAAGTGCAACCACCAAGGTTTCTGTTCCAAACAGCAGATACATGGCACCATACCCATATGGATCATGCTGGCAGCAGGCATAACAGTTAGCCCATGGATGTCCCCCCCCCCCCCCAAATATCATGTTCAATGATAACTGGCAAAGACATAACAGCAGGTGACCTGTGCACACTTTCAATCAAAATCTGCTGTTTAATTTCAGATATCTACTAGGTTATTGGTCCACAAAGTCATTGTTCTGTGAAACTGGACCTAGCAATCAGTACCTAGAAATTTGAATGGGCAGTAATCCATGAAACCACAAGCAACCTCACCTTTGTGTAGCTTTGCTATAGGAACAGGCCTTGTTCATGGCATCAGGGACCTGGGTGGTTGCAGCAGCTCTCAGGTAACAGGTTATGTAGATCTGGATCAGGAAGTATTTAAATTAGGCCATCAGTTCTTACAACGCACCCATCTGTAAGAGTCAAATCAAACGGTCCTTACCAGAGAGGCATCATTTTCTAGAAATCGGAAAGCATCTACTGTGAACTGGAGCTTGTCTGGCTCAACCCTCGGGTTGATAAAGGCTGAAGAGGAGTCATCTGGCATTCCATCAACTAGACAGCTGTAGAGAAAAGGTCAGTTAAAAGTGGGGTCATTATGGCAGCACCCCACCCTTCCGAGAAAAACAAAAACATACCCATTGTTTGCAATAAGGTCATAACTGGGAGCAGAGGTGAGATCAGGAGATATGGTGGCCACACATCGGTCAATATACAGGATCAGTCCAACGTGGTTCTGAGTGTCCACAGAGGCCTCTATGTAGAGTATGTCTCCAAGCTGATAGATGGGAGAACTTTTAGGGCCACTCCAGTCCTCTATAGACAAGACAGGAGATTACATTGTAAAGTTCAGACAACATTCTCCTCCCAATTAGTTTCTTTGCTCAACTCACCAGTCATTAGCCTCAAGGAGAAGGACAGCCTCTCTTCTATGGACACTGTGGTGCTGAATGGAACCCATGTTGGCTCAATGGCTTTGCTGCTCACATTGGCATGCCTATACAGAGAACAGAAGTGTCAGTAGTGAGCCAGGGGTAAAATAGTAATTTCAGAGATCCATATTAACCATTAAATGGCAAGTGTCACTTGTTAGTTGCAAATTACAGATGGTCATCCTGGTAACAATCTAGCAAGTTACTTGCATAACCAGTATGAAGGATGGCCATTCAAAACTGGCTCCTTCCTTTTGCTGGAAAGCAACTCACAAGATAGGGATGCCAGATTCAGTACATGATCCTTAAATCCTGCACGTCTAAAGTCAAGTGAGCAAAATAATCAATTTTCAAAAACTAGGTGCCAAGGCAGGGGTGTCCAAACTTTTTTCAAAGAGTGCCAGATTTGATGAAGTGAACATGCTTGAAGGCTGACCATTTTGCCTGACATTCTTTAAACCATTAAAATTCGGTCTAAGTTTGTTCGTCCGAGCACTAATACACTGCCCAACAAGAATTATCTTGCCTTTGTGGCTGTGTGTGGAGATGAGCTTGGACATACCGTATTCATCAGCTTATAACACGCACCTTAACTTTAAAAAAAAAGGAAGTTTCAGGAAGAAATCTTAAATTTTAAATAAAGAACTGAAGCAAAATAAGGGTCAGTGCCCATCAATGCAGCCTCACAAGTGTCATGAATGCAGCCCCCACTCCATTGCCATGAATGCAGCCTGATTCATGTCCATCTGCAGCCTTGGAGGAGACAGGGAGGGGCGGCATGAGCGCCAACAGACATACAGGAGAAACTCCTGTTTTCTCGGCTGCCTCTTTAATTGAAAGTGCCGCCTGGCAGCGCAGGGGACGGGACTTCCTTTTACACAGGACGCCGTGTAAACGGGAAATACTCCTGTATGTACGGAGCTCGTCCCGTCCTCTCCAAGGCAGCCAGAATTTATCTTTTGTGGCCCCCTGGGATTCGTTGGGGGCCACAAAAGATGTGTCAATTATCAGGCGGGCCGGACTTTGGACATGCCTGTGCTAAGGGAATATGAAGTGGTTATTTTAATATGACCACTCTTGTACCAAGGAACTTGCATAATCTAGATCAGTGGCTCAACTCCTGTCCTCAGGACCCACCAACAGGCCAGATTTTAAGTATTACCTTAGGGAGATGAAGACTAAAATACTGCAATCACTGAGCAGCAAATTATATCACCTATCAGTTATCTTGCAAACCTGGCCTGTTAGTGGGTCCCAAGGACAGGAGTTGAGAACCACTGATCTAGATGGACAATTGAGCACCGCCATCTGTACCATGATATTCTTTAAAGCTATGAGGTCACCTAATGGTATCCTATCACCATCACCCTTGCTCAACAGATGCCAATGATCACTGCAGTAGAGGTGCTAGGTTGTAGGAACAGGCTACATGTCTACAGCAACTAGTACAGACCAAGGTGTAGTTCAGTTGTACATAAAAGCAAAGACTTTAGGACACATTTAGACTTTAGTATCAAAAGTGAGTTGCCAATACAACTAGCCAAAAAATCTGAGGCCCATCAGGTTTTTTTGCTGTCTGTACCCCCAATAAGCAGATTAGTGACCAACAGGACTGAACACAAGGGAAACACCAAACATTTTTGGAGTTGTCAGAGGCCTAGGAGGCAATCAGCACAATGGATGCACTCATTGAAGAGATTTGCATTCCTTGTTTTTTTTTTGTCAAAAGGGGAATGTCTTGAATTGGGACAGAAGCAGAAAACCTGACAGGTGTGCCGTTCTCTGTTCAAATGTTTTTGCCTCAAGATATTTACCAGGAAAGATGCATTGTATCCTAGTGTAGACTCACCGGTAGTAGTAGCACATTATGGGAACCACGGCTGGGTTGGTTCTGATGATTGGAATGGAGGAGGTTGGGCTGTAGGTCAAGTTGGTAGCATAGATAACCCAGTCTTGCATCATCTGTAGAAAAGATCAGAACATTTACACCAGGGGCATAGCTATAACCTTCAGGGCCCTGGTGCAAGAAACCATGCTGACCCCCAGGCTTCCAATATTGGGAGGGTGTCCATGGATATCCTCCCAGAACTCTGCCGCCCGTATGCCCCCTTGGATATGCATCCAGCGCAATCACAGCGGCCCTTTACCACGCAATTAGCTGATCACATGTAAACAGACTTGCTGGGTATCGGCAGCCCTCTGCTCCCACGCTGTGTCTGTGAAAGGAGAGACGTTAACTGCCAAGAATGTCAGAAAATTGATTACACTGATAATCAGTGCTTCCCATCAGTGCTCATATATGCCACCTATTATTGTGCATCAGTGCCCATCAATTCTGCCTACCAGTGCGACCTATCAGTGTCCATCAATGCCGCGCAACCATGCCAGACCATTAATACCACTCAGTGTCCACCAATGCTACCTATCAGTGCCACGCCACCTAACCATGCCGGACCATTGATGCCACTTAGCACTGCTCATCAGTAGTGATGAGCCGAACACCCCCGGGTTCGGTTCGCACCAGAACCCGCGAACGGACCGAAAGTTCGTACGAACATTAGAACCCTATTAAATACAATGGATGCGAACGTTCGAATTCTAAAGTGCTAATTATAACAACTATTATGCATGTTATTGTCCTAAAAAGGGTTTGGGAACCCGGGTTCTGCACCAGGGGACATGTATCAATGCAAAAAGAAGTTTTAAAAACGGTCGTTTTTCGGGAGCAGTCATTTTAATGATGCATAAAGTGAAAAAAAAGAGTCAAATATTCCTTTAAATATCGTACCTGGGGGGTGTCTAAAGTATGCCTGTGAAGTGCCACGTGTTTCCCGTGTTTAGAACTGTCCCTGCACAAAATGACATTTCTGAAGGAAAAAAAAAGCCATTTAAAACTGCTTGCGGCTTTAATGTAATGTCTGGTCCCGGTAATATGGATGAAAATCTTTAAGAAAAATGGCATAGCTACCCCATGACCCCCCCCCCCTACCCCAGCCCATTACCAGCCCCTTTGGGTCTTGTATGGATATTAAGGGGAACCCCGCACATAAAATAAAAAAGGCCCTATATACTCTGAACAGCCGTATACAGGCGGTGCATACAAGACAGGGACTGTATGTTTGTTCTTATGTAGAATGTGTTTGTAATTTTGAACAGGTACATTGTTTAAGTGTAGCTCCAGCCCAAAAATCTATTTTTAAACTTTTTGGAAAACATAGGTAAGGGTTATCACCCCTGTAACATTTGTTTTGCTGTCTGTGCCCCTGTTCAGAACATTTCACCTCACTTTCCGTCCCAATGACAACTGTTTTTGAAATGTGGTGTTTTTCTTGAAACAAGGATTGCTGATAAAGCATCAGTACAGAGGAGACACCTTTCTCCCATATTAATTCTTACAGGAGAGAATTTTCCTTCCTAGGGGTAGATTTCCTCTCACTTCCTGTTGTCTTCTTGCGTTTGCAAGTAGGAGTCGTTTGTAAGTTGGATGTTTGAAAGTAGGGACCTGCCGTATATAATCTGCAGAAATAGGCCCCTTAGTTGGTGTTGGCACAACACTGTAAGCACTCACAGTTACTCTTGGTTGGTGCTGGAACGCCCTGTGTAATTACATATAATTGTTGAACAGTGGTAGTAAAAATTGGGCCTTTGATGGTGGTGCTGGTGCCACAACACTGTAAGCCCTGACAGTTACTCTTGGTGGGTGCAGCAATGGGCCCTGCTGTGAATTATTAGATCAAGAATTGTAATTGCATGCCCCTGTTGAACAGGGGCTGAAAAATTGGGCCTTTCGTGGTGGTGGTGGTGTTGCCACAACACTGTAAGCCCTCAGAGTTACTCTTGCTTGGTGGGTGCAGGAATGGGCCCTGCTGTGAATTATTAGATCAATAATTGTAATTACATGCCCCTGTTGAACAGGGGCTGAAAAATTGGGCCTTAGGCACTGGTGGCACAACACTGCAACCCCTCACAGATACTGTACTTGGAGCACAGCAATGAGCCCTGTTGCAAAGTATTGCTTCAAAAATTGTAATGACACGCCCCTGTTAAACAGGGGCTGAAAAAATAGGATTTTTATAACAGCTTACCTGTAAAATCCTTTTCTTGGAGTACATCACGGGACACAGAGCGACATAGTCATTACTAATGGGTTATATAGTTACCGTCAGGTGCTGGCACTGGCAACTTCCAAAACCGGAAGTACCCTCCCCTATATAAGCCCCTCCCATCCGGGAGCACCTCAGTTTTGTAGCAAAGCAATAAGTGTCCCCAAAGAGGGGCGGGAGCTCTGTGTCCCGTGATGTACTCCAAGAAAAGGATTTTACAGGTAAGCTGTTATAAAAATCCTATTTTCTTTCTCGTACATCACGGGACACAGAGCGACATAGTCATTACTAATGGGATGTCCTAAAGCAATGCCAAATGAGGGGGGGGATACACCATATATAAGCTGAGCGCTATCAGACATGAGGATCTTTTGCGGCCTGCAACACACTGCGCCCAAAGGCGACATCCTCCTGACTTCTAACGTCCACCTGGTAGAACCTAGTAAACGTGTGTACTGAAGACCATGTTGCGGCCTTACAGACTTGAGCCAGGGAGGCCTGGTGATGCACTGCCCATGAAGTTCCAACTGCTCTCGTGGAGTGCGCCCTAACTTTGAACGGAGGCGGTCTACTTCTCAAGCTATAGGCTTGTATTATGACCTGTCGAATCCACTTGGCTAAAGTAGATTTTGACGCTGCCTGACCCTTTCTGGGGCCTTCCGGCAGAATAAACAAAGTATCCGTTCTGCGAATCTGAGCAGTGGCTTTTAGATAAGCTTTAACTGCTCTTACTACATCCAAAGAATGCAATAACTTTTCCTCTACCGAAGTAGGCTTGGGGAAAAAAGAAGGAAGAACCACATCTTGGTTCAAATGAAAACTCGATACCACCTTAGGAAGAAAGGCTGGATGAGGACGTAACACTACTCTGTCCTTATGGATAACCAGATATGGCTCCTTACAGGACATAGCTGCTAATTCCGACACTCTTTTAGCCGAATAAATGGCTACTAGAAAAAATCAATTTCCTGGTGAGAAGCACTAAGGAAATATGCTGTAATGGTTCAAATGGTTGTTTCTGTAGAACCGACAGAACCAAGTTTAGATCCCATGGACATATGGGAATATTAACCGGAGGACTAATACGCATCACTCCTTGTATAAAGGCTTTGACTAGTGAATGCGAAGCCAAGGGCCTTTGAAAAAATATTGACAAGGCCGAAATCTGACCTTTGATAGTACTCAAGGCAAGCTTCCTATCTACAGCCCATTGTAGGAAGTCCAGAATTCTACCTATTACGTATTTACGTGGATGCCATTTCCTGGCCTCACACCAGGCGATGTACGCCTTCCAGATTCTATAGTAGATCTGCCTGGATACCGGTTTCCTGGCATTGATCATGGTAGACACCACAGCATTAGAGAGCCCTCTCCTTTTTAGAATGTGGGCTTCAATAGCCAGGCCGTCAAACCTAGGGCTGGTAAGGAAGGGTGGTATATCGGTCCCTGCGAAAGCAGGTCCGGACGATGTGGGAGGGTCCAAGGACTCCCCACAGACATTTTTACAATCTCCGCGTACCATGCTCTTCGGGGCCACGCTGGAGCCACCAGAATCACTGGTTTCTTTTCTACCCTGATTCTGCGGAGTAATCGAGGTAACAATTGTGGCGGTGGGAATGCATATATCAGCTTGAACTGATCCCAAGGGAACACTAGGGCATCCGAGCCGCACGCTAGGGGATCCCTTGTCCAAGAGACAAACCTGTCCACTTTCGTGTTGAACCTGGATGCTAGCAGATCTACATCCGGTGTTCCCCACCGCTGACATATTGTCCGGAAAACCTCGGGATGAAGGGACCATTCCCCTGGGCATAATTGTTGGCGACTTAGAAAGTCCGCCTTCCAATTCTCCACCCCTGGAATGAATACCGCAGATATGGCTGGGACATATCTTTCTGCCCATCTCAGGATGTAATTTACTTCCCTTTGGGCTGCACGACTCCTGGTGCCCCCCTGACGATTGATATATGCCACTGCTGTGGCATTGTCTGACTGAACTCTGACAGGGGACCCTTGGAGTTTGGATGTCCATGCTACTAGGGCATACCGGGCTGCTCGTATCTCTAAGAGATTGATGGGCAGGGCCTTTTCCGCATCCGACCATCTGCCCTGGAGAGACCATTGCTCCAGTACTGCTCCCCAGCCTAAAAGGCTGGCATCTGTAGTGACCGCCTTCCAAGAAATCGGACTGAAGGATTTCCCTCTTTCCAGATTCCGGGGAACCAACCACCAACGGAGGCTTCTGCGAACGGAAGGGGACAAGGACATTGGTACGTCCAGAGCCTGAACTTTTTTGTTCCAGGCTGACAGTATGGCCCTTTGCAACTTCCTTGAATGGAATTGACCGTAGGGTACTGCTTCGAATGATGCCACCATTTTTCCCAGCAGCCTCATGCACAGGCGTATGGATGGCTGTCTTTTTGAACCCACTAAGTGGATCAAATCTCTCAAAGACGACCCCTTTTCTCGAGGCAAGAAAATTTTTCTCTGGTCTGAATCCAGCCCTAGCCCCAAGTATTCCAGACTTTTGACTGGTTTTAGGGCTGACTTGTCTCGGTTGATAATCCAACCGTGATATTCCAGATACTTGATTGTCTCGTGAACAACCACTTCTAGTTTTTCCACTGAGTGGTCTATCAGCAACAAGTCGTCTAGATATGCCATTATCGTTACACCTCGTGTTCTTAGATTGGCCAATAATGGGGCCAGAATTTTTGTGAACACTCTTGGTGCTGTGGCCAGACCGAAGGGTAAGGCTCTGAACTGAAAATGGCGCCCTTCTATCGCAAAGCGTAGAAATTTTTGGTGGGCTGGAAAGATGGGGATGTGCAAATACGCATCTTTGATGTCGATCGAGGCTAACCATTCCTCCCCTTGTAGGGCAGTGGCTACCGATCGGATCGACTCCATCCGGAAAGTCCTGATATATAGGAATTTGTTTAGCCCTTTTAGATTTAATATGGGCCTCACGTCCCCGTTTGGCTTCGGAACTGTAAAGAGGTTTGAGTAAAACCCGAACCCCCATTCTTCCAGGGGGACCTCTATAATTACTGCTTGAAGCAATAATTGTTCCAGTGCCAACAGGAGGGATCCTCTCTTCTGGGGATCCCTTGGCACGTTCGACCTTATAAAGCGGGAAGGAGGGGAGTTTTTTAACTCCAATTTGTATCCCAGATTTACTGCGGAGAGCACCCATCTGTCTCGGATCGTGTCCCGCCAGGTTTCTGTGAACAACTGAAGTCTTCCCCCCACCCGATTGGGTGGGGGCAACCCTTCATGCATTTGACTTTGGGGGAGGTTTTGTACCTCTCCTGCTCCAGGGCTTCTTGTTACCCTGCAACTGTCCCTGATTTTTACCTCCGGGATTTGACCGGGGAGGCCGTCGGAACTGTTTCACAGCCGATGTCCTAGGGACTGGAGAAGCCGGCCTCTTAAAAGAGGGACCTCTAACTCTATTTTTGACCGGCAAGAGTGTACTTTTACCGCTGGAAATTCTCAGGATATACTTGTCCAGGTCTTCCCCGAATAAGCGCTCCCCATGAAATGGGAAGCTGACCAGCAATTTTTTACAGGGAGCTTCAGCAGACCAGTTTGAGCCATAGAAGCCTGCGCATATGTACTACAGACAGCGTAAGGCGGGAGGCCTGATGGATTGAATCCTTTATAGCGTCCACCGCAAAGCATAAGGCTCTAGGTAGATCAGCTAGAGCAAGAGCCTGCTGATCTGGCACGTCCCTTAAGACCTGTTTCAACTGATCCTTCACTGCTTGGCAGACCCCTATAGCTGCCACTGCTGGTTGTGTCACCAATCCTGCTGTAGAAAAAGCAGATTTCAATAAGGACTCCAATTTTTTATCTATTGGGTCCTTGAACATTTGGACATTTTCCACCGGACATGTCAGTGATTTATTCACACAAGAGATGGCTGCGTCCACTGTAGGGACCTTCCATTTTCTGACGAACTTATCCTCCATAGGATAGACCACCGGAAATCTCTTGGGGGGGAGTAAATATTTTGTCAGGATGCTCCCAATCCTGGTAAATGAGCCCCTCCAGTAAAGGATGGATCGGAAAAGAACAAACAGTCTGGGGAGCTTTTAGCGACCCCAACGAGGAGACAGAAGAGGAGGATGGCTCCGCAAGTGGCATTTTAAATGCTGATCGGACCATATTAGTCAGGGACTGCACCCATAACCTCTCAGCATGTGATGCTGAGAACGGCTCCTCCACTGTTGATTCCTCTACAACTGAATCAACCTCATCCTGATCCCCCTCAGGTAGGTCGTTCTCTGTATGGGACTGTTGCTCTGTTAACAGGCACTCTGAGGGAGGAGACGGAGATCGAGCGCTTTTCTCCTGTGACAGGGAAGCAGCGATCAATGCTGACAATCTCTCTTCCAGCCCTCCCAGAGCTGAGGAAAAAACCTCCTCTGTTACATACACAGGAGCAGGTGAACTGGGGACAGCCACAGTACCAGGTACTCCTGGGGGTGCCCTACGGTCACTAACCTCTGATTCTTCAGGGGAGACTGGTGCAGCCAAAGCATGCCCAAGATCCTCAGAGCCCGATGGAGACCCCCTATTCCTCCTGGAATTTCTAGTCCCGGAGTTTTTAGACGGCAATTCCTAAGCCACAAAGCTGAGGTATTCCAGCCGAAAATACACCAGTTACTGATAATAGTCTAGCATAAATGCTGCTATAATAAACAGTTGGTGTCTACTAATGTGCCTTTCTAGGGGATGCCTGTATCAACCGCTTGCTGTATGCCTTTAAATGTTGCCAGCTCTGTCTCTGTACTTCATAGCCAGCTTATACTAACCAGGCCCGACCCTGCTTAGCCTCTGAGATCAGACGAGATCGGGCGCTTTCAGGGTGATGTGGCTGTAGGCCTGCAATAATGTGGCTTTTTAAAAACCTGCTGGGACGCCCGCACATGCGCAGAAGCGCTGCGGCGCGCACAGAGCGTCATCCCCCAGGCCCCGCCCCTTTTTCCGGCCACCTCTATATATAGAGGCGCGTGCACGCGCACGCGCGCGGCCACGTGCGCCTCGGCGCTAATTTTCAAACATGGAAACCAGGGACAGGAGCCAGGGCCCCCTTTGCCGCAGGCCGGGGGATAGACGAACACTGCAACATGGCAGAGGAAACAGTTTCCTGTAGGAGAACTCACCAGCTGCCTGGACTTTGCTCTCTGAGAAGAAACTAGTCCATATGACAAGAAAAACATTCCACAGCGGCCTCTAGTGGACAAACACAGGTACCGCAGTTTAATATACTAAACATATATAAAAAAACATTTTTTTTTTTTTTCTTGACCACCATTAAAAATTATTACATTTTTTTTAGTAGTTTCAGGCATGCACAGATATTAGCGGGAATACCGTTAGGTAACAGACAGAAAGACAAATTAGGCTTGGGGGTCCCCCAATAGAACCAAGTTCCTGGGGGCCCCCACTTACCTGTTCCCCGCCGCAGGACTTTGTTTGGTCCACAAAAGCCCAAACTTCACCTATCACGGCAGGCATTGTAATCAAACCTTCAGGGACCGGGTTCCCAAGGATTCCACTCCCCTGGACCTGTATAGCACCCTGCACAGAAAACATCTTGGTCGTGGGTATGACCAGAGCTCTGGATCCCAGGGTCCAGCTCTCCTAAGAGAAGCATTACAGGCAGAACCTTGCTCTTCTCTGCAAGGCCCGGGTACCGACCGTTTAGCTATGAAGCTTTTTTGGTCGGATCCGGAATAGCTTACTGAGGCCCAAAAGAACCTGTACGCAAGCTCAGTGAAAAACACATGTTTCTTCTTGGCCAACACCTTAGACACTGGCAAAAAACTGAGGTGCTCCCGGATGGGAGGGGCTTATATAGGGGAGGGTACTTCCGGTTTTGGAAGTTGCCAGTGCCAGCACCTGACGGTAACTATATAACCCATTAGTAATGACTATGTCGCTCTGTGTCCCGTGATGTACGAGAAAGAAATTGGGCCTTAGGCACTGGTGGCACAACACTCCAACCCCTCACACATACTGTACTTGGAGCACAGCAATGAGCCCTGTTGCAAAGTATTGCTTCAAAAATTGTAATTACACGCCCCTGTTAAACAGGGGCTGAAAAATTGGGCCTTAGCCACTGGTGGCGGCACCCATAAACAAAAATGATCTTCCAAGCTATCATCAATCGTATCATTGAGGACTCGGAGGAGGAGGATAGCCAGTCAACATAACAGCACAGGCACTCAGCATCAGCATCAGTCTTGAAGGGATGTGACATGTTAAAATCAATTAGTCTGTTATATCAGCATCAGGTGTGTGGTAGCTGGTGGTGATCCAAGACTGGTTCATCTTGATGAAAGTCAGTCGATCAACCGAGTCGGTGGACAGGCGCACCCTGTGATCCGTGACAAATCCTCCAGCAGCACTGAATGTGCGTTCCGAAAGAACGCTGGATGCAGGACAGGCCAGTAGCTCAATTGCATACTGTGCAAGCTCTGGCCAGTGATCCATCCTCAAGACCCAGTAAGCCAGAGGATTTTCGGTGGGGAAGGTGTCCAAGTCTGACCTTGCCCCTAGATATTCCTGCACCATGTTTATCAGACGCTGGCGATGGTTGCTGGAACCGATCATACTTTGGGGCTGCGGACTAAAGAATTGTCTGAACGCATCGGTCAGACGGCCACCTTCCCCACCGCTCCTTCTTTGACTGGCCGAAGCCTCAGCAACTCGTTGTCCAGGACCAGGAGTTTGTAACCTCCCAGTCTCTGGGAACGCGTTGCACAGACCTTTCTGCAAGGCCTCCCGGAGTTGTCTCATCCTCTGCTCCCTCTGCGACGGTAACATAAGGTCCGCAACCTTACCCTTGTACCGTGGATCAAGGAGAGTGGCCAGCCAGTAATGGTCCCTCTCCTTGATCCGAAGAATACGAGGATCCTTCCGCAGACTTTGCAGGATCAGGGAGGCCATGCAGCGTAGGTTTGCTGAGGCATTCGCTCCGGAGTCCTCTGGGTCACTAAGGACGACATGATCCGCAGTCACCTCCTCCCAGCCACGTACAAGTCCACTGGTTTCTTGGGACTGTAAATCATCCCTAAAAGACTGCTGCTGATGATGCTGAGTGCCAGCCTCCACCTCCATGCTGACACAATCCTCCTCCTCCTCCTCCTCCTCTTCCTGTGCGATGGGTGGGACAGAAGGAACACTGTCTGGGTAAAGGGGGCCTTGAGAGGCAAGGAAGTCCTCCTCTTCCTGCCTCTGTTCTGCCTCAAGTGCCCTGTCCATTATTCCACGCAGAGTGTGCTCCAACAGGTGGACAAGAGGTACAGTGTCACTGATGCATGCACTGTCACTGCTCACCATCCTCGTGGCCTCCTCAAATGGTGCCAGGACAGTGCATGCATCCCTGATCATGCCCCACTGGCGTGGAGAAAAAAAACCAAGCTCCCCTGACCCTGTCCTGGTGCCGTAGTCGCACAGGTACTCATTGATGGCCCTCTGCTGCGTGTGCAGCCGCTGCAGAATGGCCAACGTTGAGTTCCACCTGGTGGGCATGTCACATATAAGGCGGTTCTTGGGCAGGTTCAACTCCTTTTGCAGCTCAGCCAGGCGAGCACTGGCATTATAAGATCTGCGGAAATGCACACAGACTTTCCTGGCCTGCCTCAGGACATCCTGTAAGCCCGGGTACCTGCCCAAGAAACGCTGCACCACCAGGTTAAGGACGTGAGCCACACAGGGCACATGGGTCAGTTGTCCCTGTCGAAGGGCGGAGAGGAGGTTGGTGCCATTGTCGCAAACCACCATTCCTGGCTTAAGCTGGCGTGGCGTCAACCACCTCTCGGCCTGGCCCTGCAGAGCAGACAGGACCTCTGCCCCAGTGTGGCTTCTGTCCCCCAAACACACCAGCGCAAGCACGGCATGGCATCTTTTTGCTTGCGTAGCCCCGTGAACGGCTACGGAGCACCGCTGGTTCATAGGACAAACCACAGGAAGAGGCCATGGAGGAAGAAGAAGAGGGGGTGGAAGAGAGAGGTGTGTCACAACCAGTAGTAGCATTTTGGAGGCGTGGCGGTGGGACAACCTCCAACACTACTGCACCTTGTCCTGCATCCTTCCCAGCTGCCAAAAGAGTGACCCAATGGGCCGTGAAAGAAAGGTAACGTCCCTGTCCATGCCTGCTGGACCATGAGTCAGCGGTAATATGCACCTTACCGCTGACCGCCCTGTCCAGCGAGGCCAAGACATTGCCTTCCACATGCCGGTAGAGAGCCGGAATAGCCTTCCGTGAGAAAAAGTGGCGTTTGGGAACCTGCCACTGAGGAACCGCACATTGCACAAACTCACGGAAGGGGGCCGAGTCTACCAACTGAAAAGGCAGCAGTTGAAGCGCTAGCAATTTAGCCAAGCTAGCATTCAACCGCTGGGCATGTGGATGGCTGGGAGTGAACTTCTTTCGACGGTCCAGCAGCTGGGGCAGGGAAATTTGCCTGCTAGAATCGGACGTCGGTGTACTGCTAGCAGAGTGGCCGCAAGTACTTGGCTGTGACACACCTAATTCTACACCTTCATTCCTCTCAGTGCATGTTTCAGAGAGGACTGAAGTTATAGTGGGGTTGGAGATCCCAGCTGATGCGGTGCAAGGAGAGGTCCGCTTTGTTCTTTGGTGTGGGTCTTTGAGGTAGGCTTGCCAACGAGCTGCATGGCAGGTCAACATATGTCTGGTCAGGCATGTGGTACCCAAGCGGCTGATGTTTTGGCCACGCGATATACGCTTGAGACATATGTTGCAAACAGCAGCTGTGCGATCTGATGCACTAGCCTCAAAAAAGGCCCACACCAAGGAACTTTTTGAATGACGGGCAGAGGCAGCGCCCTGCACAGGCGGAGCTCTGCGGTGTGATTCCGTCGGTGTACTGCCCTTACGCTGGCCACCAAAGGGCATCCTGCCTCGTTGGAGATGTGCCTCCTCCTCATCCTCCTCCTCTCTCCTATTAGGCACCCATGTGGAGTCAGTGACCTCATCATCCCCTCCCTCCTCATCACTGGAGCCAATCTGGCAGTATGCTGCAGCTGCTGGAACATGACTGCCAGATTGGTGTCCTTGAGCATCCCCTCTGTCTGCTCTCACCCTACTGCCTTCCTGTAGCTGGGTTTCATCATCAGACCCTTCAAAACGCTGGGCATCCTCCTGGAGCATGTACCCAACACTGTGCTCAAACAGTTCGGGGGACTCCTCAGGAGGAGGACATGGTGGGTCTAGGGAAGGAGTGACTGATGATGAGTCTGACATTGATACCAGGGAAGAGGACGCTTTGGCAGCTGCTTTGCCAGTACCCTGAGCCTGGGTGAGAGAGGATGAGGAGGAGGAGGAGGGCTTGGTCATCCACTCTACCAAGTCTTCGGCATGATGTGGCTCAACATGTCCAGCTGCCGAAAAGAAGGACAAGCGTGTCCCATGGCCATGTGCTGATGACAATGCACCGCGTCCACGACCAGCACTGTTGCCCCCAGACACAGAGCCTGCTTGCCCTCTTTTATTGCCTCCTGACTGTCTGCCTCTCCTTGTTTGCCTTCCAGACATTCTAATAGATGGCCTGCAGGGAGATGGGAAAAAAGCAATAAGGGCTACCTTCAGGTGTCCTTCTCTGTCCCTTTACTTAAGGATTTCTAAATATGGTTGAGGATGATTGCTTTTGCACAGAATAGCACAACGACAATTTCCCTGACTGTCCAAAAAACAAGGATTTCAAAGATGGTTGATGAGGAATGCTTTAGCACACTATAGCACAAGGAGAATTCACTCACTGTCCTTCCCAGTCCCTAGAAACAAGGACTTGCACAGTGAAAGAAACTGACACTCTCCCTACCTACAGTTTTCTGTCCCTAGAAAAAATGTTTTTTTTAAGCACACTATAGCACAAGCACAAAACACACTGACACTCTCCCTACCTATCCTTCTCTTTCCCTAAACTAAAAGGAATCCAGGTTAAGCAAGAAAGAAATAAAAGTCACTGTCCCTGCCTATGCTGCTCTTTCCCTGCTCCGGAACACACTACACTAGGCCGCCGTGCTGGCGGCCTTTTATAGTGTGGGGCGTGTACTAAACACCCTCAGCAATAATTGGCCACAGGCATCCTGCCTGTGGCCAATCATTGCTCTCCTCGCTGCCGGCGCTGTGATTGGCCAAGCATGCGGGGTCACAGTGCATGCTTGGCCAATCACAGCGCCTGGATGACACTGCGATGGCGTAGTGCATTGTGGGCCGTTCGCGTCACTCGAATTTGGCGCGAACGGCCCAAATCGTTCGATCTTCGTCGAACGATCGAACAGCCGATGTTCGAGTCGAACGTATGTTCGACTCGAACACGAAGCTCATCCCTACTCATCAGTGGCACAGATCATTGCTCATCAATGCTTCCTATCAGCACTGCCTATCAGTGCTCATCAATGCTGCCTGCCTCAGCACAGGTCTGAGCGGAGGGTGCATCTCATACAGCTCAGAGCTGACACTTCCCTGTTGCATGGGATGACACAGCCAATCTGCTCCTTCTCCCCCCCTCCCGTATGTGCGAGCTTGTTAGTTTCACACTTGACTTCTTGCAAAGCACACAGGAGAGGGATGGGAGATGGAGCAGATCGGCTGTGTCATCCCGTGCGACAGAGGGAGAACTGTCGGCTCTGAGCTGTATGAGAGATACTGTCCGCTCAGAGCTGTGGAACTAGCAACCCCTGTTGTAGGAGGTGAAATCTGCAGTGGTGGTATCAGAAAGAGGCAGAGGTGCTGAGGTTGGGATTGATTGCACTGGCAATTTGTCACTTAAGTCAATCGATGCCCCCCTCAGGAATTCCGTCACCGTGCCTCCAGGGATGCCTTGGTCTAATGGGGACTTCTCAGAGCTCCTCCCCTTCACACGATTTGTGTCAGCTGACTTTTTTGCTGTGTCCACCCCTGAATCCCTACATGGATTGTCTCTGGAGTGAAGATAGGCAGTACAGACTCTGGTCTGCCTCCCCCTCTATGGCCAGCAGGCGAAAGCCACCCCCCCCAAACAGGCGGGCCTCAATAGCACAGCCAGAATAGACAGATGGGCCCCTCACACTGGCAGATGGGCGGGCAGACCCCCCTGAAGTGATGGAACTCCAGGGCCCAGTCGCAAGTGCGACCCTGACAATTCTGCCACTGGCATACACAACGCGGTGCTACTCACGAGTTAGACACGGGATATATCCATAGTCTCCATTTCCAAAGACTAGTCATCCAACCATCATGCTTATGAGGATTAATGTTTTGTGATTAATAAAACTTATCAGGCTAGCAACTCAGAACATCCCGGCAATTACATTTTTAGAGGACTACAACAGGTCTGCTTTAAAATGGTTTCAGGTTCTAAAGACAACGTCACCAACTTAAACAGATGCATTTTTCACTAACTGATTAACTTATTTGAGAACAGGTCAACTCTCCAGCACCGTTCCCTCTCTAGTCTCTACACCTTGTAGCCCTCTCTGTGAAAAATGGTGAATACCAAGTAATGGCTCCTTGTCTGCTGACATCACATCCAAGATGACAGCAATAATTGAGAATGTCTGCACAAGTAGGTTATCGTATCAAAAGCATTTTAAAGAGCAACTTTTGCCAGACCATTGCAACAATCTTGCAGTAAAAGGGTCCATATAAAAATACAAGTTCTAAAGCTACTGGGCCCATACTTAGGAACCCAGCAACATAGCATTGGTTCCTTCGGCCGTTTGCCACAGCTTTGTTACCCCCCAATTGTACATGTGAACAAGGTCAGCATCATACACACAGGTCCCCCTCACAGAAGTAAAAGAGCAACAAGGGTTTTTAACAGTGGAAAGTGAAAAATAGTCTCAAGGCCACTAACCTCCTGCTAACTTGCAGAGCCATGGAATATCAGCTATACAGTCACTAAGACTGCACTGCAATAACCCATAGCAACCAGGTTTTAGTTTACTGAAATCAAGAAAAAAAAACAAAAAAAAAAAACAACTATGGAATGGAAAGGGAAGGGAATTACCTGCACAGTGTTGCCACAGTCCTGGAGACCAATCTGGAAGATAACTTCATTAGCACTTTGGGTGTTCGGCTTGCAGCCTTGGGGTCCCAGGCTCAGATCAGAAGACTTCACTAGCTTTCCATTCCCATAAAAATCCATCATGACAATGACCACCATTCGGTCCTCTTCACACTGAACACTGATGGGTGAACTAGATGAAATTACAGTCGGGGGCTGCTGGCGGAACATCCCACCAGCACGTCCACCTGTTGAACCCCACTGAACACCGCCTCTAGAAGCCCCAAACCCATATACCTCATTAGCTCCAGAGTAAATCCCTCGGGAACCCCCTCTAGAAGACCCCTGGCTCTGGCCAGGTACAACCCGCTGGTTATTCCTCCACCAGTCTGATTGGCGCCTATGTCTCACCAAGGCTCCATCCCCAGTACATCCAAACTCTGGTCCATAAACCAGGGCCAAAAGCAACAGCCAGCTACAGCAGGTCCACACTCCTAGACCCATCCTGCCTGCAAGACCAACAGCACAATGAGGCAGGAAGAAAGAGCTGCCCTTTATACCCCTCCCACCAGTCACTAATACCCCCAGCTGGGGCAAATCATCACCAGACCCAAATGGCTGCCTCATTCAGCATTTGGCTAAACTACACGGTTGATCTCTTGATGCTGAGACAGTTAACCACTTGTTGAGAGTCGCCTCATTTATTTGATTGGAGCTACACAGGAGAAATTCAGTAGCTTAGTCCCACTACTATATTTTTTATGGAATAATCACTCGGAGTAGCAAGTGATCAAAAAAACTGATGATACAAGTGGCTCTCCATGGAGTACACTATACAACCAACATGCATTAGCATAATCTCACATGACTGATCAATGTTTCAATCAGGTGCAATTGAAAGCTACAATATGCTACTGAATACTACCAGTGTAGCTTATACTATAGGGGGCTATATATTTCAGGGACCATTTTTATATTTGGGGGTGTGTTTAATGCACATGGTGAACATTTTCTAGTCCTAGTGAATTTCAGCTAGCGATGTTGGCAGGATTGGGTTTGTAAACTCTCCTGTATAGCTCTGGTCTTAGGACTCATTCACATGGTTCTGTACCTATTGCTGAGCCGTTTGCATCAACATGTGTTGTATGTGCTATGGGGTGCCCACCCATTCATGTCTATGAGTGCACTAGGGTTGCCACCTCATCCCTTTAAACCCGAACACATATTAATTACACAAGTTCTCTGGCTAAATAAGGTGGTAATTAAACTCACTTGGTGCCGTATGTGCAATAAATTAGCCTCAGAACCTGTGTAATTCATATGTGTTCGGGTTTAAAGGGATGAGGTGGCAACCCTAGAGTGCACCCAACAGAAAACACTTGCATTGCCATGTGCGCACATTGACACACCAAATAATGCTTATGAACATATATGTGAATAGTTCCTTTGACTGGATTCATATTCTGCATTGTGAATATGCTTGCAGTCTTGTGTAGTTATAACATAGATAGTGGCAAGCATTGTGTTTTTGCCTCCATTTGCGTTGATTGTCCTTACCTGGAAAATAAGAAAATCTGTCTGCTGGTCATATAGTACAACACTGTAAAATATACTACATGTGTGCTATACTACATTACCAAGAGAGTGAGTATATCTATGTAGCGCCCCCGCCCCAATATTTGGGGGCGCTATGTGGAAATTTAAGGGTGGTCTGAGCCATTAGTTGGGCTCAGACCAATTATGTTCAATTATTGTTCTGCTCTGGGTGTGATACTGCCCGGCAGTTTTGTTCTCCTTTGCCTGCAGGTGGCGCTGTCACGGGCTGGATTATGGGGGTATCACAGCACCTTGGGTGTCCTCTCTCGGCAGCTGTACAGTGGGCGTGGTCTACCCGCTGTGCATGCTGGGAGAGGGTACAAAAGGGGCAGACGCCATTTGGCAAGGTGCAATTCCAGGATGACCCCAAGGTGTTAAGGGGGGACCTCTGGTCCAGTGAGTGTGCCTCGTGGCCCGCATGGCACGAGGTGCGCTGGAGTGCTTGGTCCTTGGGCATCTTCAGCCCGAGGCCCTGTTGCTGCATTGTAGGCCCAGCTCCGCTGACTAGGGCCTACGCTTTAGAGAAGGATCCTCGTTTTTTAGGGGGCCCATCTTTAGCAAAGGAGTTCCAGGGGAAGAACAGTCCTGGCGGAGACTAGCGACGGTACTGCTGTCTCGGGGAGAGGCCTGGAGACCTGCCTAGAGGGGGATCCATCATCTCTGACATCTGTGCTCCATCCCGGCTGCTAGGACTGCTCTCATAGGGACTATCCGGGTGAGCAATACCCACTCAGGCTTGAGTGGTGACGAGTGTATATACCGGGTTTAAGTGATGCGTGCCTGAACCTTTCCCTAGGTCTTTCAACCTTTCTGATTTTGCTTTCTTCAAGTTAACTCAAAGCAGAAAAAGAATAAAGCCTTGCTGATTAGGTTTTACTCATGTGTGGACATTGGCCTTATTCCTGGAAGATATTGGTGTACCTAGACAACGGAGCTGAAGGATCCGCTCGTGGGAGGTAATTGCTGCAGACCCAAAGTAACAAAACCAGTAGATCCCATTAACAAATAGGGGTCTGCGGGTGTGTGGCGTACCAGGGGAGGTGGCTACATCTGTATCAGACCATGTGACTGCTAAATGGCCCGGGAGCACAGGGGACCTAACTCCACCTGGCTTCACAGTGATTTATACAGCCATAGCATTTGGCAAATACATTTGATAAATGGAATGTATACTGAATAAAATTTGGAAAAAGAGTTGGTGTGGACATAATTAGTGCTCTGTGTCAGGGGAAGGATGGCCATTATATTGGAGAGGTGAGTTCGTTCACAATCACATATAGTTATGGCCCTGTGCATTACCATTCATTTCTGCAGACCCCAAATGCACATTGATTCAGCAAAATACACATTGCATCAGTGGCGGTGCGTCCATAGAGGGTGCCGGAGCGCCGCCCCCTCTCGCTCCAGCACCGCCAAGGAAAGACAATACATAGATTCATGCATTGCATGAATCTGTGTATTGTCGCCGCTGCCCACTATTCATTTGGCCGGCCTCCTGGTGAGCGCCGGCCATATGAATTAGAGTGGTGGCCGGCGATGGGTGTGACTTGGAAGTGTCTATCAGAGCCAGCGGCTCTGATGGGCTTTCAGCATACAGCTCTCACGCTGTAATCGGCTTCCAAAAACTCCTCCAAGGTACGCACGGGGGTGCGTTCCTTGGAGAAGACTGTGGGGGTTTCAGCCAATCAGGTTCACCGGATCTGGTTACCGGTAACCTGATTGGCTGAAGCGACATCGAGGGCGGTAAAAGACATTGAGGACGGCGCGGACCCGAGGAAGGTAAGTGCAGGGCTGGGGGGGGGGGGGGGGGACAGGCTGCATTTGGGGGACAAACTGGCTGTATATGGGGACAAACTGGCTGTATATGGGGAACAAAGTGGCTGTATATGGGGAACAAAGTGGCTGTATATGGGGAACAAACCCGCAGCATTTGGGAACAAACTGGCTGTATATGGGGGGACACTGGCTGTATATGGGAACAAACTGGCTGTATATGGGGACACACTGGCTGTATATGGGGGACACACTGGCTGTATTATGGAGGACACACTGGCTGTATTATGGAGGACACACTGGCTGTATTATGGAGGACAAACTGGCTGTATTATGGAGGACACACTGGCTGTATTATGGAGGACACACTGGCTGTATATGGGGGACAAACTGGATGTATTTGGGGGACACACTGGCTGTATATGGGGGACACACTGGCTGTATATGGGGGACACACTGGCTGTATATGGGGGACACTGGCTGTATATGGGGGACACACTGGCTGTATATGGGGGACAAACTGGCTGTATATGGGGGACACACTGGCTGTATATGGGGGACACACTGGCTGTATATGGGGGACAAACTGGCTGTATATGGGGGACAAACTGGCTGTATATTGGGGACACACTGGCTGTATATTGGGGACACACTGGCTGTATATTGGGGACAAACTGGCTGTATATGGAAACAAACTGGCTGTATTTTGGGACAAACTGGCTGCGTTTAATGGGCACAGTGGCGGCAATTGATGGTTTTTTTTTTTTCAGTTTGTTTGCGCCCCCCCCAAAAAATTTTGAGCACCAGCCGCCACTGCATTGCATTTCCTAAATGTGCCATATCACTGGGATCTGCATAGATCTGGTTCTCCTGCAAGGTCCTATTTATTGTTACCTCAAAAAGTCAGTCCACCAAAAACTGATACTTTAGTCACAGTGGAGACTGGTAGGCTGAGTTAGTCCTGTTTTTTTAAGTTCTCGGTACTTCAACAGTGAGATCAGATTCCATAGTTACCAACTTTGTTCCTGTTCACTTGGAAATGTTGGTTGTCCCTGCTAACCTTTGTGTGTCCTAGCTCAACAGGTGTGCGGACCTGGGAACTCAGTGCAGGAATTGTCAGAGCCCCTCATAATGGGCACAACCATTGTTCAGACCTGGAACTCCGCACAGGAATGGTGGGAACCCCCTCATAATAAACACAGCAGCAGTGACTACCTGAGAACTTAGCACAAGGATGGTGGGAACCTCTTATAATGTCCACAACAGGTATGCAGACCTGATAACTCAGTGCAAGGATGATGGAAGCCCCCTGATAAAAGACAAAATAGGTCTGCAGAGCCAGAAACTCTTCATGTGGATGGCGGGAGCCCCTTATAATGGGCACAACAGGTGTGCAGACCAGGGAATTCAGCACAGGAGCAATGGTAACCCCTTATAATGGACACAAGTGTTTAGACCACGCAGGCCTGGATATCTGCACAGGAATGGTGAAAGGCCTTCATAATGAGCTGTGAATACTTGTGAACTCAGCACAGGGATGGTGTGGAACCCCTCATAATGGGCACAACAGGTGTACAGACCTGGAAACTCAGTGCAGGAATTGTCAGAGCCCCGCATAATGGGCACAACCATTGGTCAGACCTGGAACTCAGCGCAGGAATGGTGGGAGCCCCTCATAATGAGCACAGCAGCTGTGACTACCTGGGAACTCAGCACAACAGGTGTGCAGACCTGAGAACTCAGTGTAAAGATAATGGAATCCCCTGAAAATGGACAACAAAGGTCTACAGAGCCAGAAATTCTTCATGTGGATGGCGGGAGCCCCTCATAATGGGCACAACAGGTGTGCAGACCTGGCAATTCAGCAAAGGGGAGGTTTGAACACCTTATAATGGGCACAAGTGTTCAGACTGCTCGGGGCTGGAACTCAGCACAAGAATGGTGGGAGCCTCTTATAAATGGACACAGCAGCTGTGACTACCTGGGAACTCAGCACAGGAATGGTGAGAGCCACTTATGGGCACAATCGATAAGCAGATCTGGGAACTCAGGGAAAGAATAATGGAAGCCCCTGATAATGGACAACCTAGGTCTGCAGTGCTAGAAACTCTTTATGCGGATGGCAGGAGCCCCTCATAATGAGCAAACCCTTAGGTCTGGTATGGATTTTGAGGGGAATCCTACGCCAATATTTAAAAAAGTGGAGTCCCCAAAAATCCATACCAAACCCTTATCTGAACATGCAGCCTGGCAGGCACCCCCCTGAAACATGTCAGGCCACATGCCCTCAACATGGGGGGCTCTGCCCCCCACCTCAAAGAACTTTGTCCCCATGTTGATGGGGACAAGGGCCTCTTGCCCACAACCCTGGACTATGGGGGTCTGCAGGCAGGGGGCTTATCAAAATCTGGAAGCCCCCTTTAACAAGAGGCCCTTTGATTCTGGCCACCCTATATGAATGAGTATGGGGTACACAGTACCCTTACCCATTCACCCCCCCAAAAAAGTTAAGAAAAACAGGAGGCGGTTTTTGACAAGTCCTTCATTAAAAATTAATAACAAAGTCTCCCACCATTTTGGCAGCTCCGGCGTCCAACAGTTCTTATACAGTATGGGGTGTGGCCATGTGGTGATGTCATCCAGAGACCCCGTCCCTTGTGACATCAAACCCATCATGCCCGGGCAGTGATGTCACATGGGGTAGGGTCTCCGGTTGACATCACTGCTTGGCTACACCCAATAGCTATTTAACAACTGTCAGGACGGGAGCCTTAGTCAGGGGAGGATTGTTTAATCGGGTCGGCGGAAATGGTGCTTGACGTTGGAGCTACCATGGGGGACATTGCATTTTTAATAAAGGAGTTGTCAAACCTGTCTACCTGATTCGGGGGGGGGGGGGGGGCTCGATTACAGCCAGAATTGGCACAAATATTATACGCACAGGGCATATGCTCTCATTGAATGGCAAGCTCCCTTTTCTGGCTGAAACATACCTGATGCACTCTTACATTGGGGCTACCTGTGCACTGTTCCTTAGTCTTCCCCGGTGGCTTAGGGCTGGGCATTCCACAACTGCAATCCGGTAACAATAGGATCTCCTGAGGAAGCTGCAAAGCGAAAACGCATAGTGATGCCTCAGTGTTCCTCAATATTTGCCCCGATATGTAGGATCTTCTCTATAGACCCACCACAGAGTCCATATCATGGGTATACCCACAGGTTCTCTTAGGACAATACCATGTATATACATTGGAATACATGTTTTCTATATGTCTGTTCTTACATAATGGTTTTACCATGATTATATAATGAATTTGATTTTTTATTCTATTGAGTGCTCTTTTTCATTTGGGTCTACTGGTGGCTACCAAATTAAAGTCCATATTCACCTCTGGTTCTTTGAGTTGTGAGACACTGTCTCCCGTTTTTCTTACACTTTTTTGGGTGAATGGGGTAGGTGTACTATGTATACTCATTCACATGGGGGGCCCTTTCCTAGCCTGCATACTCGGATAAAGGGTCTGGTATGGATTTCGGGGGGCCCCCCCCCCCCATTTTTTTTCCAATAAATTTTACATTGTCTCTAAACACGTTGCATGTCCCAAGTTGGATCAGTTAAGATGGTGATCAGACTTCCATTAACTGCAATGGGCTGAAATCAACACAGCAAAAACGTTCTAGCGAACCCCATTAAAGTCTATGGGACACAAACGTCACAATTCAAGAGTGCCAATTTTAAAAGCTTATATGCAAGTTATTGCCACAAAAAGTGTTTGGGGACCCAGGGGACATATATCAATGCAAAAAAGTTAACATTTCAGGAGCAGTGATTTTAATGCTCAAAGTGAAATATTCCTTTAAATATCGTGTCGGGGTCTCCTTAGTCTGGCTGTAAAGGGGCGCATCTTTCTCATTACTGTGCCGCAGCAAGGCGACATTTCTAAAAGGGAAAAAATGTATGTTTAAACTTGCGGCTGTAATGTATTGCTGACTCCCAGCAATATAGATGTAAAAATCAAGGCAAACTACATTGGGGTGGGTGATGCAGGGGGACCCTAAGAACCTTCTCCCCACCTTGATGGGGACAAGATCCTCTACCTGAGAACCCTGGCCATTGGGGGCTTATGGGAATCTGGAAGCCCCTTTAAGGGGGCCCCCAGCATTATGCGAGTGGGTATTGAGTACATTTTACCCCTACTCCAAAAAAACTGCCTCCATGGGAGGCCTCCTGCTGATGGCTGTCTTTTCGATTTGACAGCTCTTATATTAGGCAAGGGCGAGGCCACCTGCTAATGTGACTGGATGACCCTGCCCCCTCCGTCACATGACATCAGTAGGGGCGTTGTCACTCAGTTATGTCACCGAGTGAACCCCGCCCTTGCCTATATCAGCTGTCAAAACCAAGCGACAGTCAAGGGGAGGATTCCAATTGAGGAGCTTTAATTTATTTTTTTATATTTAATTTTTTGGGTCTAGCCGGCGGCATTATTGAAGAAAGGAATTGTCAAAAAACGGTCTGGTTTTTACTTTATACCCGACACAAAATAAAATGTCAATGTATCCAATACCCATTTACATGAGGGGGCTGGGATCCGGAGGTCCCCTTGTTAAAGGGCGCTTCCAGATTCCGATAAACCCCCGCCCGTAGACCCTGACAACCACTGGCCAGCATTGTTTGAAGAGGCACTTGTCCCCATCAGCATGGGAACAGGGTGCTTTGGGGCACCCCAAAGCCCCCTCTCCATGTTGAGGGCAAGCGGCCTGGTATGGTTCAGGAGGGGGGGCCTGCTCATTGCTCCCCTTTTCCTGGCCTGCCAGGCCGCTTGCTCAGATAAGGGTCGGACAGTCCAATCTCCATTCACTATATATGGCGACTGTAAGCAGCTTTAGTGTGAAGCGTGGACTTTGCACCTGAGCCAAGATTGTCCAAAGGCAACCTGCCTTTGGCCAGTCATGTATCGCATGACTCTGGCCAAAGCATGCTGGTCAGGTGCACGCTTTGGCCAATCAGCAGCCATCAATGAACTGCAATTTCACAGTGCATCATGAGGTGCTCTGTGGTGGGCGAACTTGCTGTGAGCACCCCATAAGTTCTACTAACGCACAACGTTTGAGTTGAATTTGCATGCTACTCGATATTTTGGGATGGTGTCCCGATGTTTACCACTGGATAAATAAAAAACTAAACATGGCATCAATAAGTTCCAAGAAATCGATGGACTTATCAAGGACACATTGGGTACGAGACTTGGGGGGGGGGGGGGGGTGTCTATATCAGATGACCAATGGGCAGCGGTACCGTCAGCAGTCCCCATGGTCTATCCCCTATGCAAAATTTAACATGCCATATACACCTGAGAAGCTATTTAAAAGGGAAGTGTAGACATACCCCCTATGCCCTAGATGTAATGGGCGCCTGGCTAATTTAATACACATGTCCCAAACTCCATCGATAATGTAAAGTGGTTATCTACTAGATGCCGATGAAGCCAGGTATATGCCTTTTGAGCATGTTAGACAAAGCTAGGACTCAGAAAATATCTTTATACCAATAGTAAGAAGTCTATTTCAGGCTCGCAAGCTCATAGCATTAAAATTAAAGCAATAGATGATTAAATTGTTTTTTATTTTTTCACAAACAGCACATACTGTGGCTTTTTCAGAGATTTCCCAATGAACACTGCACACACTATGACAACAAGAAGACTAAGACATCCGACAGCCACCAACACCCAGAGCTCCGCAGGGGCAGACTCTTCCCTTGTCACTGCAGCCGCAACATCCCTTTGTGAAGGTCCAATCACAAGCAGAGGTCCCAGAGTGGTCACAGTTTGTCCCTCTGTGTGGGGTTCTTAAACAGGAGAAAATTGAGAGGTCAAGACACATTTCTGTACAATTCCATGCAGTTTAAGAGCTTGCAGTCAACAATCTCGCTTTTACACAAGTGTCCAGAAGTTAGCACGTAATTTAGACCCTCAAATCTTAAAACAAAAAAAAAAAATTTCCTTCAGTTAATATTGCACAGAACTGGGATGAAACTAATGGTCAACTTCCTAGGTTGTGGTATGAGCAGTTGGAGATTCTCCCCCTATCCTAGCTTTGATAGAAGCGACAGTGGGAAAGTTTCCACTGGTAGAAATATGAAGCCATCAGGCTTCTAGCTTTTCCAGCCAGATTTTAGACCTTCCACTGGTCCTAGTGGAAGAGTGTCAGCCAGAGGCTTAACTAGAACCTTCAGGTCCCTCGTGAAAAACAAAGAGGGTCCCCTCGACTACCACCAGAGCCCCTTCCATCAGTCCCAGGTGCTCTTTACGCCTTTAAATCTCATATGACTTGGTTAGTGTGAACCAAGCCTTATGATCCAGCATCTTGGGGAGAGATTCTCCAACTCTTAAAAAATTAATTTGAAAGCATATGCAACACTTGAAACCCTTTGGCAGGGATCCAGCCACAATCTGTACCACATTGGGTTTATTCTGTTCCTGTAAGCAAAAGTCACACACACACATCCTCATTAGTGTTCCCTCTAGCCCTGTTCTGACAGATTTCTCCCTTTCATAGGTCACCAGGGCTTCCCTGTGTAGACCAACAAACTGGACCAGTTTTAACCTTTTCCTACTGTCCAAGGGGAAATATATTGCTTTAGGTAGAAGGGAAGGTTGATTAACCCCCAAGTTGTTAATCTAGGACATTACAGAAAAAACAGCTTTTACAATTTGATCCAAGCCGATACCCTTCCTAAGAAAAAGGTTATTCTAATGAATCCCTGTGGACCACTCATCACCCAAATGAATAGGGAGGATATACTTAAAGCGAAATCCCCACTAGAAAGGAATAATGTGCCCCCCCCCGTTCCATTTATTACCACCCTTTCTGTGATTGGGCAAAACCTTGTTCAACACCCTCAAGTGATCTATGGGGAGCTCCCTCCCTTAGAAATAGATTAGCACTTAATTTTTTCAACCCCCCCTCCCAAACCCTTACAGCAGGGGTAGGCAACCTCGGCCCTCCAGCTGTGGTAAAAAAAACTACAAGTCCCATGAGACATTGCAAGAACCTGACAGAGGCATGATGGGATTTGTAGTTCACCACAGCTGGAGGGCCGAGGTTGCCTACCCCTGCTTTTCAGGCCATCAATGTAGGACAGTGGTCCTCAAGGACCACTAACAGGCCAGAATTTTATGCATTACCTCTGGGAGATGTAGACTAGAATACTGCAATCACTGAGCAGCAAATCACCTATGATGTATTTCAGTTACCTTGCAAACCTGGCCTGTTAGTGGGCCCTGAGGACAGGGTTGATGACCACTGATGTAGGAGATTGAGTATGCCCTTGTACGTGGAGATGAATTTGGTTTTTCCCCTAGTCGTACATCAGTGGAGTTTGAAATTAAACCCTTCATTACATGCTCTACAACAGGAGTGGTTTATCTTATTCAGTGCCTGTGTGGGCTACAATATGTGGGCCGATCTAAACATCCATTATATAGCCGACTCAACGAACACATTACCAACATCTTGAAAGGTTTTAAGAACCACTATATCCAAACACTACTTATTGGTACATAATAAAAATCCTGCCAACAATCTTTGGGGATAGAGTAATTTAGCCCCCCAATGAAGGGAGTTCTCTGGTAAGGGAAATCTCCAGATTAGAAATGTCAGATAGACATGTGCACAACCAAAAAATTAGTTTCCTATCGTTTCGTCTCGTTCCGTAGGTTCGTAATTTCGTAAGACGCGAGTTTTCCTATTCGGACTCGTTCGTATGTTCGTAACAGTTTAATTTTCGTTGATACTGAATGATTCGTAGTTCTGTCCAAGTTATTTTCGTTGATTTGAAATTCGTAATTTCGTTGATATTGAATGATTCGTATTTCTGTTTAAGTTATTTTCGTACTTTCGTAACAGTTTGATTTTCGTTGATACTGAACGATTCGTAATTCGTAATTTTGTTAGATATTAATTTTAGTTTTTCTGTACACTACTCTGCCGTTTCTGTCGATTCGTAACATTGTTTTGTTTTCCTTGATTCGTGTCTACTACCGTGCTTCGAATGGATTCGTAATTTTTTTATACTTTCGTAAATATATCTCGGCGCGGTCATTCACAATCTCGCGTTAGTTATTTTTATTTTCAACACGCGGCTATAGCCGCGTGTTGAAAATGAAACTAAAATACGTCCACGTGCTTCGAATGCATTCGTACTTCCGTAAATACATCGCGGCCATTCGCAATCTCGTATTTTAGTTTCGTTTTCAACAAGCGGCTATAGCCTCTGCCCCTGTACGCCATTTTGAGAGGGTGTAAGTGGTGTGGGAGGAGCAGAGAGCAGTGCAGAGAGTGATATTGTGTTTTTTGTAGTTGTTTGTGTGGTTTGGTGGTTTGGTGGTTTTATTGCAATTAGAATGTCTGGGAGTGAGAATGGACGTGTGAGTCTTGTAAGTGAGAATGTTGGTGTGAGTGTGTTGGTATGAGAGTTGGTGTTGGTGTGACTGAGAGTGGAGGGGAGGAGAGGCGTGGAGTGGAGGGGAGGATAGGCGTGGAGTGGAGGGGAGGAGAGGCGTGGAGTGGAGGGGAGGAGAGGCGTGGAGTGGAGGGGAGGAGAGGCGTGGAGTGGAGGGGAGGAGAGGCGTGGAGTGGAGGGGAGGAGAGGCGTGGAGGAGGGGAGGGGAGGAGAGGAGAGGCGTGGAGGAGGGGAGGGGAGGAGAGGAGAGGCGTGGAGGAGGGGAGGGGAGGAGAGGAGAGGAGAGGCGTGGAGGGGAGGAGAGGAGAGGCGTGGAGGGGAGGAGAGGAGAGGCGTGGAGGGGAGGGGAGGAGAGGCGTGGAGGGGAGGGGAGGAGAGGCGTGGAGGGGAGGGGAGGAGAGGCGTGGAGGGGAGGGGAGGAGAGGCGTGGAGGGGAGGGGAGGAGAGGCGTGGAGTGGAGGGGAGGAGAGGCGTGGAGTGGAGAGTATTGTTGGGGAGAGGAGGCGTGGAGGGGAGAGTAGTGGAGGTGAACGGAGGCGTGTAGTGGAGCCAAGGCCTGAAAGGGAGTGTGGAGGTGGAGTGGAGCGGAAGCATGCCAAAAAATGCAGACATGTGTCCCCCCTACATCAGATAGTGCTGAATCAGACATGCAGCAACCCCACCACAAAAGTAAGCAAGAAAAATCAAGGGGGCCTGTATATACCCAAGAGGAGAATGCAGCATTGGTTGCTGCAGTTCTAAAAGACAAAGTGACACTCTTCTGCCAAACCGTGCCAACATCCGAGAAGGCAGCAGGCTGGGGACGGGTCCAGGACTCCGTGAATCTGGTCTCCGTCACCAACTGAAACAAAATGTTCCCAGATTTTGGATCGGCGTTTGCCAGTGGCCGGTAAATAATGTTGTACAATTTCTTCTGGCTGATGGGTTTGTGCAGCTTCCGTGGCTTGTGAAGAATTTGGTGGCCTAACAATGGTGGCAGTGGCACTACTTGAATGTGAGAGAGAGTTAGGCAAAACAACAAAGTCGGAAGAGGATTTTAATGGTGCTGACACTCTGAGGGTGAGGAGGACTCGGTAAATAACAGAGGGGAGTAAGGACTCATAGAAATAATATCATCATGATATTGGTGTACTTTTAGTGCCTCATCCTCTATACTGAACTCAATTCCTTCTAAGGCCAGACCTTCAAGGGTCGGACTCACAGCTAATTCTACTTCAGCAGCCTGTTCTGCCTGGTGCCTACTTGGATTAGGATATACTGAAGTTACATCAAAAAAGCTGCTGCTATCTGTTGTGATATTGTCCGATATTTTTTTTACATCTGGAGGCTGAGCAATTCCCTCCTGCTCAAGCTGTAAAATTTCAATTTTTGGCTGCCTAAAATTATGGACACTAGCAACAGCCTTAGTACTAGGAACTGCACAGCCTCTCTTGTAAAAAAGAGACGGTGTTACAGTTGGCCTCTTTTTTGAAGTTGTTGCTGTGTCACACTGAACTTTTTCCTTTGTTGCTTCCCTTGTGGTGGGAATGTGATGAGTGGAGTCCATTATAAAATATTTCTATTTTAAAATAGTATTAATCTTTTTTTTTTTATAAAAAATAAAATAGGTTCTGGAAAATAAAGGGATTGAGGACTGGAGTATTCTTATTTTTCCGGTCCATGCAAAAAAATAAAAAAATATATACTAATCTACTTCTCCTACCATGAATACGTAGTATATGCTGCCTGGGCTGGCCTAGTAGTGGCACTGGCTAACACAACAAAAAAAATAGGTAGGGGCAGACAGACAGCAATATAATAAAACAGTCCCAGAAAAGGGAAAAAAACGAACTTTAGAAAATCCTAGGAGTAATAGAAATAGTAAGAAATTTATAATTTCTATATCAATCTCTTTGAATGACTCACAAATCAAACACCACCCCCACCCTGTCTAGAATGTAGTCTGACAAAGAAGAAAAAGACAATATGTCAGAGATATTACATAAATAAAATTATAAATTAGAATGTAGACTCTAGAATCTCAATCTAATATCCTTAAGAAACAAAGAATTTCTCTCTCCCAAGTAAAAAATTTACTCACAAAATCCAACAGAACAGTGCAACCTACCCAACCACACCCTATCTGGACTCTGGATGGAATGCACTGCAGTCTAACAGAAAAACACACATTGCACATGTCTATAAGAAACAAGCTCATTGGGGGAAGAGACAACCTCTTCAGGGGAAGGGACAAGCTTATTGGCCATTGGCCAAAGTCCAGAACTAATTCAGAACGAAATAGAATTTAAGTTTTTACGAATTGTCGTTTTCATTTCCGTTTTCCGAAGATTCGTAATTTTTTTTCCGTTCATTTTGATATTCGTTAATATGGATCTTTGTTCGTTATTTTGTTTTTCGAATATTCGTAATATCTCGTTTTCGTTCATTTTTATTTTTTATCTTTTTTCTGTGTTTTCGTTGTTTTTATGTTTTCGTTTTTCACTTTTTTGTTTTTTGTTTCAAATTTACTAAATTCGTATTTTATTTGTTTTCCATATTCGTTAGTTTAGATTATTCGTTGTTCGTTTGTAAGGTTATCGAACTGTTCGTTCATTCGTATGTTTACGAATCAACGAATATAACGAATTTTGACGGATAACAAATTCGTAACTAAACGAATTGCACATGTCTAATGTCAGATCCATAGGGTTAAATCATATGTTCCATATGGTTTGAATGTTTGTCAATGCCTGACAATTACTGGAGTATTTCACCAATTGTGCTGATGTAAACTTAGTGTGAATCTCGGGTAGCAGTTAATGTTAAATTGTTACTTTTATTTTAATATTTTCTAAATTGGTAAAAAGATTCCTTCAATCGTTCAATAACTTCTCTGCGATGCCATTGGTTTTAATATCTAGCGGTTATTTAGGTTGAGGACTAAATGACCCAACATTATATATCAAGTTCACATTTGATGTTGACCATGGGGGGGGGGGGGGGGGTGGTCACTGCGGCACAGTAAGACAGCCCTTTACCCTGTGAGAGACCACAGTGATACCCTGATTAGAACGATTATCCCCCTCTCATTTAGTACTTGCCAGGGGAGGACAGTATTGCTGTTTTGAATGTTATATACCAGACATTAAACATAAGTCAATTTCATGGTCATTATGCACCCAATCTAATCTGTTTGGGTGTGGTTTTATTTGCTGACCACTAGCCAATAGTGTGGTTAGGTCCCTTTCACATGCGTTTTTACTGCGCTTTTGCGGTAAAAATAGCACTGTAAAAATGCCTGAAATAATCCTGCCCCATCATTCTCAAGTTGAAAGCCCTGAGGGCTTTCACACTGAGGTGTTTTGCTGGCTGTGCGTTGGAAAAAATCCTGCAAACAGCTTTTTTGGAGCATCTTTAGGGCACTAAAAAAAGCGCTGTAAAACGCCTATCCCCATTGAAATGAATGAGTAACGTGGTAAAAAATATAATTTTGCATTTTTTCAAACACCTGTGTGAAAGGGGCCTTACTGTACTAGTGTCTCTCCAACCCCCCCGCCCCCTCCCCCATTATGGCAAATTTGGGGTCTACCCGCCCAAGGCTCAAAGCGAGGCGGGGCCTCAGTTGCATATAGAATTTAATGCGGCGAGTCAGCACGCCGTCCGTTTGCGACAAAACACAGATAGGAGGGACATGCTGAACTTGCAACGCTGCTAGAATCTCAGAAGAATGGGCGTTTACACTATAGTCAGCCTTTTTTACATGCTGCTTTTTATGCTCTTCGAGCAAGTGCATTACATAAAAAAAAAAAATTTAAATTGAATTTCACACCATGGCGAGTTTTGTCATTTGTGTCATCTTTGAGTCCCCCCCCCCCTATTGAACGAGATGGCTTCTTCGGATCCAGCTCAAGGACCTACAGCACAGGTGTCAAACACAAGGCCTGCGGGCCGAATCCGGCCCTCCAGGCCATTTCCTGTGGCCCTCGCACCCCTACTTTCAAGCAATGCATCCAGCTTCTTCCCAGCAGAAGGAATAAGGGGTGCACTGCAAGGGAGAGTGGGGACTCAGCTTCTGATGGTGGGGTGGCTCTTGACATCTAATCCTCCAGATACAACCAGCCCTTTTGAGATCATATTGCTGATGCGGCCCACGATGAAATAGAGTTTGACACCCCTGACCTAGACCATCTGTCCTGCTCCATCATTACGAGAGGCCTTTCCCAGATGAGCTATCCGATTGGTGATCAAGGCTTGATGATCAAGGCTCGGGCATCAAGCATCATACCACTTGCTATCTGGAAAGCGTGCAATGTGGTGGAGGGATTTGTCGCTTTTGTGAATCATTGGCATCACAAGAAGACTTTGAAAGGAGATCCACTAACCTTCACTTTGAAGAGTGATTCACCATTTCAATTTTTTGGTGTTTATGCTCATTATGGACATCATTTAGGCAAATGGTGCAGCTCTTTTGTTTACAGCACAACAACAATTTTAAAGTCATGTCAAAAGTTACTCCAATACCTGTTAATGTGCTCAATGAAGATCATCTTTAGGAGACATCTAGAGATCACCTACATAACATTGTATCTAGCAGCTGCCAGTTAAAAACTCACCATCCAAGACTTCCCTCCTGCCTCTCGGTCTTCCAAATCGGCCCCTTCCTCCAGAAACCAGACCAGTAGGGTTGCTGCAGGTGCCTGTACCACAACACTGGCAGATACTGCTGGGGCCCTCAACTGCAGACCAGCTAGAGAAGACAAGTCTACATTTAGAAGCAAGACTTGAAGTTCTGGTGAACTAATGCTGTAGAGTGGTATTTGTTAACTTCTTGGGGCCAATGCCTACCAGATGCACTTGAGTTACAGCAAGTGCTAAAGATACGCTTTTATTAAAAAAGGCATTATAAACCTTACCTGCACGAGTGCAGCAATCATGTAGTTTCATGGCGTCATGTGTTGGCAATAAAGTATTTTCCAATTCCTTGTGACTTGTTCTCAAGACATGAGGTATGGCACTATACAGGTTAATGCATGACCTCTGTAGCACAGAGACCTGATATTTTCTGAGGCGCTTTATATATCCCCCAATCCCTGGATTGGAGTTCTGCAGTGAAACTAGTAAATGCGATCTGAAACCAGCACAGCTAGAACAATGAAGTTGAATAAAAGCCCTATTAGGCATGCCTCATGTATGCTCTACTTCCCTGAAGATTGGCCACCAAGCAGTGCTCTCCAAGGTTTTGATCAAGTGGCATCTGTGGATAGACTAGGAGCAGCATACACATCACAGCAGTTCACTGGCAGATCAGCCAATAGCCACACTTCTTTTGGGCTGACGGGTGCATAAGCTTCTGGATTGAAGGAAGCATCAGTGGGGCAGCAGCCATCTCACACTATTGTAGATGCCTTTTATCATTAGAGTGAAGGAACTGAATGTATTTTTTTTAGTCTTCAAACTAAGCTTAGCGTATGTTTTTATACTAATGGGAAGCAAGCAAAATTTGTTTTACCGTAGGCTAAGGTTTAAAGGGGTTGGAAACCCTCGTGTTCACCTTACGGCATCCTATGCCGTAAGGTGAAAAAATGCCTGGCAGTGACCGGCCCCCCAGTTTTACTTAACTGAGCCCCTTTCAGTCAGTTGAGACACTCTCCCTCTTGCCACAGGGTCCCGGCTCTTGATTGGATAGACCGACAAGCAGGGGGAGCTAATGGGTGCGCTGCCATCAAATGATGCAGGGGCAGGGCTGAGTCCAGCATTAGTGTCTATGGATGCAAATGCTAGACTCAATGTGCCCGCAGTGTAATCCCCTCTGGAGAGCACTTCTCCTAGGGGGGGGTTATCTGATGTGGGGGAGGAGCCGCAAGAGGCAGTCCAGGGTCACTGTGCAAAACAAACTACACAGTGGAGGCAAGTATGATATGCGTTTGTCATTTTAAACAAAAAAGCCTCACTTTAAAGATATAATCCTCACTGAGAAAACTAGACAAAACCTCAACATAGACCATAAAAACACCATTGGTCAAAGTTTGGAGACTAGCACTCCTTGTCAGATTCCTATTGCCATCTGTATCACCGCTGCAGATTCCTTTCCACCCATGACACTGTGCTCAACAGGGTCACCCACCCTGCCAACAGGCTGAAACCTGCCTCTGCCCTGCCAAAGGTAGGACTGAAAAGGAGGCAGAGTGTAAAAGGGACACCAATTAGAGAAAAGGGGGACCGATAAGGGAACTGCACCGACAGACGCTTAATATCCCATCACCAACTGCCCCACTCCCAGGAGAATAAACCCAACTGCAGCTGTAAAACTAACCAGTGTGCATGAGGGGCGGCTCCAATCCTCTTGTTGGGAAGTGCAAACAGCAAGGCATCTATCCCAAAAAGCAAATGCATGGTACCATATGGATCATGCTGGCAGCAGGTATTACCATTAGCCCATTGATGTTTTTTTCTCCTTATGTACAATGATCGCTCGCCAACTTCCATATACAATCTGCTGTTTATACTATTCATTTCAGAAATCCACCATGTCATTGGTTCACAAAGTCATTGTTCTAGGTACAGTTTCACAGAAGTTTATTTGTGCAAAAATCCATAAGCAACCATTAAGATCTCACCTTTGTGTAGCTTTGCTATAGGAACAGGCCTTGTTCATGGCATCAGGGACCTGGGTGGTTGCAGCAGCCCTCAGGTAACAGGTTATGTAGATCTGGATTGGGAAGAATTTAAATTAGACTATCAGTTCTTACAAGGCATCCATCTGTATCAATCAATTCAAAAACTGTCCTCACCAGAGAGGCATCATTTCCTAGAAATCGGAAAGCATCTACTGTGAACTGGAGCTTGTCTGGCTCAACCCTCGGGGTGATGAAGGCTGAAGAGGAGTCATCTTGCATTCCATCAACTTGACAGCTGTAGAAAATGGTTGGTTAAGAGTGGGGTCATGGCAACACAACACCCCCCAGAACAAAAAAAAAACCCATACCCATTTTCTTCAATGAGGCCATAACTGGGAGCAGAGGTGGGATCAGGAGATATAGTGGCCACACATCGGTCAATATACAGGATCAGTCCAACGTGGTTCTGAATGTCCACAGAGGCCTCTATGTAGAGGATATCTCCAAGCTGATAGATGGGAGAACTTCTAGGGCCACTCCAGTCCTCTATAGACAAGACAGGAGATTACATTGTAAAGTTCAGACACTCTCCTCCCATTTATTTTTTGCTTAACTCACCAGTCATTAGCCTCAAGGAGAAGGACAGCCTCTCTTCTATGGACACTGTGGTGCTGAATGGAACCCACGTTGGCTCAACGGCTTTGCTGCTTACATTAGCATGCCTATACAGAGAACAGAAGTGTCAGTAATGAAATCATGTTAATTTCAGAGATCCATATTAACAGCTTAACCACTTGCCGCCCTCCATTAAATGACAGCGGGGCTGTGTGGCTCTTGTTCTGGAACGCAGTCATATGAAAGCGTCCCAAAACAGGCATGCAGTGCGACTGCACCGTATTGCTAGGACATGGCACGACCCCGATCTCTGTAAATAGCCACAGCTCTTTAACCATGTAATCGACTGTCCAATCGCAGCCGGTCACCGATTATATCGGCACCTCATCAGTGCCCACTAGTCATGGAAGGAAGATCAAAATTTTTGGTTTAGTCTACATCTACACACACCCATACCTTCAGTGATTAACCACTTCCCTACCCAGCCATAGTCAAATGACGTCCACAGATGGGATCTCCCATCCTGGGTGGACGTCATATGACGTCCTCGGCTTTGTAGGGGGATATCTGAATGATGCCTGCAGCTAGAGGCATCATTCAGATTAGGGATGAGCTTCGTGTTCGAGTCGAACATACGTTCGACTCGAACATTGGCTGTTCGATCGTTCGACGAAGATCGAACGATTTGGGCCGTTCGCGCCAAATTCGAGTGACGCGAACGGCCCACAATGCACTACGCCATCGCAGTGTCATCCAGGCGCTGTGATTGGCCAAGCATGCACTGTGACCCCGCATGCTTGGCCAATCACAGCGCCGGCAGCGAGGAGAGCAATGATTGGCCACAGGCAGGATGCCTGTGGCCAATTATTGCTGAGGGTGTTTAGTACACGCCCCACACTATAAAAGGCCGCCAGCACGGCGGCCTAGTGTAGTGTGTTCCGGAGCAGGGATAGAGTAGCATAGGCAGGGACAGTGACTGTTATTTCTTTCTTGCTTAACCTGGATTCCTTTAGTTTAGGGAAAGAGAAGGATAGGTAGGGAGAGTGTCAGTGTGTTTTGTGCTTCTGCTATAGTGTGCTTAAAAAAAACATTTATTCTAGGGACAGAAAACTCTAGGTAGGGACAGTGTCAGTTTCTTTCACTCTGCAAGTCCTTGTTTCCAGGGACCTGTAAGGACAGTGAGTTAATTGTCCTTGTGCTATATTGTGCTTAAAAAAAACATTTATTCTAGGGACAGAAAACTCTAGGTAGGGACAGTGTCAGTTTCTTTCACTCTGCAAGTCCTTGTTTCCAGGGACCTGTAAGGACAGTGAGTTAATTGTCCTTGTGCTATATTGTGATTAAAAAAAACATTTATTCTAGGGACAGAAAACTCTAGGTAGGGACAGTGTCAGTTTCTTTCACTCTGCAAGTCCTTGTTTCCAGGGACCTGTAAGGACAGTGAGTTAATTTTCCTTGTGCTATATTGTGATTAAAAAAAACATTTTTTCTAGGGACAGAAAACTGTAGGTAGGGAGAGTGTTTTTTTTCTTTCACTCTGCAAGTCCTTGTTTCCAGGGACCTGTAAGGACAGTGAGTTAATTGTCCTTGTGCTATATTGTGCTTAAAAAAAACATTTATTCTAGGGACAGAAAACTCTAGGTAGGGACAGTGTCAGTTTCTTTCACTCTGCAAGTCCTTGTTTCCAGGGACCTGTAAGGACAGTGAGTTAATTTTCCTTGTGCTATATTGTGATTAAAAAAAACATTTTTTCTAGGGACAGAAAACTGTAGGTAGGGAGAGTGTTTTTTTTCTTTCACTCTGCAAGTCCTTGTTTCCAGGGACCTGTAAGGACAGTGAGTTAATTGTCCTTGTGCTATATTGTGCTTAAAAAAAACATTTATTCTAGGGACAGAAAACTCTAGGTAGGGACAGTGTCAGTTTCTTTCACTCTGCAAGTCCTTGTTTCCAGGGACCTGTAAGGACAGTGAGTTAATTGTCCTTGTGCTATATTGTGATTAAAAAAAACATTTATTCTAGGGACAGAAAACTCTAGGTAGGGACAGTGTCAGTTTCTTTAACTCTGCAAGTCCTTGTTTCCAGGGACCTGTAAGGACAGTGAGTTAATTTTCCTTGTGCTATATTGTGATTAAAAAAAACATTTTTTCTAGGGACAGAAAACTGTAGGTAGGGAGAGTGTTTTTTTTCTTTCACTCTGCAAGTCCTTGTTTCCAGGGACCTGTAAGGACAGTGAGTTAATTGTCCTTGTGCTATATTGTGCTTAAAAAAAACATTTATTCTAGGGACAGAAAACTCTAGGTAGGGACAGTGTCAGTTTCTTTCACTCTGCAAGTCCTTGTTTCCAGGGACCTGTAAGGACAGTGAGTTAATTGTCCTTGTGCTATATTGTGATTAAAAAAAACATTTATTCTAGGGACAGAAAACTCTAGGTAGGGACAGTGTCAGTTTCTTTCACTCTGCAAGTCCTTGTTTCCAGGGACCTGTAAGGACAGTGAGTTAATTTTCCTTGTGCTATATTGTGATTAAAAAAAACATTTTTTCTAGGGACAGAAAACTGTAGGTAGGGAGAGTGTTTTTTTTTTTTCACTCTGCAAGTCCTTGTTTCCAGGGACCTGTAAGGACAGTGAGTTAATTGTCCTTGTGCTATATTGTGCTTAAAAAAAACATTTATTCTAGGGACAGAAAACTCTAGGTAGGGACAGTGTCAGTTTCTTTCACTCTGCAAGTCCTTGTTTCCAGGGACCTGGAGAGACATTGAGTGAATTGTCCTTGTGCTATATTGTGATTAAAAAAAACATTTATTCTAGGGACAGAAAACTCTAGGTAGGGACAGTGTCAGTTTCTTTCACTGTGAAAGTCCTTGTTTCAAGGGACAGAGAAGGACACCTGAAGGTAGCCCTTATTGCTTTTTTCCCATCTCCCTGCAGGCCATCTATTAGAATGTCTGGAAGGCAAACAAGGAGAGGCAGACAGTCAGGAGGCAATAAAAGAGGGCAAGCAGGCTCTGTGTCTGGGGGCAACAGTGCTGGTCGTGGACGCGGTGCATTGTCATCAGCACATGGCCATGGGACACGCTTGTCCTTCTTTTCGGCAGCTGGACATGTTGAGCCACATCATGCCGAAGACTTGGTAGAGTGGATGACCAAGCCCTCCTCCTCCTCCTCATCCTCTCTCACCCAGGCTCAGGGTACTGGAAAAGCAGCTGCCAAAGCGTCGTCTTCCCTGGTATCAATGTCAGACAAATCATCAGTCACTCCTTCCCTAGACCCACCATGTCCTCCTCCTGAGGAGTCCCCCGAACTGTTTCAGCACAGTGTTGGGTACATGCTCCAGGAGGATGCCCAGCGTTTCGAAGGGTCTGATGATGAAACCCAGCTAGAGGAAGGCAGTAGCGTGAGAGCAGACAGAGGGGATGCTCAAGAAGGACACCAATCTGGCAGTCATGTTCCAGCAGCTGCAGCATACTGCCAGATTGGCTCCAGTGATGAGGAGGGAGGGGATGATGAGGTCAATGACTCCACGTGGGTGCCTAATAGGAGAGAGGAGGAGGAGGAGGATGAGGAGGAGGCACATCTCCAACGAGGCAGGATGCCCTTTGGTGGCCAGCGTAAGGGCAGTACACCGACGGAATCACACCGCAGAGCTCCGCCTGTGCAGGGCGCTGCCTCTGCCCGTCATTCAAAAAGTTCTTTGGTGTGGGCCTTTTTTGAGGCTAGTGCATCAGATCGCACAGCTGCTGTTTGCAACATATGTCTCAAGCGTATATCGCGTGGCCAAAACATCAGCCGCTTGGGTACCACATGCCTGACCAGACATATGTTGACCTGCCATGCAGCTCGTTGGCAAGCCTACCTCAAAGACCCACACCAAAGAACCAAGCGGACCTCTCCTTGCACCGCATCAGCTGGGATCTCCAACCCCACTATAACTTCAGTCCTCTCTGAAACATGCACTGAGAGGAATGAAGGTGTAGAATTAGGTGTGTCACAGCCAAGTACTTGCGCCCACTCTGCTAGCAGTACACCGACGTCCGATTCTAGCAGGCAAATTTCCCTGCCCCAGCTGCTGGACCGTCGAAAGAAGTTCACTCCCAGCCATCCACATGCCCAGCGGTTGAATGCTAGCTTGGCTAAATTGCTAGCGCTTCAACTGCTGCCTTTTCAGTTGGTAGACTCGGCCCCCTTCCGTGAGTTTGTGCAATGTGCGGTTCCTCAGTGGCAGGTTCCCAAACGCCACTTTTTCTCACGGAAGGCTATTCCGGCTCTCTACCGGCATGTGGAAGGCAATGTCTTGGCCTCGCTGGACAGGGCGGTCAGCGGTAAGGTGCATATTACCGCTGACTCATGGTCCAGCAGGCATGGACAGGGACGTTACCTTTCTTTCACGGCCCATTGGGTCACTCTTTTGGCAGCTGGGAAGGATTCAGGACAAGGTGCAGTAGTGTTGGAGGTTGTCCCACCGCCACGCCTCCAAAATGCTACTACTGGTTGTGACACACCTCTCTCCTCCACCCCCTCCTCTTCTTCCTCCATGGCCTCTTCCTGTGGTTTGTCCTATGAACCAGCGGTGCTCCGTAGCCGTTCACGGGGCTACGCAAGTACGCAGGCAAAAAGATGCCATGCCGTGCTTGCGCTGGTGTGTTTGGGGGACAGAAGCCACACAGGGGCAGAGGTCCTGTCTGCTCTGCAGGGCTAGGCCCGAGAGGTGGTTGACGCCACGCCAGCTTAAGCCAGGAATGGTGGTTTGCGACAATGGCACCAACCTCCTCTCCGCCCTCCGACAGGGACAACTGACCCATGTGCCCTGTGTGGCTCACGTCCTTAACCTGGTGGTGCAGCGCTTCTTGGGCAGGTACCCGGGCTTACAGGATGTCCTGAGGCAGGCCAGGAAAGTCTGTGTGCATTTCCGCAGATCTTATAATGCCAGTGCTCGCCTGGCTGAGCTGCAAAAGGAGTTGAACCTGCCCAAGAACCGCCTTATATGTGACATGCCCACCAGGTGGAACTCAACGTTGGCCATGCTGCAGCGGCTGCACACGCAGCAGAGGGCCATCAATGAGTACCTGTGCGACTACGGCACCAGGACAGGGTCAGGGGAGCTTGGTTTTTTTTCTCCACGCCAGTGGGGCATGATCAGGGATGCATGCACTGTCCTGGCACCATTTGAGGAGGCCACGAGGATGGTGAGCAGTGACAGTGCATGCATCAGTGACACTGTACCTCTTGTCCACCTGTTGGAGCACACGCTGCGTGGAATAATGGACAGGGCACTTGAGGCAGAACAGAGGCAGGAAGAGGAGGACTTCCTTGCCTCTCAAGGCCCCCTTTACCCAGACAGTGTTCCTTCTGTCCCACCCATCGCACAGGAAGAGGAGGAGGAGGAGGAGGAGGAGGAGGAGGAGGAGGAGGATTGTGTCAGCATGGAGGTGGAGGCTGGCACTCAGCATCATCAGCAGCAGTCTTTTAGGGATGATTTACAGTCCCAAGAAACCAGTGGACTTGTACGTGGCTGGGAGGAGGTGGCTGCGGATCATGTCGTCCTTAGTGACCCAGAGGACTCCGGAGCGAATGCCTCAGCAAACCTACGCTGCATGGCCTCCCTGATCCTGCAAAGTCTGCGGAAGGATCCTCGTATTCTTCGGATCAAGGAGAGGGACCATTACTGGCTGGCCACTCTCCTTGATCCACGGTACAAGGGTAAGGTTGCGGACCTTATGTTACCGTCGCAGAGGGAGCAGAGGATGAGACAACTCCGGGAGGCCTTGCAGAAAGGTCTGTGCAACGCGTTCCCAGAGACTGGGAGGTTGCAAACTCCTGGTCCTGGACAACGAGTTGCTGAGGCTTCGGCCAGTCAAAGAAGGAGCGGTGGGGAAGGTGGCCGTCTGACCGATGCGTTCAGACAATTCTTTAGTCCGCAGCCCCAAAGTATGATCGGTTCCAGCAACCATCGCCAGCGTCTGATAAACATGGTGCAGGAATATCTAGGGGCAAGGTCAGACTTGGACACCTTCCCCACCGAAAATCCTCTGGCTTACTGGGTCTTGAGGATGGATCACTGGCCAGAGCTTGCACAGTATGCAATTGAGCTACTGGCCTGTCCTGCATCCAGCGTTCTTTCGGAACGCACATTCAGTGCTGCTGGAGGATTTGTCACGGATCACAGGGTGCGCCTGTCCACCGACTCGGTTGATCGACTGACTTTCATCAAGATGAACCAGTCTTGGATCACCACCAGCTACCACACACCTGATGCTGATATAACAGACTAATTGATTTTAAAATGTCACATCCCTTCAAGACTGATGCTGATGCTGAGTGCCTGTGCTGTTATGTTGACTGGCTATCCTCCTCCTCCGAGTCCTCAATGATACGATTGATGATGATAGCTTGGAAGATCATTTTTGTTTATGGGTGCCGCCACCAGTGCCTAACGCCCAATTTTTCAGCCCCTGTTTAACAGGGGCGTGTAATTACAATTTTTGAAGCAATACTTTGCAACAGGGCTCATTGCTGTGCTCCAAGTACAGTATCTGTGAGGAGTTGCAGTGTTGTGCCACCAGTGCCTAAGGCCCAATTTTTCAGCCCCTGTTTAACAGGGGCGTGTCATTACAATTTTTGAAGCAATACTTTGCAACAGGGCTCATTGCTGTGCTCCAAGTACAGTATCTGTGAAGGGTTGCAGTGTTGTGCCACCAGTGCCTAAGGCCCAATTTTTCAGCCCCTGTTCAACAGGGGCATGTAATTACAATTCTTGATCTAATAATTCACAGCAGGGCCCATTGCTGCACCCACCAAGAGTAACTGTCAGGGCTTACAGTGTTGTGGCACCAGCACCACCATCAAAGGCCCAATTTTTACTACCACTGTTCAACAATTATATGTAATTAAAATTCCTGATATAATAGTTGACAGCAGGGCGTTCCAGCACCAACCAAGAGTAACTGTGAGTGCTTACAGTGTTGTGCCAACACCAACAACTAAGGGGCCTATTTCTGCAGAGTATATACGGCAGGTCCCTACTTTCAAACATCCAACTTACAAACGACTCCTACTTGCAAACGCAAGAAGACAACAGGAAGTGAGAGGAAATCTACCACTAGGAAGGAAAATTCTCTCCTGTAAGAATAAATATGGGAGAAAGGTGTCTCCTCTGTACTGATGCTTTATCAGCAATCCTTGTTTCAAGAAAAACACCACATTTCAAAAACAGTTGTCATTAGGACGGAAAGTGAGGTGAAATGTTCTGAACAGGGGCACAGACAGCAAAACAAATGTTACAGGGGTGATAACCCTTACCTATGTTTTCCAAAAAGTTTAAAAATAGATTTTTGGTCTGGAGCTACACTTCAACAATGTACCTGTTCAAAATTACAAACAGATTCTACATAAGAACAAACCTACAGTCCCTGTCTTGTATGCACCGCCTGTTCTGAGTATATAGGGCCTTTTTTATTTTATGTGCGGGGTTCCCCTTAATATCCATACAAGACCCAAAGGGGCTGGTAATGGGCTGGGGTAGGGGGGGGGTCATGGGGTAGCTATGCCATTTTTCTTAAAGATTTTCATCCATATTACCGGGACCAGACATTACATTAAAGCCGCAAGCAGTTTTAAATGGCTTTTTTTTCCTTTAGAAGTGTCATTTTGTGCAGGGACAGTTCTAAACACGGGAAACACGTGGCACTTCACAGGCATACTTTAGACACCCCCCAGGTACGATATTTAAAGGAATATTTGACTTTTTTTTTTTCACTTTATGCATCATTAAAATGACTGCTCCCGGAAAACGACCGTTTTTAAAACTTATTTTTGCATTGATACATGTCCCCTGGTGCAGAACCCGGGTTCCCAAACCCTTTTTAGGACAATAACATGCATAATAGTTTTTATAATTAGCACTTTAGAATTCGAACGTTCGCATCCATTGTATTTAATAGGGTTCTAATGTTCGTTCGAACTTTCGGTCCGTTCGCGGGTTCTGGTGCGAACCGAACCCGGGGGTGTTCGGCTCATCACTAATTCAGATATCCTTTTGAAGTGTCTGCGATTCTGTGCACCATAAGAATGATTATAGCGGCGGTTCCGCCACTTGATCATTCTTTATAGGCGGCGGGGACACCCCCCCTCCCGCCATCCGGTGCTTCTCCGGGCTCCCCCGTGCGATCGGGGACCCGGAGCGAATCTTCCAGCGTCGTTGGTGGGGTCACGTGATGAGCATAGAGATGACTGGTGACCAGTCACCTCTATGATCGTCGGAGGCCTGGGCGCAATGTGATGACGTCACGCCCGGGTCTCAAATGTAAACAAAGCCGCCATTTTCACTGATCTCATGCTTTCCAGCCTGGAGGAGAGATGTGAGGTCTTATTGACACCGCATCTCTCAAGAGAACCTGTCACACACATTCCTATTACAAGGGATGTTTACATTCCTTGTAATAGAAAAAAAAAAAATGTGAAATCATTGTAAAAAAAAATAAACGCCACTGTCCCCGGTAGCTCGCGATCAGAAGCGAATGCACACATAAGTCACCCACATATGTAAACGCCGTTCAAACCACGCATGTGAGGTATCGCCGCGTGCGTTAGAGCGCGTGCAACAATTCTAGCACTAGACCTCTGTAATTCTAACCTGGTAACCTGTAAAAAAAAAAAAACTTAGTTAGACTTACCGGTGACGGTATTTCTAAGAGCCTTTCAGGACAACCTTGGAGAGAGCGTAGCTCCGCCTCTTTAACAGGAAACACTTTCAGCCTTTAAATCCCTCCTCTTCCACCATGGCCTCAGTTATTGTGGTTTCCGACAAACTGGAAGAAAAAAGCACAGAACAACCACAACGACCATGATAGACACTTAATCAATACTTCTAAGATATATTAGGGAGGGAAATAGCGGTTGTCCTGAAAGGCTCTTAGAAATACCGTCACCGGTAAGTCTAACTAAGTTTTTCTCAAATCGCCTTTCAGGACAACCTTGGAGAGGATAACCGAGTAACTTACCCTAGGGTGGGACTACTGCCTGCAGTACCTTCCTGCCGAAGGCTTGATCTGCGGCAGACAGCAAATCCAACCTATAGTGCCGGAGAAAAGTTGAGTAGTTGGACCAAGTGGCAGCCTTGCACATCTGATCAGGCGTAGCACCGGCCCTCTCGGCCCAGGAAACTGCTGTTGACCTTGTTGAATGAGCAGCAATACCTGAGGGAGGTATTTCTCCTTTAGCTTGGTAAGCTTCTGTAATTGCTTGTCTAAGCCATCTGCCTAATGTACTTTTGGAAGCTCTCCCCTTTGCGGGGACCTGAAAATACTACAAAGAGGGCATTTGTTTTTCTAAACTCTTTGGTAACTGCTAGAAACTGGAGCAGACATCTTCTCACATCCAGCGTATGGAAAGCTTCCTCTCCTGCATTGTTAGGGACTGAGGAAAAGGTAGGCAGGGTTATCTCTTGTGACCTATGGAAGGTTGAAGATACTTTTGGTAGGAAGGCTGGATCCGTCTGAAGGATCACTCGGTCTGGAAAGACCCTCAAAAAAGGTTCTGTAACCGCCAGAGCCTGGAGTTCACTGACTCTCCTTGCCGATGTAATGGCAACTAAAAAAATTGTTTTGAAAACTAAAACTTCTTAAGGAAGTCTCTTGAAGGGGTTCAAACGGAGCTCCCGTGAGACCCTGTAAAACAACAGATAGATCCCGACTGGGAAAAACTTTAAGGACTATGGGTCTGTTCCGAGCCAAGGCCCTAAAAAATCTGGAAATTAAAGTTTCTTTGGACAAAGCTTTTTCAAAGTAAACTGAAAGAGCCGCAACTTGGGTTTTCAAGGTGCTGGCTGCCAATCCTTTCTCCATTCCTTCATGGAGAAACTCTAAAACTGAAACGACACTCTTGACTATAAAGTTTTTGGAAGAATACCAAGAATTGAAATTTTTTCCATACTTTAAGGTAGATGGCCCTAGTTACCTCCTTTCTACTTGGACAGTAGGGTCCTTACTACCTTATCTGAAAGTCCTTTGGCTTTTAGGAGGTCTTCTTCAGAAGCCAAGCAGTCAGATGTAGTCTGTCTGCTTCCGGATGGTTCACAGAACCCTGTGATAGTAAGTCCTTCCTGAGTGGTAGCCTCCAAGGAGGATTTGCGGCTAGGTTTAGAAGTGTCGCAAACCAAGGTCTTTTTGGCCAATATGGAGCAATCAGGATAAGACTGGTGTTCTCTTCCCTGAACTTTCTTAATACCAATGGGATTAGGGGAAATGGGGGAAAGGCGTAACACAGCTGGTAATGCCATGGGTGTGCTAGAGCATCTATTCCAACTGCCTGATCCCCTCTGTGGAGAGAAAAGAATTCTCGGACTTTCGTGTTTTGCTGGTTGGCAAATAGATCTACCTGGGGTTTCCCCCACTCTTTGGAGATCATGGAGAAAATCTCCTGGCTCAGACTCCATTCTGCTTCCACCACACTCCTTCTGCTTAGCAGATCTGCCAACAGATTCTGGGATCCCTTTAAATGAACCACTGATAAGGAGGTCACGTTTAGCTCTGCCCAGGACAACAACTGACTGGCTAACTCCATGAGACCTGGGCTCCTGGTTCCCCCTTGCTTTTGTACATAAGCTATCGCTGTTGTGTTGTCTGACAGAATTTGAACATGACGTCCTTTGACTGTCTGCTGAAAGGTAAGGAGGCCCAGAAATATGGCTTTTAACTCCCGCCAATTTGATGACTTCTTTGCTTCCCACTTGGACCAAGTTCCTTGAGCGGTTTGCCCTTCCAGATGAGCTCCCCAACCCCAAGCACTTGCGTCTGTTGTCAGACGTTTGTCCAGTGGAAACACCCACGAGAGACCCTTTGTCAGGTTGTTTGGGTTTCTCCACCACCAGAGTGCTCTTTTTACGTTTGATTTTAGTTTGAAGCACTTTTCCAGTGACTCCTGGTGTGACCAAACTTGTAGAATGTTCCTCTGGAGGGGTCTGGAGTGTAGCCTTGCCCATTGTACGGCTGGGATTGAGGCCGTGAGGAGGCCTAATACTGCCATAGCCAATCGGACAGATGTTGGGAGATTTGTCTGAATCTGACCCACTGCAGAGTAAATCTTCTCTATCTTTTCTTGGGGGAGAAAGACTTTTTGAAGAACTGAGTTTATGGTGTAGCCCAGAAACCTCATCTCCTGAGTTGGATCTAAGTTTGATTTGTCCAGATTTAGGAGCCAACCTAAATTCTTGAGATGAGTCCGTGACACTTGCAGGTCTGTCACAAGCTGATCCCTGGAATCTGCAAAAAACAGTAGGTCGTCCAAATATGGAATGACCGAGATCCCCCTCAGTTTCAGAGGCTCTAGGGCTTCTGCCATGACTTTTGTGAAAATCTTGGGCAAGGATGAAAGCCCGAATGGTAGGGCTGTGAATTGGAGATGCCATATTGACGTCCCCAGATCGATGGCTAGGCGGAGAAATCTTTGGGAAGCCAGAGCTATCGGCACATGTAGATAGGCGTCCCTCAAGTCCAGGGACGCCATGAAGCAACCTGGAGTCAACAGCTTTGTAATGGAGTGGATTGTGTCCATACGAAAGTGCTTGTACCTTACTGATTTGTTTAAGATCTTCAGATTCAGTCGGTACTTGCCTGAAGGTTTTTTTTTTTTTTTTTTTTTACCAAGAATATATGGGAATAAAACCCCTGGCCCTCCTGATGTTTTGGGACTGGAACAATCACTTCCTGTTGTATCAGATCCTGTAAGAGGGTCATCATAGCGGAAGCTTTTTCCTGATCCCGTGGTAGGGCTGTGACATAAAACCTGCTTGGGGGGCATTCTGAGAATTCTAGACTGTATCCCTGTGAAATGATGTTCCTCACAAAGGGACTTTTGGATACTTGGTTCCATTGAGGGAAAAAAGCTGACAGTCTTCCCCCCACTGGAGTAATGCTGTCATTTGTTTTTAGAAGCTTTGCTGAACAGAACGAAAATTCGTTTTAAACGGTTGCTTCTTTTTAGAAGGGAAAGCCTTCTTCTTGTCAGCTGTTCTATCCAGCACAGTTTCTAGCTCTGGACCAAACAGCAAATCCCCCGAGAAGGGTAGGCCACAGAGTTTAATTTTTGAGGCTGTGTCACCCGACCATGTCTTTAGCCAGACTGCACGCCTAACTGAATTCACTAATGCTGCTGATCTAGCAGCCATTTTGATTGATTCAGCGGATGCATCTGCCATGTATTTTACCGCTTTCAAAATTAGAGGGAAGGATTCCAACAGGTCTTTCCTTGGAGTACCTGCCTCTACTTTTGAGGGTCTTTGATAGGAAGGGACCTTTTTCAGGGTCCTTCCATTCCTTTTTGATAGTGTCCGATATGACCCTATGGACTGGGAACACTCTTTGCTTGGAATCATCCAGACCCTGGTACATTTTATCATGTACTGGAAGATGTACCTTTTCCTCCTGAATATCCAGGGTAGTGTAGATTGCTTTTAAGAGATCATCCACATCTTCCAAAGATAATTTATATCTGGAGGTTTTGCCGTCATCTTCCTCTTCCTCCTCATCTGAGTCCTTGAGAGAGGGGAGAGTACTTGCCCCTTCGTCCAATGGCGTCGCTAGGGGGGGACCAGAGGGGGCCCTGGCCCCCCCAACATTATGCTGTGCCCCACCATGTGCCCCCCCAAAAAAAAATTTTTTTTTTTGCATTTTTTTTTCTCGCTCGGGCTGCTGCTGGGGTAACAGTCTCTCCTGAGAGGGAGAGCGTCCCAAGTCAGCTCCTGCGGGGGATTCCTCCCCCTCCCTCTGCTCGCTGACACTGCATAATGCTAGCGCTCACACAACCACAGCCGCCCGATCTGCTCATTTCCCTGCATCCTCATTGGCATGGAGAAGAGCGAGTTGCAGGAAGGACTCCACAAGCACTGTGGGAGGGGGGGAGGGGGGCCCAAGCCTTCATCTCAGTTACTGAAAAAACAGACTGATTTCTCCCGTCCTTAGGACAGGAGAACCAGCCTGTAAATTCCGAGAGTGGTGACTGCAAGCTGAGCCGAGTGTCAGTCTATGACACTCTTTCACAGCCCAGCGAGTCCAGCAACCCCCCCCCCCTCACTCTCCTCACATACGAGCAGGGAGGAATACAGCTCCTCCTCCTCCTTCCAGTCCCGCCCACACTATCCCAGCATGCTGTATCTGAAGAGAAGGGATGTGTGGGCGGGAAATATGAAAATCAGCAGCATTCCTGGCTGTGTGTGAATGATGCCTGAGATTCTAGCCTGGACCGTGGGTAAGTGTGTGCACTGCAGACTGCAGTACACTGTAATCACTGAACTGCATTATCTCCATCCCTTCTCTCCCCCATCTGTCTCCCTCCCCCTCTCCTGTTCTTTCAAGACCTTCACAATTAACTTTCACTTTCAGTTAGGCAGGTAATAGACGGTGCAAATTTCTTTCCTGCATCCACAGATTGCAGGAAAGAAATTGCTTGATTCCCCCATCAATACAGGCAGGGCTGACAGGGGAATATCCCTTCTGCCCAGCAATTGTATTCTCCTGACAAACAGTGATTATCACTAGTGGCTATAGCAATCACTAGTGATAATCATAAGAGAATCTGCTCATTAATGGTTCAAATCTCAGCCAGTTCCTGCTGAACCAGCTGAGATTTAAACTGTCTATGGCTGGTCTTGGCTCTTAGGCAGCCCATACATTGATCACTTTTTTTTATTCAACTATTAGGTTGAATAAAAAAAAAAAGAAATGATCCAATTCCCCCATCTACACATTATAGGTGGATGGGGGAATGTTCCCAGTGTGTACCAGTGCTGGAACAACCAGAGTTGCTGTCCTGTCCCAGCTATTCTCAGCGCTGGTCTCTGTCTCCATGGCAGCGGCGGCAGCACATTGGAACCCAGTGCTGGTTACTTTATGGAGCTGATGTACAGGAGGGCCAGCACAATTTGTTGTTAGAGATGGGCTGGGCATGTTCAAAATTCCACATGCCAGAGCCTGCCAGGAAACCCACACTGCACAGCGCTAATCGCAGGCAGTGAGACATTTCCCGGTCCGCAGCTCCACAGATCAGGAAATGTCTCACTGGCTGTGATTAGCACTGTGGAGTGTCGGCTTCCTGGCGGGATCAGGCATGTGGGATTTCAAACACACCCGAGCCCATCTCTATTGGTTGTAGACAGTTGAGCTCCCTGCAGGTTGCTTAGCAGCAGTGGAGCCTTCTCTGACATGCTGATCGGGATGCAATCCAGGTGATGCTTCTAGTCAAATCCTAGTGTTAAATATCAGTGATTTTATTGATCAAAGCCCACACTTTACAGGCATAGAGCCCACATGCCTGCTGAACATACGGTTGATTATATATATGTGGTTGTTCTCTTGATGCTAATAAATACTGTGTTTATTAGATCTGACTGGGAGCATCACTAGGATCACATCCCGATCAACATGTCAACAGAGAAGGTTATACAGCATAACTGCTGCTAGGTGACCAGCTGGGGGCTCGGCTCTCTATAACCAATAGTGCCAGCCTTCCCCTACATGCACGCAATATGTCACCAGCACAAAGTCCGAATAGACTGCCGCCGGTGCCAAGGAGACAGATGCCAGACCAGCTCTGTCAATAACAGGACAGCTGGGGAACCCCACAGTGGCAGAACACCAGGGCCCGGTGGCAAGACAACCTTTGCAACCCTGATAGTTTTCCCACTGCTTTGGACCCTTATATTTTCTTGGTGTGCTGGTGACATATATCTCTTGTTTTCTGCCACTCTGGTGGGGCCCCAGTATAGTAGGAAGGGAGCTCACTGCAGAACATGTGAAAGGGCCCGTTGTGGGATCGTAGTAAAGGGCCCCAGGATATATATGTATATATAATTGCATTTTATAGTTGCCCCCCTACTTTTATCCCTGTCCCCCCATGTGCCCCCCCTAAATATGAAAGCTGGAGACGCCACTGCCTTCGTCCCCAGAGTCCACACTCTCTGCTGGTCTAGAGGTGGAGGCTCTTGGGCTGGACGGTGGTTGCTGGGGTTCAGTTAAGACTGCTGGACTTAGCAGAGATTTAACCGAACCAAGAGAACTTGTAAGCTCTCTTACTGAGGAAAATAAATCCTTGAATTGCTGGGATGTTTCCTCTTCCACTAAGTCCTTAATGCAAGACCTGCACATAGCTTTTTGCCATGAATCCCTTAAAGGATTTTTGCAGGAGGGACACTTCCTCTGGCTTGGTGGGTTTACATGTTTGGTTTTTGCTACAGCTTTCTCTTGAAACGAGATAAACAATAGAAATTCACCTAATGTCCTAGCCACACCTAACCAATTAGTGTCATTTAGGCCACCACCAAAGATAGAAAAGAAGTGTCCCAGTGAAAACAACCACCAATGTCCAAGCTGTAGCAGGTCAGAGAGAAGTAACCACCGACCGTACAGCAGCAGGCTCCCTTAAGGGAGGAAACAAACAAAACAACACAGCAAAAAAGACTCATTTGGATAAGAATAAAAGGCACCATTGTACCCCTCTTACCTGAGCCTGACCGGAGCTTAGGGCGCCTGCTTCCGCCATCGCTGTCTGTCTCTCTTCCATCTTGTCGAGAGCGCAGCTGGGTTATACACACAGTGTGTGTTTTAAATTTTCCCGGTTCCCGCGTCATCCACGTAGGCCGGAAACGGAAGCGCCGGTCGATAGACCCGCCCCCTAGTCTCTGCGTTCCAAGCGCTGGGAACCACTAGCGCCACGCCCCCACAGGAAACCGCATCGCCGGAACTGACGTCACCCGCCAGCCAGGACCCGGAACCGTCATGCGATTCGCGCCGCTGACCTGCAGCGGCAACCGCTCGGCTCCTGGAGCCTTACCGCGGATTCCGGGCACAAGATGCTGCGTCTCCTGTGGGTCCTTTACTCCCCTGAGCAGGCGAGACTGGGGACTCCGGAACACCCCCCGCTTGCGGTGGAGGGGGTGCTGGGATGGTCACTGGTACAAGTACCAAATAAAAGCTGCACACCAGGCAGAAAAAAAGAAAGGTAAGCCTTACTGCTTCCCCCTTGGAAAGAGCGTAGCACCCTGGTTCCCACCTGTTGCTTCCACCATGGCGGAGGAAACACAATAACTGAGGCCATGGTGGAAGAGGAGGGATTTAAAGGCTGAAAGTGTTTCCTGTTAAAGAGGCGGAGCTACGCTCTCTCCAAGGTTGTCCTGAAAGGCGATTTGAGAAATTAAAGCGTCGCCTATGGAGATTAAGTACCGAAGTTTGGCGCCATTCCATGTTGGCTGCAGATTACAGGTTGTCATCCTGGTAACAATCTAGCAGGTTACTGACATAACTAGTATGAAGAATGGTAGCTCAAACAGGCTCCTTCCTTTTGCTGGAAAGCAACTCACAAGATAGTGATGCCAGATTCAGTACAGCATCCCTAAAGCCTGCACTAGTAAATTTCAAGTGAGCAAAAGCATCTAGCCTCCAAATTACTATGGTCACTCTTGCACCAAGGAAAGTACCAGATGGACAACTAAGAACTGCCATCTTTACCATGATGTTCGCTGAAGCCACGAGGTCACCTAATGGTATCCCATCATTGTCAATGCTGGTCTTTCACTACCACACTTTTGCCTAACAGAGGCCATTGTTGATCACTGCAGTAGAGATGCCAAATTGTAGGTACAGGCTACGTGTCTACAAATCCCTACATCAGTACAGACTAAAGCCTCGTACACACGACCGATTTTCTCAGCAAAAAAAAAAAACCACACACACACACGAAACCTGTTGGGAGAGCTTTGACGAGAAGACCGTTCGTGTGTATGGTTTCTCGTCGAGAAAACTGCCGGAATCTCGACGAGAAAAATAGAAAACCTGCTCCATTTTCTCGTCGAGATTCTCGTCAGCCTGTTTGACGAGAAAACCGGTGTGTATGCTTTTCCGAGTCTTTAAAAAAATAAAATAAAAATAAATCACGCATACTCAGAATCAAGTATAAGACGGGAGCGCTCCTTCTGGTAAAACTAGCATTCGTAATGGAGATAGCACATTCGTCACGCTAAAACGAACTGAAAGCACGAAGACTGAAAAGCGCAAATCGTCTCTCCCCAAACTTTTACTAACACGAGATCAGCAAAATCAGCCCAAGGGGTGGCGCCATTGAAATCAAACTTCCCCTTTATACTGCCATTGTACGTGCTGTACGTGACCGGGCTTTCCAACAACGAGATTTGGAATTGACAGTGTGTATGCAAGGAAAGCTTGACAAGAAGCTCGTTGAGAAAAAGGGTTTTTTTTACAACGAGATTCTCGGTCGTGTGTACGAGGCTTTCAGTGTAGTTCAGTTAAAGAATTATACCCATTTAGACTTTAGTATCAAAATGGGTTGCCAATACAATATAAGAAACAGCCGCACCTCACGTGGGCTCCAAGTAAAGTTTATTGGAATATGAAAAATATCCAAAATTACACCAGCAGTGGTCAAGGTAGACAAGTTTAACCAAATGGGTTGCCAATACAACCAGGCAAAAGTCAGACTTAAAGTGGTTGTAAACCCTTACGGACCACTTATACCTACAGGTAAGCCTAGATTAAGGCTTACCTGTAGGTACAACATATATCTCTTAAACCTACACGGTTTAGGAAATATTTTCAGAAAAGACAGCACCGATGTCTATGGCGCATTGAGCGTGCCGTTAAGGAATGGGACATGCCGTTAGTGGCCAGCTACCGCGACGTCATCGTGGCTCCAGCCAGTCACAGCGCTGAAGCCACGATACCCGGAAGTCACTCCAGGTATCATGGCGGCAACGGAGGTGGTGAACGAGGACAGCTGTTTCGATCTCAGGCAAGTACTTCATAATGAGCTAGTATGCTATGCATACTAGCTCATTATGTCTGTCTTGCAGGGTATTTATTTTTTTGATTTTGTTACAGGGTTTACATCCTCTAAGCCAAACCCCTGGGTTGTGGTACACGGCCTGCAGCAGTTTGGTAGGGAGCATTGACCCCACTAAAGATATTTACCAGGAAAGATGCATTACACTAGGACACAGTGCAGGTCCTAACAGACTCACCGGTAGTAGTAGCACATTATGGGAACCACAGCTGGGTTGGTTCTGATGATTGGAATGGAGGTGGTTGGGCTGTAGGTCAAGTTGGTAGCATAGATCACCCAGTCTTGTATCATCTGTAGATAAGATCAGAACATTATAGACACTCATGAGTTAGGCAAGGGGCACATCAATTGTGTGGAAATGGAGAGAATGAATGTGTCCCATAGCCAAGACTAGTAACCCAACCATCAAGCTTATGAGGAACTTTTTTTTTTTTTTTTTAATTCATTCTAAAAGAACCACACACACGGCTAGCAACTCAGAACAGCTATGCAACTACATTTTTAGAGGACTCTAAAGACCCCGTCACCAACTTAAAAAAGCAGATGCATTTTCACTAACTGATCAGCTTATTCGAGAACACGCCAACTCCCTAGCACAGTTTCCCCACCTTACAGCCCTAAAAAAAAAAAAAATCCATTTACTCTGCTGGCCCAGCTCCTCCACCCCTTCCTACATAACCTTTTACCTAGAAGTTGTATGTAAAGTGGAGGATACCAAACTACCAAGTAATGGCTCCTAGTATCACATCCAAAAAGGCAGCAGTAACTGAGGATGTCTACACAAGTAGGTCATCATATGGAAAGCATTTTTTTTAGGCTTAATGTACACAGGATGTTTTACAACCTCCCCAAAAAAAAAAAAAAAAAAATAATCCATTTTGCAGCGCGCGCGTGTGTATATAGATAAGTTGTTTTGTTTGTTTTTCCCCCCATCCCAAAGTCAGACGAAAAACGCCTGTAAACAAAAACACGGCTAAAAACGCGAGTTACTGCGTTCACAAGCATTTGGAGTTTCAAATGCCTCTGAATATCCATTCTGAACACATTTTTTTGCTTTCCAAAAAATGCTTCTGTACTCAACTGTCTAGAAACCACTATAAAAAACAAAAAAAAAACCTGTGTACATGCACTGATTAACAGGAAAATTCAGAGGCAGGTGGGAACACACACACACACACCACACCTAAATGTCCGTTTACCAGCAGTGTGCATGAAATCTTAAAGTGCCCCTGTTGCCAGACCATTTCAACAATCTGCCAGTATAAAAAGTTACTGGTCCATACTTAAGGACCCTGCAACAAAGTAAAATTCAAAGAGCATTGGGTGCTTAGGCCGCTTTCCACATCAGTGTTTCTCCCCCCCCCCCCCCCCCATTGTATATGTGAACAAGGTCAGCAGCATACACACAGGTCCCCCTCACAGAAGAGCAACAAGGGTTATCAATGGAAAGTGAAACAGTCTCATCTCCTGCTAATTTGCAGAGCCATGAATATCAGCTACACAGTCCTTAAGACGGCACTGCAAAGTGCAATAACCCATAGCAACAAGGTTTTCGTTTACTGATGCCAATAAAGTTGGAAAGAAATAAAGTGTGGAGGATTACCTGCACAGTGTTGCCACAGTCCTGGAGACCAATCTGGAAGATAACTTCATTAGCACTTTGTGTGTTCGGCTTGCAGCCTTGGGGTCCCAGGCTCAGATCAGAAGATCTCACTAGCTTTCCATTCCCAAAAAAATCCATCATGACACTGACCACCATGCGGTCCTCTTCACACTGGACACTGATGGGGGAACTAGATGAAATTACAGTCGGGGGCTGCTGGCGGATCATCCCACCAGCACGTCCACCAGGTGATCCCCACTGAACACCGCCTCTAGACACCCCAAACCCATATACTGCATTAGCTCCTGAGTAAATCCCTCCGGAACCCCCTCTAGAAGACCCCTGGCTCTGGCCAGGTACAACCCGCTGGCTATTCCTCCACCAGTCTGATTGGCGCCTATGTCTCACCAAGGCTCCATCCCCAGTACATCCAAACTCTGGTCCATAAACCAGGGCCAAAAGCAACAGCCAACTACAGTAGGTCCTCACTCCTAGACCCATCCTGCCTGCAAGACCAACAGCACAACGAGGCAGGAAGAAAGAGCTGCCCTTTATACCCCTCCCACCAGTCACTAATACCCCCAGCTGGGGCAAATCATCACCACACCCAAATGGCTGCCTCAAAAAAACAAGATTGATCTCTTGATGCTGAGACAGTTAACCACTTGCTGACAGTCGCCTCATTTGATTGGAGCTACACAGGAGAAATTCAGTAGCTTAGTCCTGCTACTATATTTGTTATGGATTAATCACTAGGAGTAGCAAGTGATCAAAAAAACTGATGATACAAATCAGTGGCGTCACTAGGGTTGGTGTCACCTGGTGCGGCAAAACATGGTGTCACCCCCCTCCTGTCTATCCTGCCCAGCGCCCTGCAGGCAGCGCACAGTCATGAGGCACACCCCCAAATGACCCCTGTAAATTAAAGTATAGGGTGGTATTGGGCCGGCTGGAGCGATATAGGGCAGGTTGGGGTAATATAGGGCAGGTTGCAGTGGTATAGTGCAGTCTGGGGTGGCATAGGGCAGGTTGGGGTTGTATAGGGAAGGCTGGGGTGGTATAGAGCAGGTTGGGGTGGTATATGGCAGGCTGGTGGCATTGGGCAGGTTGGGGTTATATAGGGCAGGGTGTGATGGCATAGAGCAGGTTGCGGTGGCATAGGGCAGGTTGGGGTGGTATAGGGAAGGCTGGGGTGGCATAGGGCAGGGTGCGGTGGTATAGGAAAGGCTGGGGTGGCATAGGGCAGGGTGCGGTGGCATAGGGTAGGTTGGGGTGGTATAGAGCAGTTTGCCTGGCATACGACAGGTTGTGGTGGCATAGGGCAGGCTGGGGTGACATAGGGCAGGTTGCAGTGGTATAGGGAAGGCTGGGGTGGCATAGGGCAGGGTGCGGTGGCATAGGGCAGTTTGGGGTGGTATAGGGAAGGCTGGGGTGGCAAAGGGCAGGGTGCGGTGGTATAGGGAAGGCTGGGGTGGCATAGGGAAGGGTGCGGTGGCATAGGGTAGGTTGGGGTGGTATAGAGCAGTTTGCGTGGCATACGACAGGTTGCGGTGGCATAGGGCAGGTTGCGGTGGTATAGGGAAGGCTGGGGTAGCATAGGGCAGGGTGCGGTGGTATAGGGCAGGCTGGTGTGGTATAGGGCAGGTTGCAGTGGCATAGGGCAGGTTTCAGTGGCATAGGGGAGGTTGCGGTGGCATAAGGCAGGTTGCGGTGGCATAGGCAGGCTGGGGTGGTATGGTGCCAGGTTAGGACTCCATCATGGGGTGCAAGGTGGTCTGCTGCTGCTAGACACAGCTATAGATTATATATATATATATATATATATATATATATATATATATATATATAGCATCACCCCCCCCCCTGTCTCAGTCAGCTAATATAAATTATTAGACATGTGCAATTCGTTTAGTTACGAATTCGTTATCCGTCAAAATTCGTTATATTCGTTGATTCGTAAACATACGAATGAACGAACGGTTCGATAACATTACAAACGAACAACGAATAATCTAAACGAACGAATATGGAAAACAAATAAAATACGAATTTAGTAAATTTGAAACAAACAAAAAACGAAAAAGTGAAAAACGAAAACATAAAAACAACGAAAACACAGAAAAAAGATAAAAAATAACGAAAATAAAAATGAACGAAAACGAGATATTACGAATATTCGAAAAACAAAACAATGAATAACGAACAAAGATCCATATTAACGAATATCAAAATGAACGGAAAAAAAATTACGAATCTTCGGAAAACGGAAATGAAAACAACGACAATTCGTAAAAACTTAAATTCTATTTCGTTAGTTCTGAATTAGTTCTGGACTTTGGCCAATGGCCAATAAGCTTGTCCCTTCCCCTGAAGAGGTTGTCTCTTCCCCCAATGAGCTTGTTTCTTATAGACATGTGCTATAATGTGTGTGTATGTGTGTTTTTCTGTGTTAGACTGCAGTGCATTCCATCCAGAGTCCAGATAGGGTGTGGTTGGGTAGGTTGCACTGTTCTGTTGGATTTTGTGAGTAAATTTTTTACTTGGGAGAGAGAAAGTAGGATTTTTAAAACAGCTTACCTGTAAAATCCTTTTCTTGGAGTACATCACGGGACACAGAGCAGCATAGTCATTACTATGTGGGTTATATAGAATTACCTTCAGGTGCTGGCACTGGCAACTTCCAAAACAGGAAGTACCCTCCCCTATATAAGCCCCTCCCATCCGGGAGCACCTCAGTTTTGTAGCAAAGCAATACGTGTCCCCAAAAGAGGGGTGGGAGCTCTGTGTCCCGTGATGTACTCCAAGAAAAGGATTTTACAGGTAAGCTGTTTTAAAAATCCTACTTTCTTGTTCATACATCACGGGACACAGAGCAGCATAGTCATTACTATTTGGGACGTCCCAAAGCAATGCCAAATGAGGGGGGGGATACACCATACATAAGCTGGGCGCTATCAGGCATGAGGATCTTTTGCGGCCTGCAACACACTGCGCCCAAAGGCGACATCCTCCTGACTTCTAACGTCCACCTGGTAGAACCTAGTAAACGTGTGTACTGAAGACCATGTTGCGGCCTTACAAATTTGAGCCAGGGAGGCCTGGTGATGCACTGCCCATGAAGTTCCAACTGCTCTCGTGGAGTGCGCCCTAACTTTGAACGGAGGCGGTCTACTTCTCAAGCCATAGGCTTGTATTATGACCTGTCGAATCCACTTGGCTAAAGTAGATTTTGATGCTGCCTGACCCTTTCTGGGGCCTTCCGGCAGAACAAACAAAGAATCCGTTCTACGAATCTGAGCAGTGGCTTTTAGATAAGCTTTAACTGCTCTTACTACATCCAAAGAATGCAATAACTTTTCCTCTACCGAGCTTGGTTTGGGGAAAAAAGAAGGAAGAACCACATCCTGGTTCAAGTGAAACCCCGATACCACCTTAGGAAGAAAGGCTGGGTGAGGGCGTAATACTACTCTGTCCTTATGAATAACCAGATATGGCTCTTTACAGGACATGGCGGCTAATTCCGACACTCTTCTAGCCGAGCATATGGCTACTAAAAATATCAATTTTCTGGTGAGTAGAACCAAGGAAATGTGCCGCAAAGGTTCAAATGGCTGCTTCTGCAGAACCGACAGAACCAAATTTAGATCCCATGGCATATGGGAGCTTTAATCGGTGGAATAATACGAGTCACACCTTGCATAAAGGATTTGACAAGTGAATGCATAGCCAGGGGCCTTTGAAATAGTATTGATAAGGCCGAAACCTGGCCCTTGATAGTACTTAAGGCAAACTTCCTGTCTACAGCCCACTGCAGGAAGTCCAGAATTCTGCCTATAACGTACTTACGTGGATGCCATTTTCTGGCCTCGCACCAAGTGATGTACGCCTTCCAAACTCTATAGTAGATCTGCCTGGATACAGGCTTCCTGGCATTGATTATAGTTGATACCACAGAGTTAGAGAGACCTCTCTTCTTTAGGATGTGGGATTCAATAGCCAGGCCGTTAAACTTAGAGTTAGTAAGGAAGGGTGGTATATCGGTCCTTGCGAAAGCAGGTCCGGTCGACGTGGAAGGGTCCAAGGACTCCCCACAGACATTTTGATGATCTCCGCGTACCAGGCCCTTCGGGGCCACGCTGGAGCCACCAGGATCACCGGCTTCTTTCCCAACCTGACTCTGCGAAGGAGTCGAGGCAACAATTGTAGCGGAGGGAATGCATATATCAGTCTGAACTGATCCCAAGGGAACACCAGAGCATCCGCGCCGCAAAAAAGGGGATCCCTTGTCCGGGAGACAAATCTGTCCACCTTTGCGTTGAATCTGGATGCTAGCAGATCTACATCCGGTGTTCCCCACCGCTGACATATTGCTCGGAAGACCTCGGGATGAAGGGACCATTCCCCTGGGCATAACTGTTGGCGACTCAGAAAGTCCGCCTTCCAATTCTCCACCCCTGGAATGAAGACAGCTGATATACATGGGACATGCTTTTCTGCCCATTCCAGGATGTGACTTACTTCCCTCTGGGCTGCACGACTCCTGGTGCCTCCCTGATGATTGATATATGCCACTGCTGTGGCATTGTCTGATTGATTCTGACAGGGGACCCTTGGAGTCTGGATGTCCAGGCTACTAGGGCATACCGGGCTGCTCGTATCTCTAAGAGATTGATGGGCAGGGTTCTTACTACATTTGACCATCTGCCCTGGAGAGACCATTGCTCCAGTACTGCCCTCCCCAGCCTATAAGGCTGGCATCTGTAGTGACCACCTTCCAGGATATCGGACTGAAGGGTTTTCCCTTCTGGAGATTCTGGGGGATCAACCACCAGCAGAGACTCTTCCGAACGGAAGGGGACAAAGCCATCGGGAAGTCTAGAGCCTGAATCTTTCCGTTCCAGGCTGACAATATGGCCCTCTGTAAATTCCTTGAGTGGAATTGGGCGTATGGCACAGCTTCGAATGATGCTACCATCTTTCCTAGCAGCCTCATGCACAGGCGTATGGACGGCTGTCTTTTTGCACAAAGCAGACGGACCAAGCCCCTCAAAGAGGATACCTTGTCTAGAGGTAAGAAAATCTTCCTCTGGTCTGAATCCAGCCGTAGCCCTAGATATACCAGGTTTTTCACTGGCTGTAGGGCTGACTTGTCCAGGTTGATGACCCAACCGTGAGATTCTAGATACTCGATTGTATCGACAATTACCACTTCTAGCTTGGCAACTGAGTGGTCCATCAACAACAGGTCGTGTAGGTATGCCATTATCGTTACACCTCGTGTACTTAGACCGGCCAACAGTGGGGCCAGAATTTTTGTGAACACTCGTGGTGCTGTGGCCAGACCGAATGGTAAGGCTCTGAACTGAAAATGGCGCCCTTCTACTGCAAAGCGTAGAAATTTTTGATGACCTGGAAAGATGGGAACATGCAAGTAAGCATCTTTGATGTCGATCGAGGCTAACCATTCCTCCCCCTGTAGGGCAGCGGTGACCGATCGGATCGACTCCATCCGGAAGGACCGGACGTTTAGAAATTTGTTTAGACTCTTTAGGTCCAATATGGGTCTTATGTCCCCGTTTGGTTTCGGGACTGTGAAAAGGTTTGAGTAGAAACTCAACCCCCACTCTTCCATAGGAACCTCCATAATTACTCCTTGGAGCAATAGTTGTTCTAACGCCACTAGGAGACACCTTCTTTTCAGAGGGTCTTTTGGCATGCCTGACCACATAAAATGGGAAGGAGGAGACTCTTTTAACTCCAACTTGTATCCCCGAGTTACTGCGGAGAGCACCCATCTGTCTTTGATCGTCTCCCGCCAGGTCTCTGTGAACAACTGAAGTCTTCCCCCCACCCGTTTGAGTGGGGGCAGCCCTTCATAGGCTTGACTTGGAGGCTGGTTTAGTACCTCTTCGGATCCAGGGCTTTTTATTACCCTGTGACTGTCCCTGATTTTTACCTCCTGAGTTTGACCGAGGAGGCCGTCGGAACTGCTTAGTAGCAGACGTCCCAGGGATAGGAGAGGTAGTCCTCCTAAAAGACGGACCCCTAGACCTCTTTTTAATTGGTAAGAGAGTACTTTTACCACTGGAAATCTTCTGGATATATTTATCCAGGTCTTCGCCAAAAAGGCGTTCTCCATGAAATGGGAAGCTAACTAAGAGCTTCTTACAGGGAGCCTCAGCAGACCAGTTCTTGAGCCACAGAAGCCTACGCATATGTACCAAAGACAGAGTGAGGCGGGAGGCCTGATGGATAGAATCCTTGATGGCGTCAACCGCAAAGCATAATGCTCTAGGCAGATCAGCCAGAGCCTGGGCCTGCTGGTCTGGCAAATCCCTCAGGACCATTTTCATTTGATCCTTTAAAGCTTGGCAGACCCCAATAGCTGCCACTGCTGGCTGTGTAACAGCCCCTGCTGTGGAAAAAGCAGATTTTAATAAAGATTCCAATTTTTTATCTACTGGATCTTTGAACATTTGAACATTATCTACTGGACATGTCAGTGATCTGTTCACAGAAGAAATGGCTGCGTCCACCGTAGGAACATTCCATCTCTGGGTGAATTTTTCCTCCATGGGATAGATCACCTGAAATTTCTTAGGTGGAACAAATAGTTTATCAGGATGTTCCCAGTCCTGGTATATAAGTCCTTCCAATAATGGATGAATTGGAAAGGAGCAATTAATCTGGGGAGCTTTTAGCGACCCCAACGAGGAGACAGCAGTAGTTGATGGTTCAACAAGAGGCATTTTAAATGCAGATCGAACCATGTCAGTTAGGGTCTAGACCCACAATCTTTCAGTCTGTGATGCTGAAAATGGTTCATCTACTGTCGATTCCTCAAAAACAGAGTTAACCTCCTCCTGATCCCCTTCAGGTAGGTCAGTCCCTTCCTGGGACTGTTGCTCTGCCAACAGGCACTCTAATGGAGGGGATGGAGATCTGGCGCGCTTTCTTTCCTGCAGAGAAGAAGCGATCAATGCTGCCAATCTCTGCTCCAATCCCTCCAGAGTTGAGGCAAAAACCTCCTCTGTTATATATGCAGGAGCAGGTGGACTGAGGACAGCCGCAGTACCTGGCACTCCCGGGGGTTCCTTATGGGTATTAACCTCTGATTTCTCAGGGGAGGAAGGTGCAGATGACTGCTCCAGATCCTCAGAGCCCGATGGAGACCCCCTACACTTCCTGAGAGGTATATCTCGGAGTTTTTTAGGCGGCATATTCCTTAGTTCAAAGCTGAGGTATTCCAGCCGCAATACACCCCTTTACTGAAATAGTCTAATGCAATTTGCTGCTATGTACATCAGTGGGTGTCTACTAATGCGTCTTTCTGGGGATGCCTGTATCAACCGCCCGCTGTAAGCCCCTATACCATGCTACCAGCTCCTTTTCATGCTCTGTGTCCATAGCAAGCAGCGTGGACTGAGTCCTTTTATCTTGCTGGGACGCCCGCACATGCGCAGAAGCGCTGGGCGCACAGAGCGCGTCATCCGCCAGGCTCCGCCCCCTTTTTTGAAGCTAAATCTTATAAAAAGAAAGCGTGTGTGCGCGCGCGCGTGCGTGCACGTGTGCGCTCTTGGCGCCATGTAGGGAGAGGAGCCAGGGTCCCTGTTTCACCAGGACTCGGGGATGGAAGGAAACTACTTGGCAGCATGACAGAGGAATGCAGCTTCCCTGATAGAGAGCTCACTCATCTGCCTGGACTTTCACCATGGAAGGAATAGTCCCAAGAAAAAAAGACGTTCCACAGCGGCCTCTAGTGGACAAACACAGGTACCGCACTTTGTCTTTTTTTTTTTAAAACCCCCTTTATGAAAAACATTTCTAGGTTTACAGTTTTTAAAACTTCCTTATGAAAAGACATTTCTAGGATTTCTTAGGCATATACAGCTATTAGCGGGAATACCTTCAGGTAACAGGCAGAAAGACATATTAGGCTTGGGGGTCCCCTCAATAGAACCAAGTTCCTGAGGGGCCCCCACTTACCTTTTCCCCACCGCAGGACTTTGTTTGGTCCACAGAAGCCCAAACTTCACCTCTCACGGCAGGCATTGTAATTAAACCTTCAGGGACCGGGTTCCCAAGGATTCCACTCCCCTGGACCTGTATAGCACCCTGCACAGATAGCCTCTTGGTTTTGGGTATGACCAGAGCTCTGGATCCCAGGGTCCAGCCCTCCTAAGAGAGGCATTACAGGCAAAACCCTGCTCTTCTCTGCAAGGCCCGGGTACCGACCGTTTAGCTATGAAGCTTTTTTGGTCGGATCCGGAATAGCTTGCTAAGGCCCAGAGAACCTGTACACAAGCCCAGATGAATACATGTTAACCTTGGCCAACACCTTAGACACTGGCAAAAAACTGAGGTGCTCCCGGATGGGAGGGGCTTATATAGGGGAGGGTACTTCCTGTTTTGGAAGTTGCCAGTGCCAGCACCTGAAGGTAATTCTATATAACCCACATAGTAATGACTATGCTGCTCTGTGTCCCGTGATGTATGAACAAGAAATTCTTTGTTTCTTAAGGATATTAGATTGAGATTCTAGAGTCTACATTCTAATTTATAATTTTATTTATGTAATATCTCTGACATATTGTATTTTTCTTCTTTGTCAGACTACATTCTAGACAGGGTGTGGGTGGTGTTTGATTTGTGAGTCATTCAAAGAGATTGATATAGAAATGATAAATTTCTTACTATTTCTATTACTCCTAGGATTTTCTAAAGTTAGTTTTTTTCCCTTTTCTGGGACTGTGTTTTATTATATTGCTGTCTGTCTGCCCCTACCTATTTTTTTTGTTGTGTTAGCCAGTGCCACTACTAGGCCAGCCCAGGCAGCATATACTACGTATTCATGGTAGGAGAAGTAGATTAGTATATATTTTTTTTTGCATGGACCGGTAAAATAAGAATACTCCAGTCCTCAATCCCTCCACTCTCAGTCACACCAACACCAACTCTCATACCAACACACTCACTAACACCAACATTCTCACTTACAAGACTCACACGTCCATTCTCACTCCCAGACATTCTAATTGCAATAAAACCACCAAACCACACAAAAACAACTACAAAAACCACAATATCACTCTCTGCACTGCTCTCTGCTCCTCCCTCACCACACCACTTACACCCTCTCAAAATGGCGTACAGGGGCGGAGGCTATAGCCGCTTGTTGAAAACGAAACTAAAATACGAGATTGCGAATGGCCGCAATGTATTTACGGGAGTACGAATGCATTCGAAGCACGTGGACATATTTTAGTTTCATTTTCAACACGCGGCTATAGCCGCGTGTTGAAAATAAAAATAAATAATAACGCGAGATTGCGAATGACCGCGCCGAGATGTATTTACGAAAGTATAAAAAAATTACGAATCCATTCGAAGCACGGTAGTAGACACGAATCAAGGAAAACAAAACAATGTTACGAATCAACAGAAACGGCAGAGTAGTGTACAGAAAAACGAAAATTATTATCTAACAAAATTACGAATTACGAATCGTTCAGTATCAACGAAAATCAAACTGTTACGAAAGTACGAAAATAACTTAAACAGAAATACGAATCATTCAATATCAACAAAATTACAAATTTCAAATCAACGAAAATAACTTGGACAGAACTACGAATCATTCAATATCAACGAAAATTAAACTGTTACGAACATACGAACGAGTCCGAATAGGAAAACTCGCGTCTTACGAAATTACGAATCTTTACGAACATACGGAACGAGACGAAACGAAACGATAGGAAACTAATTTTTTGGTTGTGCACATGTCTATAAATTATATAGTCAGTGTTGTCTGTCTGATAATGGGGGGGGGGGGGGGTGATGCTGGACACAGACAGGGATGGACTGGCCATAGGGACTACCGGGAGTTTCCCGGTGGGCCGATGGCTCAGTGGGCCGTTTTAAAAAAAAAAAAAAAAAAAAAAAAAAAAAAATGTATGCAGTTCGGCGGCAGCGGGAGCGTGGCAGCAAACAGCGGCCCTCACAAAAAAAAAAAATATATATATATATATTTTTTTTTTTGTGGGCCGTTTTTTTATGCAGTTTTGCGGCAGCGGGAGCGTGGCAGCAAACAGCGGCAGGGATTCGGGGAAGATGGCCATCGATGAGGGCAGTTGGATGTAAAATTCCGAGGGAGAAGAGCTCCACCCCCTCCCTGAGCACCGAAGAGGCGGACAGTAGCGAGCGCGGCCACCCCGGCGCACCCAGAACCTCGATTCCTCCACCTCCTCTCTGCTCCAGGAGCTATGCGGCCTGGGCCGGAGGGCAGGCTGACTGGGAGCCCAGAGGAAGAGAACATTCGCCGCTTTAAGGAGGAGAGCAGCGTGAGCACCCCCCGGATCAAGAGGGAGACTCGGCGCTGCCGCTGATGGCCATCAGGTACCTGGCATCCTACACAAACATGCCAGAACACTGAGACAGCGGTGAGGTGAGCAGAGGAGGGACTGCAGAAAGGGACAGTGCTATGTGGTCTGTCTCAGCCCTCCCCTCTGTCTCTCTGCCCCCTCTGTCTCTCAGTCCCCCCCCTCTGTCTCTCAGTCCCCCCTCTTTCAGCCCCCTCTGTCTCTCAGCCCCCACTATATCTCAGACCCCTCCTCTGTCTCTCAGAACCCCCTCTGTCTCTCAGAACCCCCCTCTGTCTCTCAGCTCTCCTCCTCTGTCCCTCAGCTCCCCCCTGTCTCTCAGACCCCTCCACTGTCTCTCAGCTCCCCTCCACTGTCTCTCAGCTCCCCACCACTGTCTCTCAGCTCAACTCCACTGTCTCTCAGCTCCCCCCTCTGTCTCTCAGCTTCCCCCTCTGTCTCTCAGCTTCCCCCTCTGTCTCTCAGCTTCCCCCTCTGTCTCTCAGCTCCTCCTCTGTCTCTCAGCTCCTCCTCTGTCTCTCAGCTCCCTCCCATTGTCTCTCAGCTCCCTCCCATTGTCTCTCAGCTCCCTCCCATTGTCTCTCAGCTCCCTCCCATTGTCTCTCAGCTTCCCCCTCTGTCTCTAAGACCCCTCCTCTGTCTCCCAGACCCCTCCTCTGTCTCCCAGACCCCTCCTCTGTCTCTCAGTCCCCTCCTCTGTCTCTCAACCATTTATTTCAATGGGCAGGAGCTCCTCCACCGCCCCAAAGATGCTGCTTGGAGGACTTTCACACTGGGACTGCAGCGGAGGCGTTTTTTAGGGGCTTTACAGGCGATATTTTTAGCCCAAAAGCGCCTGAAAAACACCTCAGTGTGTAAGGGGTCCTACACTCACCCCCTCTTTTACACTCACTCCCTCTCTCTTACACTTACCCCCCTCTCTCACCCACCCCCTCTCTCACCCACCCCCTCTCATTCCCTTTCCCTCAACCCTCCCTCTCTCTCTCTCTCTCATTCCCCTCTCGCTCACCCTCTCATGATATACAATAATGGATGTAGGGGCCTTTTAGTGGGCGTGATTTTTTGGGGGGGTGGGGGGCAGCATTTTATTGAATTAAAGTGGGCCGGTCTGGATGAAGTCCAGGGCCAAATTTTGGTCCCAGTCCAGCCCTGGACACAGATATATTATATTACATATAATAGGCACAGTAGTTGAGTTAGCTGGTCTGGTGGGGGGAGGGGCGGATGGACCAGCTATATTACATAATATCTATATATAATCTATAGCTGTGTCTAGCAGCAGCAGGCCACCTTGCACCCCCCCCCCCTTCATTATCATATAAAACAGGTCAGGGCGCCAGACAGACTCCTATCACACTAGCTCTGCCTCTTACAATGGCAACCGCCCCCCCCCTGCTCCCTCGCTCCCATGCTTCCCACACGCACACCTACCTCATCTTGTGCTTGTGCTCAGGAGTCGGGCCGGCGGTGGAGACCCCCCCGCACCTGTTCTGGAGTCTTGACTGGAGTCTGGAGAGGAGGAGGGCTGGGCAGCGACCCTCACAGCGTGCAGCCGGAGAAAGTTGTGTGTGATGTCACATCATCACAGTGCAGTGTGATGATGTGACAGGCTGACGCTCGATAGCTCTGTAGGGTAGGGAGTGAGGAGGAAGAATAATAAGGAACCCGGAGGACACACACACCAGCCCCGGCCGCGGCGCTGGAAGTGTTGTTCCAGCCCAGCGGGGTGAAGTTGCTGAATGAAAGTGTCAGCTGTTAAAAAAAAAAAAAACTTTTCTCACCGTCGGGAGGGTGTCACCCCTCTAGCGGGTGTCACCCAGGTGCGGTGCGGACCGCACCCCCCGCACCCCCCTAGCAACACCTCTGATACAAATGGCTCTCCATGGAGTACGCTATATAACCAACATGCATTAGCATAATCTCATGTAGCGGGGTCTCCTTTAAGGCCCCGGGACTACGTTACCCAGAACCCCAGTTGGCTACCGCAGAGACTCATGGGAGGGGTTATTTAAGGAGGAGGCGAGGCGAATCTCGGCCTCTTTGGACACCGCGCTGCAAGCAAGAGTTTCTTCTTGTGCGGATCTGCTGCAGTGCAAGGCCTGAAGCCTGGGCCTTGCGCAACTTCCAAAGGGCCTTCCACCCCGCTGCGGAGCCTGGGTGGCACCAGACTGGTCGAGTGAGGACATCAGTTGGATCGGGGACCCGATCGTTGCAGACGCTGTGTGCGGAGACACAGCAGGTGGAAGTCCCGGGCTGGGATCGCGCCCGGAGTGGTGAGCGAGCACTTGCTCAATCAAATAGACTTTACCGATTCTAGGCCTATAGACTGCCGTGGCTCACCGATCGTTTGCTTGTTGTTCCACTGGGGGACCGGTAGCAGGACAGAGTTGAAGTGTCCCCCCAGCATAGTGTTCTTAGTGATTGCCAGTTTGTGGATTACAAATACTATTCATCAAGTGCACCACCGAAAGTTTGCATGCAAAGAAATCCCTATAGGAAGGACTGAGATTTATTCTGGGTCAGGCCTGGCCAGGGTGGGGAGATAGGATATTGTTTAGTGCGCCACAGGGCGTGTATACCATAATAGCTACGCGTGGTGGATTACCGCGCAGCGCCATTATTGTGTGCTATATTGATTGCTGCAGGGCTCTGCAAGCCGGTTGTGTGCATTATATTCTGCTTAAGCCTTTTTTCAACCAAAGTAAAACTGTTATACTTAATCTTTAACATTTGTGTGTTGTCTTACTGTAAAGAGGGTGCCTTTACAATACCAATTGTCTATGATAAAAATATAACCCCTAGACTAGCTGTGTCAGGGTGGGTCGAGCAGATTGCCGGGGGTTGGTGGTGCTGTACACAGGGCCCCGAAAACAAATCCAGCGGCTCTCTTAACTGGGGGTAGCGCTACACTCACATGACTGATCAATGTTTCAATCAGGTGCAATTGAAAGCTACAAGATGCTACTGAATACTACCAGTGTAGCTTATATACCATATAGGGGGCTATATATTTCAGGGCCAATTTTTATATATGGGGGTGTGTTTAATGCACATGTGCCAAAGTTCCTTCTGTTAAGCTGCCCATTACATTTGTACCAATTTTAAATAAACAAGGATGCGCCAGCAAGGCGCATTGGGGTGCCATTCAGAATGGCAAAACAACAATGTAAATCTGGCCTTGGGGATCATTTACTAGTCCTAGCGATTAACAGCTAGTGATGTTGTTGGCAGGATTGAGTTTGTAAACTCTCCTGTGTGGCTCTAGTCTTAGGGCTCATTCACATGGATCTGTACCTATTGCAGAGCCGTTTGCAGCAACATGTGTTGTTTGTATGTGCTATGGGGTGCCCACCCATTCATGTCTATGAGTGCACCCAACAGAAAACTCTTGCATTGCCATGTCTGCACATCAAATAATGCTGATGAACATATACAATATGTGAATAGGCCCATTACTATTATCTTCTGTAGAACCCAAAATGCACATTGATTCAGCAAAATACACATTTCATATTCTTATTATGCTATATCTCTGGGATCTGCTTAGATCTTGTTCTCCTGCAAGGTCCTATTTATTGTTGCCTCAAAAAGTCATTCCACCAAAAACTGATATTTTAGTCACAGTGGGGACTGGTAGGCTGAGTTAGTCCTGTTTTTTTAAGTTTTCGGTACTCCAACAGTGAGATCAGCTTCCATAGTTTCCAACTTTTGTTTTTGTTCACTTGGAAGATAGGATTTTTTACTCACCGTAAAATCCTTTTCTCTGAGTCCATGGACCGACACAGCTTCTCTATTGACAAAGTGGGTATTATCCGTTAATTAGGAGTGACTAGGCAGAAAAACTTGTAAAAAGTGTTGCATCACACCTTCTACAGTACCGCCCAGGGGGCGGACCCTCCGGGTATAACCTCTCAGTCTGCATCTTCGCAGATCAGTTCGTCAAAAAGCAGTACAAACTTAAAAGGAGGGGTGGGTGCTGTGTCGGTCCATGGACTCAGAGAAAAGGATTTTACGGTGAGTAAAAAATCCTATTTACTCTTTCGTCCATGGACCGACACAGCTTCTCTATTGACAAAGTGGGACGTCCCAAAGGAGTGTCAGAGAAAAAACGAGGGGTGGTAACAGCATAAAAATAAACTTCACCCCAAACACAAAACAGCACTCCTCCAACGGAGGAGCTGCAACTCTAAACAGCCGCTTGTAAAACCTTGCGGCCGAAAGAGGCATCCGAAGATGCACCTACATCAATTTTGTAAAATTTTGTGAAAGTGTGAGCGGACGACCAAGTCGCCGCTTTACATAATCGGGAAACAGACGCTTGATGTCGGAAAGCCCAAGAGGCACCTATTGCCCTGGTCGAATGCGCCGTGACCGGGAAGGGGGGCGCTTGACCCTTTAAGACGTAAGCCTGGATTACTATCTGTCGGATCCACCTAGAGATGGTGGCCGATGAGACTGCTTGGCCCTTCTTGGGACCAGCCACCGAAACAAACAATGAGTCTGACTTCCGGAACCGGGAAATAGCAGATAGGTATACTCTCAAAGCTCAGACAACGTCCAAGGAATGCAATGCCGACTCCTTAGGATTCGACGGCTGAGGACACAAGGATGGAAGTACAATGTCTTCATTGAGATAAAAAGCCGAAACGACTTTTGAAAGGAAGGCTGCGGCCGCAGCACCACCTTATCCTTGTGGAAAATCAAATAGGGAGCCTTGCAGGACAAGGCTGCCAGCTCAGAGACTCGTCTAACTGACGTAACAGCCACCAAAAAGACCACTTTCTGAGAAAGTGTCAACAGGGGAATATCTCTAATATTCTCAAACGGTGCCTTCTGAAGCACCGAGAGGACCAGGTTCAAGTCCCACAGAAGTAACAGGGGAAGGACCGGAGGGGCCACATGTCAAACCCCCTGCACAAATGTACTCACGAGAGAGTGAGCCGCCAGGGGTCGCTGAAAAAAGACAGCCAGGGAAGATCTCTTTCCCTTAATCGTACTTAGGGCAAGCCTTTGGTCCACTCCATGCTGTAAAAACAGCAGGATTCTGGAAACCAAATAAGTACGCGGATGCCATTTTATTTCCTCACACATGGAGATGTGGGCCTTCCAAGTGCGGTGATAAACCTTCCTAGGAGGACGGTTTCCGAGCACTTCTCATAGTAGAGATTACTGAATCCGACAGGCCCCGGTCTCTCAGTACCTGGTTCTCAATAGCCATGCCGTTAAAGCCAGTGACCGTAAAGCGGGATGGAGTATGGGACCTTGCGATAGCAGGTCCTTCCGTAGTGGTAGGCACCAGGGGACATCTGCTACCAGACGTACTAGATCGGCATACCAAGGACGCTGAGACCAATCTGGAGCGATAAGGATCATTGGAATTCCCTCTGCCTCCACTCTGCGGAGCAGAAGAGGAAGAAGCCTTAAGGGAGGGAAGGCATAGATTAGCCGATACTGACCCCACGATGCTACCAACGCGTCCGTTGCGTCTGCCCATGGGTCTCTTGACCGGGCCACAAATCTCAATACCTTCCGATTGAGTCGGGAAGCCAGAAGATCTACGTCTGGTGTGCCCTATCTTTGGCAGAGGAGTTGGAACACCTCCGGGTGTAAGGACCATTCTCCCTGATCCAGCATCTGGCGGCTCAGGTAGTCCGCCTGCCAGTTTTCCACGCCCGGAATGTACACGGCCGATAGTGCCGGTACGCTCTTCTCTGCCCACTTCAGGATGCGAGCAACCTCCGATGCTGCAGCTGAGCTTCTTGTTCCTCCTTGATGATTGACATATGCCACCGCTGTGGCGTTGTCTGACTGGATCCTGACTGGACGCCCTTGCAGCCTCTGAGACCATTTGAAGAGGCACAGCTTGATCGCCCGGATCTCCAGGACATTGATCGGCAGGAGGGCTTCCTCTGGGGTCCAGCGACCTTGCGCCGACTGGACACCCCAGACTCCCCCCCCCAACCTGTAAGGCTGGCGTCCGTCGTGATCACTATCCAGTAAACCGGAAGAAATTACTTCCCGGCCATTAGAGCCGGTGCTGTCAGCCACCATACCAGGGATCTCCTGACTAGGTGGCTCACTCGGATTTGATAATCCAGAGATGAAGGGCATCTGTTCCATCTGGACAGAACTTCCTTCTGTAACACTTGAGTGTGGTATTGAACATATGGGACCGCCTCGAAGGAGGCTACCATGGGGCCCAACACTCGCATGCTAAAACGGAGTGACGACCAATTCCTGGAAGTCAGCTGCCGTACTGCAGCCCGGAGGGTCTGCAACTTCTCCACAGGGAGGAATACCTTTGCCTCTGAGGAATCCAGAATCAACCCCAGGTACACTAGGCGTTGAGTGGGCACCAATACTGACTTTTGCGTGTTTAGTATCCAACCACAGTCTCGAAGAGTCTGACAGGTAATGGACACGCTTACCTCTAATTCTGAGCTTGAAGGGGCCTTCAGCAGAAGGTCGTCCAAGTAGCCTGTGATAGCGATACCCCGCTGTCTTAGAAGTGCCAGAATCGGAGCGAGCACCTTGGTGAACGTCCTGGCTGCTGAGGCAAGGCCCAACGGGAGGGCCACAAACTGGTAGTGGTCCTTCCCGATAGCAAATCGCAGAAACCTCTGGTGTCTGGAGTATATGGGGACATGCAGGTATGCGTCCTTGATGTCCAAGGAGGCCAGAAAGTCCCCCGGATGGAGAGCCATGACTACAGATCGAACCGACTCCATCCGAAATCTTTGTACCTTCACAAAGCAATTGAGGGCTCTGAGATCCAAGCTTGGAAGAACCCCGTCCTTCTTCGGCACAAAGAACAGATTTGAGTAAAAACCCCGTTCCAGTTCTGGAACTGGAATAACTACCCCGCGTTCCAGTAGACCCTGGACCGCCCTATACAGGGCCTCCCGACGGGTCGGTAGTAGCTGGAGATTGGAGGTGTTGAATCTGTCCGGTGGACAAGAGAGAAACTCTATCTTGTAGCCTGAGGAGATTACTTCGCAAACCCACCTGTCGGAGATTAGAGCTGTCCACTGAGTCGCGAATTTGTGAAGACGTCCCCCCACCCGAGAGCTGGGTGGGGGTGGACCTTCATGCGGACGCAAATTTGTTTACAGGCTTATTGGGTATGCGGGACCAAGGACGCTTTTGTCCTTGGGCAGGCGCTTTATCGGCCTGGGGTCTTTTCCCTGTCGCCCTAGGGGGACGAAAAAACCGCTTGCGTGCAGTAAAGGAGGGCCCTTGCCCCTTGGCGTGGCCCCTTACCCTTGCTAATTTGGGGAAGCAAAGTGCTTTTACTTCCTGTGGCATCCTTGATGATGTCATCCAGGGAAGCCCCAAAAAGTCTGTCGCCCTTAAAAGGCAGATCCAACAGGGCTTTCTTAGAAGTCTGGTCCGCAGACCAGCCTTTTAGCCAGATCAGGCGGCGTATTGCTACTGCATAAACCGAAGTTTTATACAGCAGGGGAATAGTATTCATGTCTGACTCGCAGACAAACCTAAGGCCCTGGACCAACTGGTCGGCCAATGTTATCTCATCAGGAGGAGCATCTCGCTCCTTAACCCCTGGAGTAGCAATCTTGCCCATTCAGTAAGTGTGTGAGACACTAGGGCCCCCGCCAATGCCGGGCGTACTGCCGAGCCTACCACTGAGTATAGGTAGCAAGCGAGTGCTTCAGCCTTCTTATTCACAGGGTCCTTGAAAACAGGAGCCCCTTATACAGGAATTGTGGTGGCTCTATTAAGTCTGGACACCGGAAGGTCCACTATAGGGGGAGAGGTCCATTTCTTCAGAAACTGTCCTCAAAGGGGTACTGTACCGCAAACCTCTTTGGGGCTGTAAAGACCCTCACTGGGTTCTCCCATTCCTTGTATAAGAGTTTATCAAAAGACACACAAGGAAACACCTTAGCAGTGCGGGCAGGTCTATGAAACCCAAGTGGACCGGAGTCTCTGCTGCTTCTGCAGTATTTTCCAACTTTAGCATGTCCCGCACTGCAGTAATAAGGTCAGATACCAAAGCCGTCTTGTGTACTGACCTGGACTTGGAGTCATCCTCACTGTCCGGTCATGGTCTGCAGTCTCTGATGCGTCAGAATCTGGGCCCCGAGCCGTAGCTGGACCTGGTTCTGCATCAGAATTATCCCCAGAAGCTTGCAGGGGATGGGGCGTTTACTACCCCCTGTATTCCCGTGTGCTGCTTCCACCCTGGCAGCAAACGCCTCTAGGATTGCCGTCATAGCGTTCATAGACACCTCAGGGGCACCAGCTGCTAAATCTGGTGTTTCAGGGGAGAAGACATCTGGCTCAGATGCCATGCTGACCACACGCTGACACTCACAGGGCTCCAGGCAAGATATCAATAGGCCACCCTCCTGTGCTGCAGAGAGGCTGGGTCACCCAGAGGACTCACCACTCTGGATAGGTACTGCTATGCTGCCGTGTGCTGCGCCTGTGATGCTGTCCCACTGCTGCTGTGTCAGTCTGCTTCTTTTATCAGCATTTCCTGTGTGAATTTTCGCACCAGTGTAATGCACCCTAGAGGCCGGAGGCTCTCGCAAAATGGTTGCCAAAAACATCTGTATGGAAGATAATGTGGGCTCTAAGAAAATGGCCGCCGACCGAAGATAGAGGTCAAGCAGCCATAGCCCACAAAAAGATGGCCGCCGAACGGCAATATATGCATACAGGGTGGACAAACATGGCCGCCGATCAGCTGATAGGGGCCAGTGGGTGTGGCCGAACCACAGGAAGATGGCCACCGGGCAGTCACAAGAGGCCGAACTCGGCATGGACCGCCTCAAAATGGCCGCCGACAGCATGGAGGAGGAAGCACACAAACACAGGTAAGCAGAAATGACATTTCTTTTAAATGTTAGTTACAGCCAGCCCCGCTCCAGTGGAACCCCCTAGGTGACCCCCAGCACCCAGCAACCTTTAGCTAGAAGCCCAGGGAGGAGGGAAAGGCAGGGAGAGAGGGAAGAAAGGGGCCACAACCACTTACTTGATCTCTCCAGGAATGTCCAGCTAAATCACCCAGCCGAGGCAGGGGAGTTTACTTACCCATCCTGCATGTATTATGCTGGAAGACATTCCAAACAGGTCATCGTCCGCGCACGGAAGGTGACTGTTGGCCAGGCATGCTGTGATTGGACCCAAAGGGGACGATCATATGTATGCCCTGGAGCGTGACGCTCACCGGACAGGCTGCTGCGACTCGGCCGTAAGGTCAGCCGAAGCTGAGCGGTCCGATGCAAGCCTTGGAGCGTAAGCTCACCGGCCAGGCTGCTGCCACTCGGCCGTAAGGTCAGCCGAAGCTGAGCGGTCCGATGCAGGCCCTGGAGCGTAGGCTCACCGGCCACCCGTGGAGCGACGGGCATGTCGTGGAAAACCCAGCGCGTAGCTAGGGTCGGCACACGCTCGATGGCCGAAACTGGGGAGACTACAAGGATCGAGGATCCAGCCTGTCACCCAGTCGGCAGTTGATTGAAGATCGCAGGAAACAAAAATGTAGCAAAAAAAGATATATCTTTTTCCCCCGGACCAATGGGCCCGAAGGGAGCCATGTCCTACTCCTTGCTAGACAGAAAAAAACTGATCTGCGAAGATGCAGACTGAGAGGTTATACCCGGAGGGTCCGCCCCCTGGGCGGTACTGTAGGAGGTGTGATGCAACACTTTTTACAAGTTTTTCTGCCTAGTCACTCCTAATTAACGGATAATACCCACTTTGTCAATAGAGAAGCTGTGTTGGTCCATGGACGAAAGAGTAATGTTGGTTGTCCCTGCTAACCTTTGTGTGTCCTAGCTTCTCCTGTTACTTTGTCCATAAAATTAAATGTCAGCAGGGATGGTGGGAGCCCCTCATAATGGACTCAGCAGCTGTGCAGACCTAGGAAGTCAGTTCAGGGATAGTGGGAGCCTCTGATAATGGACAACATAGCTCTGCAGAGCCAGAAAAACTATGCACATGGATAGTGGAAGTCCCTTATAATGGGCACATCAGGTTTTCAGACCCAGGAACTCAGCACAGGAGTGGTGGGAACCCCTTGTAATGGCATAACACGTGTCCAGACTGCTCAGACCTGAAACTCAGCATAAGAATGGTGGGATCCCTTCACAATGGGCACAGTGGCTGTGAATACCTGTGAACTTAGGACAGGGATGGTGTGGAACCCCTCATAATGGGCACAACAGGTGTACGGACCTGGGAACTCAGTACATGAATCGTCAGAGCCCCTCATAATGGGCACAACTATTGCTCAGACCTGGCTCTCAGCACAGGAATGGTGGGAACCCCTCATAATGAGCACTGCATCAGTGACTACTTGGGAACTCAGCACAAGGATGGTGGGAACCTCTTATAATGTCCACAACAGGTATGCAGACCTGATAACTCAGTGCAAGGATGATGGAAGCCCCCTGATAATAGACAAAATAGGTCCCCAGAGCCAGAAACTCTTTCTGTGGATGGCGGGAGCTCCTCATAATGGGTACAACAGGTGTGCAGACCTGGGAATTCAGCACAGGAGTGATGGGAACCCCTTATAATGGGCACAACAGTGGGGGCCCATCCATAGGGGGCGAATGGGCGCCGCCCCCCCCCCTCAAAGCCAGTAACAAAAAAATAATAATTTAAATTTGGCCCTTTAAGAAAAAAAAAAGGTCCTTTAAGTGCACTATGTTCAGGGTGGGCGCCGGGCACCGGGCACAGTGCCCTATTGAAGCGTCAGCAAAGCGTCATGCCACTGCAAGCAGGCAAGACGCTTCATTTGCAGTTTTTTTTTAAGCTCTGTGGCGCGCTGGGGAGCGCCTCTCCACGCTCATTGGGTCCTTCTGCTCCATCATGTCTGTACCGCAGTAGGAAATGGGCGGTGCTTTCTCGGGTGGCTCCAGGAGTGAGACAAGATTGTGGGGAGCGGATACAGCTGCGGCGGGTGGGTGAAGAGCTGAGCCGGAGTGCAGGGGAACCAGAGCAGCAGGTGAGTGACTGAGTGCTGGGATCGGAGGTGAGCTCTCTCACTGTCTCTCCCTCCCGGCAACAAGCTTCCCATCCCCCAGTCCTCACACTCTCCTCTGCTTGTTACAGAGTCAGTGACTGCTCCACCCGGAGTGTACTGTGTGTGTCCTGCCGTGAGCCTGGCTCCCCCTCCCCCCACCTCTGTTCACTTTTCTCAGCTGCTGCAGAACTTCATGGAGGGGGAGGGTGGGGCTGCTGAGTGTTGTGGTGCAGGGAAGTGACTGGCAGCTGCCCCCCCTTCCTGCATCCTAAAACGCCCCCCCCCTTCCCTCAGGGCCGGATTAACATAGGGGCTGATGGAGCTGCAGCTCCAGGCCCCCATCATAATGTAGGCCCAAACTCTCTCACCAGGGCCCGGCCGTCGGCTGCTATATAATACATCCACATTGTCCAGGCAGCTGCAGCCTGCATCTGCATTATTCATAGGCCCAATATTGAGTCAGTCTGCCGAACATCATTTAATCGCAGGCCGCGAGTAGCGGCCGTGAGCCGCGGCTATCATCCACAGCAGAGCCTCTTGCGGCGCAGGCAGTGCCAGTGCGCCGAGACTGAGCGTGCTCCTCCCCTTTCAGTACTCAACACAAACACTGTAGGCGGAGCTTGACGTCTCAGCGGCGTGACGTCATCATCCAGAGGCCGTCCCCGGCGTCCTATGAGGCTCGATTGCCTTGCGAAAGGAGTGCTGTGTGTGCGGTGCTGTGAGAGCCAGGAGAAGGACAGTAAAAATTAAAGTAAGTAAGCCATGAGCGCTGGCCCACTGCTGGGGAGGTCACTGTCAGACAGATAAGTCTAATTGTGCAGAAGAAGTGTGTACTAGTACAGTACTGGCTGAAGCCTTAAGTGGTTAACTTTTTTTTGGGGGGGGGGGGCTATCTCAGTGCAGGCAGCCCATCAGTGCATCTTATCAGTGCCACATTTCAGTGAGTGCCCTCTATCAGTGCCCATAAATGCAGCTAGCCAGTGCCACCTATCAGTGCAGCTCAGTGCCACCTATCAGTGCTCATTAGTGCATCTCATCAGTGCCACCTATCAGTGCAGCTCAGTGCCACCTATCATTGCCCATTAGTCCAGCTCATCAGTGCCACCTTTCAGTGCCAGTACGGGGCAGAGTCCTGGAGGGAGTGGCAGGCTGCTGGTGGCAAGTGACACACTGTATCTGGGGCAGGCTGTGGGAGGCAAATGGCACACTGTATCCGGGGGCAAGTGGCACACTATCTGGTGGCAGGCTCTGAGTGGAAAGTGGCACACTATCTGGTGGCAGGCTTCTGGTGGCAAGTGGCACACTATAATGTGGCAAGTGGCACACTATATCTGGTAGCAAGGTGCTGGTGGCAAGTGGCACACAGTATCTGGTGGCAGGCTGCTGCGTGGCAAGTGGCAAACTGCATCTGGTGACAGGCTGTTGGTGGCAAGGGGCACACTGCATCTGGTGGCAGGCTGCAGGTGGCAAGTGGCAAACTTTATTTGGTGGCAGGCTGTGGGTGGAAAGTGGCACACTGTATCTGGTGGCAGGCTGCTGGTGGCAAGTGGCAGTGTATTTGGTGGCAGGCTGTTGGTGGCAAGTGGCACACTGTATTTAGTGGCAGGCTGCTGGTGGCAAGTGGCACACTATATCTGGTGGCAAGGTGCTGGTGGCAAGTGGCACAGTGTATCTGGTGGCAGGCTGTTGGTGGCAAGTGGCACAATGTATCTGGTGGCAGGCTGTGGGTGGCAAGTGGCACACTGTATCTGGTGGCAGGCTGTGGGTGGCAAGTGGCACACTGTATCTGGTGGCAGGCTGCTGGTGGCAAGGGGCACACTGCATCTGGTGGCAGGCTGCTGTTGGCAAGTGGCAAACTGTATTTGGTGGCAGGCTGTGTGTGGCAAGTGGCACACTGTATCTTGTGGCAGGCTGCTGGTGGCAAGTGGCACACTGTATTTAGTGGCAGGCTGCTGGTGGCAAGTGGCACACTATACCTGGTGGCAAGGTGCACAGTGTATCTGGTGGCAGGCTGTGGGTGGCAAGTGGCACAATGTATCTGGTGGCAGGCTGTGGGTGGCAAGTGGCACACTGTATCTGGTGGCAGGCTGCTGGTGGCAAGGGGCACACTGCATCTGGTGGCAGGCTGCTGGTGGCAAGGGGCACACTGCATCTGGTGGCAGGCTGCTGGTGGCAAGAGGCACACTGCATCTGGTGGCAGGCTGCTGGTGGCAAGAGGCACACTGCATCTGGTGGCAGGCTGCTGGTGGCAAGAGGCACACTGCATCTGGTGGCAGGCTGCTGGTGGCAAGTGGCAAACTGTATTTGGTGGCAGGCTGTGGGTGGCAAGTGGCACACTGTATCTTGTGGCAGGCTGCTGGTGGCAAGTGGCACAATGTATCTGGTGGCAGGCTGTGGGTGGCAAGTGGCACACTGTATCTGGTGGCAGGCTGCTGGTGGCAAGGGGCACACTGCATCTGGTGGCAGGCTGCTGGTGGCAAGTGGCAAACTGTATTTGGTGGCAGGCTGTGGGTGGCAAGTGGCACAGTGTATCTGGTGGCAGGCTGTGGGTGGCAAGTGGCACAATGTATCTGGTGGCAGGCTGTGGGTGGCAAGTGGCACACTGTATCTGGTGGCAGGCTGCTGGTGGCAAGGGGCACACTGCATCTGGTGGCAGGCTGCTGGTGGCAAGTGGCAAACTGTATTTGGTGGCAGGCTGTGGGTGGCAAGTGGCACACTGTATCTTGTGGCAGGCTGCTGGTGGCAAGTGGAACACTGTATTTAGTGGCATGCTGCTGGTGGCAAGTGGCACACTATATCTGGTGGCAAGGTGCTGGTGGCAAGTGGCACACAGTATCTGGTGGCAGGCTGCTGCGTGGCAAGTGGCACACTGTATCTGGTGGCAGGCTGTGGGTGGCAAGTGGCACACTGTATCTGGTGGCAGGCTGCAGGTGGCAAGTGGCACACTGTATCTGGTGGCAGGCTGCTGGTGGCAAGTGGCACACTGTATTTAGTGGCAGGCTGCTGGTGGCAAGTGGCACACTATATGGTGGCAAGGGGCACACTGTATCTGGTGTCAAGCTGCTGGTGGCAAGTGGCACACTGTATCTGGTGGCAGGCTGTGGGTGGCAAGTGGCACATTGCATCTGGTGGCAAGTGGCACACTGTATCTGGTGGCAAGGGGCCTCATTGTATCTGGTGGCAGGCTGCTGGTGTCAAGTGGCACACTATATGGTGGCAAGTGGCACACGGTACCTGGTGACAGGCTGCTGGTGGCAAGTGGCACACTGTATCTGGTGGCAGGCTGCTGGTGGCAGGTGACATGCTGCATCTGGTGGCAGGCAGCTGTGGAAAGTGATACACTACATCTGGTGGCAGGCTATGGGTGGCAAGGTAACAAGCTGCATCTGGTGGCAAGTGACAAGCTGATTCGGCATTATGGTGAGTTGAACTATTTCACTATATATTACAATGTAGTAATAGAAATAATGGAATTTGATCATCCTGACACCATATCACGCATGGTGTCAAGATGATTTTAAGTGCTAACACCAGCCATTTGCCTAACAAATCACCCCCACTGCCGATTTCCCCATCAGCCCCCGAGACTACACCCCCCACCTTCATCTTTTTTTGTGAAGGGGGGGTGTCCCTGAATGGCAGTTTGGAAATGTGGGCTCCCTATGTTGCTGCTGGTGAGAGACTGCATAGCAGGTGGTGTTGCTGCTGCACGGCTGGTATTACTGGTGAGAGTATATTTAATTTGTTTTAGCGAAAAATTGTTTGCATTTTCATTTTGTTTCCATAAAAAGGCCCGCCAAAATCCTCAGCACCAGGCCCATGATGCTCTTAATCTGGCCCTGCCTTCCCTGCCTCTCCACCCTAACCAATAACCCCCCCTCCCTACCTCTCCACCCTAAACAATAACCCCCCCTTCCTGCCTCTCCACCCTAACCAATAACCCCCCCTCCCTACCTCTCCACCCTAAACAATAACCCCCCTTCCTGCCTCTCCACCCTAACCAATAACCCCCCCCTCCCTACCTCTCCACCCTAAACAATAACCCCCCTTCCTGCCTCTCCACCCTAACCAATAACCCCCCCTCCCTACCTCTCCACCCTAAATAATAACCCCCCCTTCCTACCTCTCCACCCTAAACAATAACCCCCCTTCCTGCCTCTCCACCCTAACCAATAACCCCCCCTCCCTACCTCTCCACCCTAACCAATAACCCCCCCTCCCTACCTCTTCACCCTAAACAATAACCCCCCTTCCTGCCTCTCCACCCTAAACAATAACCCCCCCTCCCTGCCTCTCCACCCTAAACAATAACCCCCCCTTCCTGCCTCTCCACCCTAACCAATAACCCCCCCTCCCTACCTCTCCACCCTAAACAATAACCCCCCCTTCCTGCCTCTCCACCCTAACCAATAACCCCCCCCTCCCTACCTCTCCACCCTAAACAATAACCCCCCCTTCCTGCCTCTCCACCCTAAACAATAACCCCCCCCCCTCCCTACCTCTCCACCCTAAACAATAACCCCCCTTCCTGCCTCTCCACCCTAAACAATAACCCCCCCTTCCTGCCTCTCCACCCTAAACAATAACCCCCCCCTCCCTACCTCTCCACCCTAAACAATAACCCCCCTCCCTACCTCTCCACCCTAAACAATAACCCCCCTCCCTACCTCTCCACCCTAAACAATAACCCCCCTTCCTGCCTCTCCACCCTAAACAATAACCCCCCCTCCCTACCTCTCCACCCTAAACAATAACCCCCCCTTCCTGCCTCTCCACCCTAAACAATAACCCCCCTTCCTGCCTCTCCACCCTAAACAATAACCCCCCACCTACCTCTCCACCCTAAACAATAACCCCCCCTCCCTGCCTCTCCACCCTAAACAATAACCCCCCCTTCCTGCCTCTCCACCCTAAACAATAACCCCCCCTTCCTGCCTCTCCACCCTAAACAATAACCCCCCTCCCTACCTCTCCACCCTAAACAATAACCCCCCCCTTCCTGCCTCTCCACCCTAAACAATAACCCCCCTTCCTGCCTCTCCACCCTAAACAATAACCCCCTTCCTGCCTCTCCACCCTAAACAATAACCCCCCACCTACCTCTCCACCCTAAACAATAACCCCCCACCTACCTCTCCACCCTAAACAATAACCCCCCTTCCTGCCTCTCCACCCTAAACAATAACCCCCCTTCCTGCCTCTCCACCCTAAACAATAACCCCCCCTCCCTGCCTCTCCACCCCAAACAATAACCCCCCTCCCTGCCTCTCCACCCTAAACAATAACCCCCCACTTCCTGCCTCTCCACCCTAAACAATAACCCCGCCTCCCTGCCTCTCCACCCTAAACAATAACCCCCCTTCCTGCCTCTCCACCCCAAACAATAACCCCCCTCCCTGCCTCTCTACCCTAAACAATAACCCCCCCTCCCTACCTCTCCACCCTAAATAACCCCCCCTTCCTGCCTCTCCACCCTAAACAATAACCCCCCTCCCTGCCTCTCCACCCCAAACAATAACCCCCCTCTCCACCCCAAACAATAACCCCCCTCCCTGCCTCTCCACCCTAAACAATAACCCCCCCTTCCTGCCTCTCCACCCTAAACAATAACCCCCCTTCCCTGCCTCTCCACCCCAAACAATAACCCCCCCCCTGCCTCTCCACCCTAAACAATAACCCCCCTCCCTGCCTTTCCACCCTAAACAATAACCCCCCTCCCTGCCTTTCCACCCTAAACAATAACCCCCCTCCCTGCCTTTCCACCCTAAACAATAACCCCCCCTTCCTGCCTCTCCACCCCAAACAATAACCCCCCCTCCCTGCCTCTCCACCCCAAACAATAACCCCCCTCCCTGCCTCTCCACCCTAAACAATAACCCCCCTTCCCTGCCTCTCCACCCTAAACAATAACCCCCCCACCCTACTTCTCCACCCTAAACAATAACCCCTCCTCCCTACCTCTCCACCCTAAAAAATAACCCCCCCTCCCTGCCTCTCCACCCTAAACAATAACCCCCCTCCCTGCCTTTCCACCCTAAACAATAACCCCCCTTCCCTGCCTCTCCACCCTAAACAATAACCCCCCCCTCCCTACCTCTCCACCCTAAACAATAACCCCTCCTCCCTACCTCTCCACCCTAAACAATAACCCCTCCTCCCTACCTCTCCACCCTAAAAAATAACCCCCCCTCCCTGCCTCTCCACCCTAAACAATAACCCCCCCCTCCCTGCCTCTCCACCCTAAACAATAACCCCCCTCCCTGCCTCTCCACCCTAAACAATAACCCCCCTCCCTACCTCTCCACCCTAAACAATAACCCCTCCTCCCTACCTCTCCACCCTAAAAAATAACCCCCCCTCCCTGCCTCTCCACCCTAAAAAATAACCCCCCCTCCCTGCCTCTCCACCCTAAACAATAACCCCCCCTCCCTGCCTCTCCACCCTAAACAATAACCCCCCCTCCCTGCCTCTCCACCCTAAACAATAACCCCCCTCCCTACCTCTCCACCCTAAACAATAACCCCTCCTCCCTACCTCTCCACCCTAAAAAATAACCCCCCCTCCCTGCCTCTCCACCCTAAACAATAACCCCCCCTCCCTGCCTCTCCACCCTAAACAATAACCCCATTGTATAGTGTTCTCTGTGTATAGTGCGCGCTCTGTGTATAGTGTGTGTGTGCTCTGTGTATAATATACAATGAGTTCTTTGTGTATAGTGTGTCCGGGTATTGGGAGCTGTGACAGCCGAGGATGGGCAGGTATGAACCTGGAAGGGTTTGCGCCCCCCCAAATTTTTTTAGCACCAGCCGCAACTGGGGCACAACAAGTGTCCAGACCACTCAGGCCTGGAAGTCTGCACAGGAATGATGGGAGGCCTTCACAATGAGCTGTGAATACCTGTGAACTCAGCACAGGGATGTTGTGGAACCCCTCATAATGGGCACAACAGGTGTACAGACCTGGGAACTCAGTGCAGGAATTGTCAGAGGCCCTCATAATGGGCAAAACCATTGTTCAGACCTGGAACTCAGCACAGGAATGGTGGGAGCCCCTCATAATGAGCACAGCAGCTGTGACTACCTGGGAACTCAGCACAAGGATGGTGGAAACCTTTCATAATGTCCACAACAGGTGTGCAGACCTGAGAACTCAGTGCAAAGATAATGGAAACCACCGAAAATGGACAACATAGGTCTGCAGAGCCAGAAATTCTTCATGTGGATGGCGGGAGCCCCTCATAATGGGCACAACAGGTGTGCAGACCTGGGAATTCAGCACAGGGGAGGTGTGAACCCCTTATAATGGGCACAAGTGTTCAGACTGCTCAGGCCTGGAACTCAGCACAAGAATGGTGGGAACCTCTTATAATGGACACAGCAGCTGTGAATACCTGGAAACTCGGCACAGGAATGGTGAGAGCCCCTCATGTTGGGTACAACCGATGCGCAGATCTGGGAACTCAGAGAAAGAATTATGGAAGCCCCTGATAATGGACAACCTATAACTGCAGTGCTAGAAACTCTTCATGTGGATGTCAGGAGCCCCTCATAATGAGCACACCCCAGGTCTGGTATGGATTTTGAGGGGAACCCTACGCCAATATTTAAAAAAGTGGAGTCCCTCAAAATCCATACCAAACCCTTACCTGAGCATGCAGCCTGGCAGGAACCCCCCTGAAACATGCCAGGCCACATGCCCTCAACATGGGGGGCACTGCTCCCCACCCCAAAGAACTTTGTCCCCATGTTGATGGGGACGAGGGCCTCTTCCCCACAACCCTGGACCGTGGGGGACTGCAGGCAGGGGGGCCCTTAGATTCCGGCCCCCATATATGAATGAGTATGGGGTACATAGTACCCCTACCCATTCACCCCCCAAAAAAGTATAGTGTAAGAAAAGCAGGAGGCAGTTTTTGACAAGTCCTTCATTAAAAATTAACAACAAAAATGTCTCCCACCATTTTGGCAGCTCCGGTGTGTGACAGTTCTTATATAGTATGGGGTGGGGCCATGTGGTGATGTCATCCTAAGACCCCGTCCCTTGTGACATCACAAACCCATCATGTCCAGGTAGTGATGAAACATGGTGTGGGGTCCCTGGTTGACATCAGTGATTGGCCACGCCCAATAGCTATATAAGAACTGTCAGAAGGGCGGGAGCCTTCGTCAGGGTAGGAGTGTTGTTTTTTTTTTTTAATCGGGTCGGCAGACATAGCGATTGATGTTGGAGCTACCACGGGGGACATTACATTTTTAATAAAGGAGTTGTCAGAAACCTGTCTTTACCTAAGTCGGGGGGCTCGATTACAGCCAGGATCGGCACAAACATTAGTAGAGTGCATTACACACAGGGTGTATGCTCTCACTGAATGACAAGCTCCCTTTTCTTGCTGAAACATACCTTATGCACTCTCACATGTGCACAGGGGTTACCTGTGCACTGTTACTTTGTCTCCCCCGGTGGCTTTGGGCTGGGCGTTCCATGTTTCTCAACTGCAATCTGGTAACAATAGGATCTCCTAAGGAAGCTTTAAAGCTAAACGCGTAGCGATCCCTCGGTACTCTGATTTCCTACAGGGCCCCCGATATGTAGGACCTTCTCTATAGACCCACCACAGAGTCCACCATATCTATGGGTATACCCCACAGGTTCTCTTGTGTTCCCTTAGGACACATTTTTTTAGGACAATACCATGCATATACATTGGAATACTTGTCAGTTTTTACATAATGGTTTTAACTAGGGATGAGCTTCGAGTTCGAGTCGAACTCATGTTCAACTCGAACATTGCCTGTTCGCCGAACAGCGAACAATTTGGGGTGTTCGCGGCAAATTAGAAAAGCCACGGAACACTCTGTAAAAGTCTATGGGAGAAATCTAAAGTGCTAATTTTAAAGGCTTATATGCAAGTTATTGTCATAAAAAGTGTGTGGGGACCTGGGTCCTGCCCCAGGGGACATGTATCAATGCAAAAAATAGTTTTAAAAACGGCCGTTTTTCAGGAGCAGTGATTTTAATAATGCTTAAAGTTTAACAATAAAAGTGATATATTCGTTTAAATTTCATACCTGGGGGTGTGTATAGTATGCCTGTAAAGTATGGATTTTAAGGGGAACTCCGCGCCAAATAATAATAAAAAAAAAAGGCGGAGTTCCCCCTCAAAAATCCATACCAGACCCTTATCCGAGCACGCAACCTGGCAGGCCGCAGGAAAAGAGGCGGTGACGAGAGAGCGCCCCCCCCCTCCTGAACCGTACCAGGCCACATGCCCTCAACATGGGGAGGATGCTTTGGGGTCTAGACCCCAAAGCACCATGTCCCCATGTTGATGGGGACAAGGGCCTCATCCCCACAACCCGTGCCCGGTGGTTGTGGGGGTCTGCGGGCGGGGGGGCTTATCAGAATCTGGAAGACCCCTTTAATAAAGGGGACACCCAGATCCCAGCCCCCCCATGTGAATTGCTAAGGGGTACATTGTACCCCTACCATTTCACAAAGTGTAAAAAAAACACACAGACACAGTTATGATAAATCCTTTAATGGAAAAAAAAAAAAAAGATTCCAGCGGTGGTAATCCACTCTCGATCTGCACTCCAGTGATGTCAGTATCCAGCAACGGATGATCTGCAGGCTCCAGCGATGATGTCCAGCGAGGAACAGCACACGGTCCTGTCTCCATCGGAGACACCCCGGGAATGACGTTGCGGCAGCCTGACAGGTCTTATGTAGCTGAAGACGGGGCCACCCGTCACGTGACCCCGCCCCCCTCTGATGCAACGGGACAGTTCTAAGCACGGGAAACATGCGCTACTTTACAGGCATACTTCAGACACCCCCCAGGTACGAAATTGAAAGGAATATTTCACTTTTGTTTCACTTAGCATTATTAAAATCACTGCTCCCGAAAAAATGGCCGTTTCTAAAACGTTTTTTTTGCATTGATACATGTCCCCTGGGGCAGGGCCTAGGTCCTCAAACACTTTTTATGACAATAACTTGCAGATTAACCTTTAAAATTAGCACTTTTTATCTTTCATGTTCGTGTCCCATAGACTTTAACGGTGTTCGCACAAATTTTTTGCCTGGTCGCATTGTTCTAGTGCGAACCAAACCGGGGGGTGTTCGGCTCATCCCAACCTCTGACCAAGGAGATTAGAGGAATGAGGTTCCCCTGGGCCAGGTTCACACTTGTCCGACATTGGGAGCTCATATCGCATGAAAATCAATGTTTCCCTATGGAAGCCGTCTTAACTGGTCCGACACATGTCGGTCCGACTTTGAAGATGCTCTCTGTACTACTTTGGTCCTACTTCAGCCCATTGACTATCATTGAAATCGGACTGTCTTGCATGATCCAACTTTGGCATGCGACTTGTGCTCTGCTGGTCTTGAGGGGGAACTCCACGCCAAATTTTAAATTAAAAAAAAACGGCATGGGTTCCCCTCCAGGAGCATACCAGGCCCTTCGGTCTGGTATGGATTTTAAGGGGAACCCCCTAAGCCAAAAACCGGCATGGGGGTCCCCCCTCAAAATCCAAACCAGAACCTTATCCGAACACGCAACCTGGCAGGCCGCAGGAAAAGGGGGGGGGACGAGATAGCGCCCCCTCCCTCCTGAACCATACCAGGCTGCATGCCCTCAACATAGGGGTTTTGGTGCTTTGGGGGGGGGCAAGCTGCAGCCCCCCCACCCTGCCCCTATGTTGATGGGGACAAGGGCCTCTTCCCGACAACCCTGGCCGTTGGTTGTCAGGGTCTGCAGGCAGGGGGCTTATCGGAATCCAGGAACCCCCTTTAATAAGGGGGCCCCCAGATCCCGGCCCCCCCCCACCCTATATGAATGAGTATGGGGTACATCGTAACCCTACCCATTCACCTGGTGGAAAAAATGTCAATAAAAAAACCACTACACAGGTTTTTAAAGTAATTTATTACACAGCTCCGGGGGTCTTCTCCTAACGTCGGGGGTCTTCGGTGTCGTCTCGGCACCCTCCAGTTCTTTCTTCCTTCTGCCGGGCCTCCGCTATCTTCTTCCAGCTCTTTTGCTAGCGGGGGCCCAGTCTTCGTCGCCTTCTTCCCACTTCTCCTCCGATGTTCACTCGTCACTTCCTCCTGCTGTAATGCTGGGTGTGCGGTCCGCAATGATTTATATAGGCCTCTCATGACGTCACAAGCTCCGGGTGGCCCCGGAGCATGTGACCGACGTCATGGGAGGCCTATATAAATCGTTGCAGACCGCACACCCAGCATTACAGCGGGAGGAAGCGACGAGTGAACATCGAAGAGGGAAGAAGGCGACGAAGAAGACCAGGCCCCCGCTAGCAAAAGAGCTGGAAGAATATAGCGGACGCCCGGAGAGCGAGAGATGACGCCCGGAGACCCCCAAAGTCGGGAGAAGACCCCCGGACCTGTGTAATAAATTACTTTAAAAACCTGTGTAGTGTTTTTTTGACATTTTTTCCCACCAGGTGAATGGGTACGATGTACCCCATACTCATTCATATAGGGTGGGGGAGCCGGGATCTGGGGGCCCCCTTATTAAAGGGGCTCCTGTATTCCCTTAAGCCCCCCGCCCGCAGACCCCGACAACCAACAGCCAGGGTTGTCGGGAAGAGGCCCTTGTCCCCATCAACATAGGGCAGGGTGCTTTGGGGGTGGAGGGGCCGCAGGTCACCCCCCCTGCCCCAATCCCCCCTATGTTGAGGGCATGCGGCCTGGTAAGATTCAGGAGGGACGGGGGCCGCTCTCTCGTTCCCCCCTCTTTTCCTGCAGCCTGCGTGCGCAGATAAGGGTCTGGTTTGGATTTTGACGGGGGACCCCCCCCACCCCGTTTTTCGGCTTAGGGGGTTCCCCTTAAAATCCAGACCGAAGGGCCTGGATACTCCTGGAGGGGAACCCATGCCTTTTTTTTTATTTGCCGTGGAGTTCCCCCTCAAGATTCATACCAAACACAGTGCCTGGTATTGGCGGGGATCCAAGTCGGATCCAAAGTAGGACAGCTGTTGTGACGCACAAGTGTGAACCCGGCCTCAGACTTCACCTGCATTGTTGCTACAGATGAACGCCATCAGTAGTGGAGCATAGACTGCATCTGCCTACAGACTTATGGTATCCTATGATTGTCAATGCGGATCCTCATTACTCGCCTAATAACTCACCTGCCACACGTTGTGGCTTGTCCCATGCCACATGTTGCAGATTGTCCCTTGCCATGACATCACCTGCCACAATGTCACTTGCCACCTGCTGTGTCCCAGAGTGAAGTCAGGCAGCAGAGAGATGATGTAATCGCTCTAATGCCTGCAGCTGCACAGTGAGGGCGGAACTGCAGTGATGCAGAGCGGGCACTGAGAGATGTCATATCTCTGCTCCCCTGCCTATCGGCCCGCCCACTCACCCGCCAACTGCTTCGGCCTGGGCAGCGAGTGTTCTGCCTGCTCGCTCCTGTCACCACAGCACCGGGTTCCCTCACAGTGGGATAAAGCAGCAGAGTGGCAGAACAGGCTGGCTGGTGGAGGCAGTTCTGCCACTGCTCTTGGGCGTCAGTTTGCCAGCCCCCTGAAAGTGTCACTCGGGACCCATGATAGGGCCAGCCCTGTCTTTATGGGATAATGTTAGTTATGGGGAATTAATGAAATTAGAAGGGTTTGATTTGTGGAAGATTAAAGGTCTGAGTTACATAACACAATCAATTGTACAAAGGTCTTTCTGAAGTATGTATTGAATATGGGATCCCATACCAAAGATTCTTTCCATTTTTAGGTCTCAGACATGCCGCGCAGGCCCGTTCCCATGAACCTAAAAATTAATAAATCTATAAAATATCACTAGGGATAGGACGAACACCCCCTGATTCCGGTCGCACCAGAAAACCACAAACTGGCAAAACGTTATAGCAAACCCTATTAAAGTCAATGGGACACAAACATGAAGTGTTTTGGGACCCGGGTACATGCATCAATGCAAAAAAGTTAAACAAATTTTTCCAAAGCAGGGATTTTAAAAGTGAAAAAAGAAATATTCCTTTAAATATCATGCTGGGGGGGGGGGGGGGGTCTCCTTAGTCTGACTGTTAAGTGGTGCATCTCATGCGTTTTACTGTGCCACAGCAAATGGACATTTCTAAAACGAAAAAAAAAAAAAAAAAAAAAGTAATTTAAACTTGCTTGCGGCTGTAATGTATTGGCGACTCCCAGCAATATAGATGTAAAATCAAGGCAAAACACTGCATAGGGTCCCCCCCTGCATCACCCACCCCAAAGCACCTTGTCCCCACCCTAGCCATTGGTTTGTCGGGGGGGGTCTGTGGGTGGAGGGGCTTATGGGAGTTAGGAAGCACCGCTATAAGGGGGCCCCCAGCAATGCGAGTGGGTAACGAGTACATTGTACCCCTAAACCAAAAAACTGCCTCCATGGGAGGCCTTCCACTGATGGCTGTCTTTTCGCTTTGACAGCTTATATAGCCAAGAGTGGGGCCACCGCTAATGTAACTGGATGACCCTGCCCCTGTCACATGACATCAGTAGGGGCGGTGTCACTGCTATTGCTTGGCAGTGACATAACCGTCACCGGGAGGCCTCCCATTGAGGCAGAGCCTTCATTTTTTTCTTTTACATTTTTCCAGGTTCGGCGCGATTGAAGACTTTGCGGGACACAAAAAAAAAAGAAACTCGTGATTTTTACCCTGTACCACTACCCTTTGGCCAAAAAAAGGGTCAATGTACACTATACCCAATCACATGACTGGGATCTAGGGCTCCCCTTGTTAAAGGATGCTTCCAGATTCTGATAAACAACCCCGGCTGGTGGTTGTCGGGGTCTGCCGACGGGGCAGAACGAGGCTCTTGTCCCCATCAACATGGGAACAAGGTACTTGGGCCACGCAAATGCACCCTCCCCATGTTAAGGGCAAGTGGTATGGTATATTTCATGAGGGGCCACACACACACACACCAGCCTTAGTGTAAAGCGTGGACTTCACACCTGGCCAAAGCGTGCATCTGACCTGCATGCTTTGGGCAAAAAGCCGCCATCAATGCACTGCAATTTCAGTGCATTATGAGGCGCTGTGGCGGGCAAAATTTCTGCGAGTACGCCATATGTTAGTTTGTTCTACGAATGAACGCCCGATGTTTAAGTCGAACTTACATGCGACCCAAACATTGAAACCATCCCCAAATATCACTACTGGATTAAAAAAATAAACTAAACACGGTCTCATTTCACAATATGGTATACTTTAAGTTCCAAGAATCAATGGACTTAAGGACACATTGGGTACAAGACTTGTGGGTCTATATCAGATGACCAATGGGCAGCGGTACTGTCAGCGGTCCCCATGGTCTCTATCCCCTATGCAAAATCTAACATAGGACATATACACCCGAGAAGCTATTTAAAGGGAAGTGTAGACACAACACTATGCCCTAGATGAAATGGATGCCCGGATAATACAAATGTTATGGAGATGCCCCAAACTCCATTGATATTGTCAGGGGGGTTGTCTCTACTAATGGTATCTTTGGCCCAAAGATGTCGATGAAGCCAGGTTTAAGCCTTTTGGAGCATGTTAGACAAAGCTAGGACAATAGTAAGAAGTCTATTTCAGGCTCGCAAGCTCATAGCATTAAAATGAAATCAATAGACAATGATTACATTTGTTTTATTTTTTTACTTTTTTACAGACAGCACATACTGTGGCTTTTTCAGCAATTTCCCAATGAACACTGCACACACTATGACAACAAGAAGACCAAGACATCCGACAGCCACCAACACCCAGAGCTCCGCAGGGGCAGACTCTTCCCTTGTCACTGCAGCCGCAACATCCCTTTGTGAAGGCCCAATCACAAGCAGAGGTCCCAGAGTGGTCACAGTTTGTCCCTCTTCTGTGTGGGGTTCTTAACAGGAGAAAAGCAAGAGGTCAAGACATTCCCATGCAGTTTAAGAGCTTACAGTTAATCTAGCTTTTACACAAATGTCCAGAAGTTAGCACCCATTTTAGACCATCAAAAAAATAAAAAAAATAATAATTCTCAGGTTAATAGTGCACAGAATTGGGATAAAACTAATGGTTAACTTCCTAGGTTGTGGTATGAGCTGTTGGAGTTTTCCCCCTATCCTAGTTATGATAGAAGTGACAGTGGAAAAGTTTCCACTGGTAGCAAAATAAAGCCATCGGGATTCTAGCCTTTCCAACCAGGTTTTAGACCTCCCACTAGTCCTAGTGAAAGATTTCAGCCATAGGAGGCTCAACTATAACCTTCAGGTCCCTGGTGAAAAACAAAGAGGGTCCCCTCGACTACCACCAGGACCCCTTCCATCAGTCCCAGTGCTTTTTTTTTTTTTAAATCTCATATGGCTTGGTTAGTGTGAACCAAGCCTTATGATCCAGCATCTTGGGGAGAGATTCTTCAACTCTTAAAACTGAATTTGAAAGCATATGCAACACTTGAAACCCTTTGGCAGGGATCCAGCCACAATCTGTACCATATTGGGATTCTTCTGTTCCTATAATCAAAATGTCACAACATGCTCGTTACTGTTCCCTCTAGCCCAGATAGATTTCTCCCCCTCACAGGTTACCAGGGTTTCCCTGTGTACACCAACTGGACCAGTTCTAACCTTTCCCTACTGTCCAAAGGGAAAAATACTGCTTTAGGTAGAAGGGAAGGTTGACTAATCTAGGACATTACAGCAAAATAGCAGCCTTCAGAATTTGATCCAAGCCGATACCCTTCTTAAGAAAAGGGTTATTCTAGTGAATCCCTGTGGACCACTCTCAATCAGATCACCCAAATGATGAGGATATACTTAAAGCGAAATCCCCACTAGAAAAAGGAATAATGTGCCCCCCCCCCCCCAGTTCCATTTACCACCTTTTGTGATAGGGTGTTGAACACAGTTTTGCCCACAAAACCTCAAGTGATCTATAGGGGGAGCTCCCTCCCTTAGAAATAGATTAACACCCAATGTTTTCAAACCCCCCCTTCCAAAGCCTTACAGCAGGGGTAGGCAACCTTGGCCCTCCAGCTGTGGTAAAACTACAAGTCCCATGAGACATTGCAAGACCTTGACAGGCATGATGGGATTTGTAGTTCACCACAGCTGGAGGGCCGAGGTTTCCTCCCCCTGCCTTATAGGCCAGCAAACAGTGGTCATCAGCCCTGTCCTCAGGGACCACTAACAGGCAAGATTTTATGCATTTCCTTTGGGAGACGCAGACTAGAATACTGCAATCACTGAGCAGCAAATGACATCAACTGTGATGCATTTCAGTCATCTTGCAAACCTGGCCTGTTAGTGGGCCCTGAGGACAGGGTTGATGACCACTGATGTAGGAGATTGAGTATGGCCTTAGTGGTTGTACGACTAGGAGAAACACCAAAGTCATCTCCACAAGTACATCAGTGGAGTTTGAAATTAAACCACTCCTGTTGTAGAGCGTGTAATGAAGGGTTTATCTTATTCAGTGCCTGTGTGGGCTACAATATGTGGGCCAGACTAAACATCCATTATATAGCCGACTCAACGAACACATTACCAAGATCTTGAAAGGTTTTAAGAACCACTCTATATCCCAACACTACTTATTGGTACAGAATAAAAATCCTGCTAACACAATCTTGGGGATAGATTAATTTAGCTACCCATTGGAGGGGCAGTTCTCTGGTAAGGGAAATCACCAGATTAGAAATGTCAGATCCATAGGGTTAAAATCATATGTTCCATATGGTTTGAATGTTGCTGTCAATTACTGAGTAGAGCATTTCACTAATTGCACTGATGTAAACTTAGTGTAAATCTCAGGTAGCAGTTAATGTTAAATTTTGCTATTTATTTTAATATTTTCTAAATTGGTAAAAAGATTCCTTTGATCATTCAATAACTTTTCAGCGATGCCATTGGTTTTAATATCTAGTGGTTATTTAGGTTGGGGACTAAATGACCCAACATGGATAGATAATTTCACATTTGATGTTGACCATTGGGGGGGGGGGGGGTCACTGTGGCACAGTAAGGGGGCTTTTTACTGTGAGAGACCACATCGATACCCTGATTAGAACGATTATCCCCCTCCCATTTAGTACTTGCCTGGAAGACAGTATTGCCGTTTTGAATGTTATATACCAGACATTAACACAATAGGTCGATTTTATGGTCATTATGCACCCTATATAATCTGTTTGGGTGTGGTTTTATTTGCTGACCACTGGTGGTTTGCCAATCGTGTTCTTACTGTACTAGTGACTGTTGGGTCCTTTTACAAGTATTTCCGTTTAGTATGATCCTATATAATGGTTCCTCCAATTTGTTCTTATTTTAGTGTCAGTTTTGACTTTTGTCTGTACAAGGGGGGTACAAGGGGGTCCCTGAGTTACAAAGACAGGGACTGTAGGCTTGTTCTCAAGTTGAATCTGTTTCTAAGTCGGAACAGGTAAAAAAAAAATTTAAGTGTAGCTCCAGCCAAAAAAAAAAAAAAATCTGTTTAAGCTTTTTGGATAGCATAGGGAAGTTCAGAAGATTTCTCCTCACTTTCTGTCCCAATGACAAATGGATTTAGAAAAATTTTGGGTTATCAGGGAAACAAGGATTGGTGATAAAGCGTCAGTGGAGACACCTTTTCCCCCCATATTACCTCTTACAGGAGAGAATTTCCCTTCCTAGGGGTAGATTTCCTCTCACTTCCTGTTGTCTCCCTGTTTGTAAGTAGGAGTCGTTTGTAAGTCAGATGTTTGTAAGTAGGGGACCGCCTGTATATAGTTTATTTTTTGCTCAATAGAAATTCAGTTGGGGATGAGGTCCTCAGTTTATACCAAGGGTGTTGCCTTATGATGATTGGAAATTAGAGACTCTAATTTTATTCCTAGCACTTTTACAATTTTGGTAGGTTATAGTTTCTCGCCCACCCCCCCCCCCCCCATCGCATATAGAATTTGATGCGATGAGTCAGCACGCCGTCCATTTGTGACAAAACACATCGGTAGGAGGGACATGCTGACCTCACCATGCTGCTAGAATCCCAGAAGGATGGGTGTTTACACTATAGCCAGCCTTTTTACATGCTGCTTTTTATGCTCTTACGAGTAAGTGCATTACATTTTAAAAAATATATTAAAAAAAATTGAATTTCACACCATGGCGAGCCTTTCATTTGTGTCAACTTTGAGTCCCCCCCATTGAACGAGATTGGCTTCTTCGGATACAGCTCAAGAACCCTAGACCATCTGTCCTGCTCCATCAGACGAGAGGCCTTTCCCAGATGAGCCATTATCCAATTGGTGATCAAGGCCCCGGCATCAAACCATCATACCACTTGCTATCTGGAACATGTGCAATGTGGTGTAGGGATTTGTTGCGTTTGTGAATCATTGGCATCACGAGAGGACTTTGAAAGGAGATCCACTAACCTCCACTTTGAAGAGTGATTCAACATTTCAATTTTTTGGTGTTCATGTTCATTATGGACTTTATCATTTAGGCAATTGGCGCAGCTCTGTTTACAGCACAACAATTTTAAAGTCATGTCAAAAGTTACTCCAATACCTGTTAATGTGCTCACTGAAGATCACCTTTAGGAGACATCTAGAGATCACCTACATTCATAAAACATTGCATGTAGCAGCTGCCAGTTAACTCACCATCCAAGACTTCCCTCCTGCCTCTCGGTCTTCCAAATCTGCCCCTTCCTCCAGAAACCAGACCAGTAGGGTTGCTGCAGGTGCCTGTACCACAACACTGGCAGATACTGCTGGGGCCCTCAACTGCAGACCAGCTAGAGAAGACAAGTCTACATTTAGAAGCAAGACTTGAAGTTCTGGTGAACTAATGCTGTAGAGTAGTATTTGTTAACTTCTTGGGACCAATGCCTACCAGATGCACTTGAGTTACAGCAAAAAAGTGCTGAAGATATGCTTTATTAAAAAAGGCATTATAAACCTTACCTGCACGAGTGCAGCAATCATGTAGTTTCATGGCGTCATATGTTGGCAATAAAGTATTTTCCAATTCCTTGTAACTTGCACTCAAGAAATTAGGTATGGCACTATACAGGTTAATGCATGACCTCTGTAGCACATAGACCTGATATTTTATGAGACGCTTTATATATCCCCACAATCCCTGGATTGGAGTTCTGCAGTGAAACTAGTAAATGCGATCTGAAACCAGCACAGCTAGAACAATGAAGTTGAATAAAAGCCCTATTAGGCATGCCTCATGTATGCTCTACTTCCCTGAAGATTGGCCACCAAGCAGTGCTCATGTGCTCTCCAAGGTTTTGATCAAGTGGCATCTGTGGATGGACTAGGAGCAGCATACACATCACAGCAGTTCACTGGCAGATCGGCCAATAGCCACACTTCCACTGAGGTGACAGGCGCATAGACTTCTGGATTGAAGGAGGCATCAGTCGGACAGCAGCCATCTCACACTATTGTAGATGCCTTTTATCACCAGAGTGAAGGAACTGAATGTAATTTTTTTAGCCTTCAAACTAAGCTTAGTGTATGTTTTTATACTAATGGGAAGCGAGCAAAATTTGTTTTACCTGTAGTCTAATGTTTAAAGGGGTTGTAAACCCTCGTGTTCTCAACATATACTTGCCTCCACTGTCCGGGGCTACTCTGGGCAAAACGAGCTGCACAGTGGAGGCAAGTATATGTTTGTTATTTTAAACAATTAAAAAAAAAAAAAAACCCTTTTCAATCACTTTAAAGATTTAATCCTCACTGAGAAATCAACTAGACAAAACCTCACAACATAGACCATAAAAACACTATTCAAAGTTTGGAGACTAGCACTCCTTGTCAGATTCCTATTGCCATCTGTATCCCTGCTGCAGATTCCTTTCCACCCATGACATTGTGCTCAATAGGGTCACCCACCCTGCCAACAGGCTGAAACCTGCCTTTGCCCTGACAAAGGTAGGACTGAAAAGGAGGCAGAGTGTAAAAGGTGCACCAATTACAGAGAAAAGTGGGACTGATATGAAGGGAACTGCACTGACTGAATATCCCATCACCAACTGCCCCCACTCCCAGGAGAACAAAAAACCCAACTGCAGCTGTAAAACCATCCAGTGTGCATGAGGGGCGGCTCCAATCCTCTTGTTGGGAAGTGCAAACACCAAGGAGTCTATCCCAAAAAGCAGATGCATGGTACCATATGGATCATGCTGCAGCAGGTATTACCATTAGCCCATGGATGTTTTTTTCTCCATATGTACAATGATCGCTGGCCATTTCAGAAATCCACCATGTTATTGGTTCAAAGTCATTGTTCTAGGTATAGTACTACAGATGTGTGCAATAATCCATGTAACCACAAGCAACCTTACCTTTGTGTAGCTTTGCTATAGGAACAGGCCTTGTTCATGGCATCAGGGACCTGGGTGGTTGCAGCAGCTCTCAGGTAACAGGTTATGTAGATCTGGATTGGGAAGTATTTAATCTAGGTTATCAGTCCTTTCAAGGCACCCATCTGTATCAATTATTTCAAACTGTCCTCACCAGAGAGGCATCATTTGCTAGAAATCGGAAAGCATCTACTGTGAACTGGAGCTTGTCTTGCTCAACCCTCGGGGTGATGAAGGCTGAAGAGGAGTCATCTTGCATTCCATCAACTAGACAGCTGTAGAAAATGGTTGGTTAAGAGTGGGGTCATTATGGCACCACCACAACCCCCCCCCCCCCAGAAAATAACCAAAAAAAAAAAAAAAAAACACCCCATACCCATTTTCTTCAATGAGGCCATAACTAGGAGAAGAGGTGGGATCAGGAGATATGGTGGCCACACATCGGTCAATATACAGGATCAGTCCAACGTGGTTCTGAATGTCCACAGAGGCCTCTATGTAGATTATGTCTCCAAGCTGATAAATGGGAGAACTTCTAGGGCCACTCCAGTCCTCTATAGACAAGACAGGAGATTACATTGTAAAGTTCAGACAACACTCCCCTCCCTTTTATTTTCTTTGCTTAACTTACCAGTCATTAGCCTCAAGGAGAAGGACAGCCTCTCTTCTATGGACACTGTGGTGCTGAATGGAACCCATGTTGGCTCAATGGCTTTGCTGCTTACATTGGCATGTCTATACAGAGAACAGAAGTGTCAGTAATGAAATCATGTTAATATCATATATCCATGTAACGCCCCTCCCATTTTAGGGGGCACTATGCCTAAATTTAAGGGTTGGTCTGAGCCGATAGCTGGGCTCAGACCTGTTGATTGTGTTTAGGTTCGCTTCTGCCTGGGTGTGATACTGTGTCAGTACAGTTCCCTGTGGCTGGCACTGTCGCCTCAGACTCAGGTTGAACCACGGGTAGCATTGCAGCACCATTGGGTGTCCTCTCCTGGCAGCCATACTGTGGTCTACCTGCTGTGTATGCTGGGAGAGGGTACAAACAGTGGAGCCGTTTGCGCCGCCCGGCCCTCCAGGCCAGGGGTGCGCGTGTGTATCAGTCTCAGGCACCTTTAGCCTGGGGCTGCAACTTTATCAGTAAGCCTAGCACCTTTAGCTAGGGCCTATCCCCAGAAGAGGAATTCCAGGGCACTCGAGGGTGGCACGTTCTGGAGAGGGAGCCAGGGGTACCGGTGAAGGAAGTCACCGCCTCGGGAGTGAGGCCTGGTCACCTACAGAGGAATTCCATTGCGGGGAAGTTCGGGACTTGGAGTTGATCCTGAACGTGTCCCAGGGAGACTTAAGTGATTGCCCTTACAGGGGACTGTCCGGGTGAGCTAAACCCATTCGGGATAGAGTGGCAACGTTTGTACCTGGACCCATTTCCAAAACCTCACTATGCTTTCTCTCATCAACTCTTCCTGTCTGCTGAACATTTCATATAAAATAAACTCTTCGCTTGGAGTTGAATTTGTGTGGACATTGGCCTTCCTGGGGAGAGAAATAGAGACTTGTCCCTACACTCTGGGAGACGAGAACCAGTGGAAAGGGGTAACTCGCTGCAGGACCCAAAATAGTGAACATCGCCTGACCTCTAATACAGAGGACACAGGCTTGTGGCATGGTGTGTGCGTCTTATCCCCGCAGGAGAAGGTAAGCGAGGGAGAGAAGACAATATGGATGTAGCACACAGAATCTAACAGTTTAACCACTTGCCACCCTCCGTCAAATGACAGCGGGGCTGTGTGGCTCTTGTTCTGGAACGCAGTCATGTGACGGCATCCCAAAACAGGCACGCAGCGCGACTGCACCGTGTTGCTAGGACATGGCTTGACCCCGATCTCTGTAAATAGCCGCAGCTCTTTAACCATGTGATCGATTGTGTCCAATCGCAGCCGGTCACATGTAAACACAGATGCCAGTAATCAACGCTCCTCACCACAGAGTGTGGCGAGGATAGTCGATCAGTGCACCGATTATAGTGCCACCTCAGTGCCCACTAGTCATGGAAGGAAGATCACAAAATTTTTGGTTTAGTTAATATAAAATCTCAGTAGTGATTAAATATCACCAAAAGTGCCATTTGTGTGAAGAAAGTTATAAAAATGTAATTTGGGTACAGTGTTGCATGACCGCGCAATTGTCAAAGTGACAGCGCTGAAAAAATAGCCTGGGCAGGAAGGAGGTGCAAGAGTCCTGTAGGCAAGTGGTTACCATAAAGAACAGCATCATGGTAGCTGCCATTGCCAACTTGTTTGTTACCAGGATGACAACCTGTAATCTGCAACCATCTAGCAAGTTACTGACATAACTAGTATGAAGAATGGTAGTTCAAACTGGCTCCTTCCTTTTGCTGGAAAGCAACTCACAAGATAGTGATGCCAGATTCAGTACAACATCCCTGAAGCCTGCACTAGTAAATTGAGTGAGAAAAAGCATCTAGCCTCCAATTAGAATTCAAGTTATCTCAACATCTAGTTCAGATTACTATGGTCACTATTGCACCAAGGAAAGTGCACCAGATGGACAACTAAGCACTGCCATCTTTACCATGATGTTCGCTGAAGCCATGAGGTCACCTAATGGTATCCCATCATTGTCAATGCTGATCCTCTCACTACCACCTTTTTGCCTAACAGAGGCCATTGTTGATCACTGCAGTAGAGATGCCAAGTTGTAGGTACAGGCTACATGTCTACAAATACCTACATCAGTACAGACTAAGGTGTTCAGTTGTACCAAAAAATAAAAAGAAAAAAATAAAAAGAAGATGTAGCACACCAACCCCAGACTTTACCTGCTTTTCTTCTGCTTGGCTCCTCCGCAGGGAAGAATGAGGCACACCGCACCACAAGCCCGTACCCTCCCGGATGGGGTGGTTGAGCGGTGTTAGTTTCTCGGGCATGCTTGCAGCCAGTGTTTAAAAAACCTCCAGTGCTGACCCCGTTTCTGTAGTAGTCAGAAACGAGCCTTTAGTTTTCCCCAGTAAGTAACTGTCCACACCAACTGAAAGGTCCAACTCTTATTTTTCTCAGCACAATAAATAGTCTGAGAGCAGACTGGTTGGGACAAGGCACAGGTCAGATAAGGTGGGAGGAGGTCCAGGCACAAACTTGAATTGGGTTTTCTCCTGTTCTGATTAGCACGAACAGGCTTGGCGCACGGTCCCTGCCACAGACCATGAGGTTGTCACTGCCACTGACCGGGTGAAAAATGAGTCACTGCCACTGACCTTGTGTGCATAGTGTCACTGTGACATGAAGAGCACACACTATTCCTTTAGTAACTTGGCCCCTTTTTAGGACAAGAACATCCCTCCGGAGAGTTACCAGAGGCCCCATCTGTCACCACAACTCTGCACTGGGTCTTCAGAAAGGGTCACCTCCCTGGCCTCAATCCTGGATACGGGTCCCCTCGCAAGGCAGATCCCAGCCAAAGGCTGCGGGCCTTTCTCCAAAGTACCTCACCCCAGACTGAAGGTGTCTGGGATGGAACAGCAGCTCCATCTCCGGACCTAGGAGCACCCAGAGACCATCCTCGCACACACCCAGGCCAAGGGCACCTGGGTGTCACCGAACAGCAGCCCCCAGGCTGAAGGGGGCTGGGGCTTGGACCCAGACTGGAAGATGTCTGCCCTTTTATACCCTCTCCCAGCTAGCACAGCAGGTTCCCCGCCCTGCTGTACCACAAAAGGCACAGCCCTCCAATGGTGGTTCAACCCTGACCTATGGCGACAGCGCCACAGGGAACTTCACACCAATGATATCCTCCACGAGCATAAAAAAAAAAAAAAAAAAAAAAAAAAAAAGTCCATGAAACCTAACAATTATTGTATCTGAGCCTAATTACCACTCAGACACTCCCCTAAATATAGCAACCCGCTACATACCCATTTAGATGTTAGTATCAAAATGGGTTGCCAATACAAAACAAACAGCTGCACCTCACGTGGGCTCCAAGTAAAGTTTATTGGAATATGAAAAATATCCAAAATGACACCAGCAGTGGTCAAGGTAGACAAGTTTAACCAAATGGGTTGCCAATACAACCAGCCAAAAATCAGACTTAAAGTGGTTGTAAACCCTTACAGACCACTTATACCTACAGGTAAGCCTAGATTAAGGCTTACCTGTAGGTACAACAAATATCTCCTAAACCTACACGGTTTAGGAGATATTTGCAGAAAAGACAGCACCGATGTCTAAGACGCATGCGCGCCATAGACAACGGCGCAGGCACACTGAGCGTGCAAGTGATGTCATTGTGGCTCCAGCTGCGATACCCAGAACTAACTAAGGGTATTATGACGGCGAGGGAGGTGGCGAACGACGACGGCTGCGTCGATCTCAGCCAAGTACTTCATAATGAGCTAGTATGCTATGCATTGTTAGGACCTGCATTGCATCCTAGTATAAACTCACCGGTAGTAGTAGCACATTATGGGAACCACGGCTGGGTTGGTTCTGATGATTGGAATGGAGGAGGTTGGGCTGTAGGTCAAGTTGGTAGCATAGATCACCCATTCCTGAATCATCTGTAGATAAGATCAGAACATTATAGACACTGCGGTGGTACTCATGAGTTAGACAAGGGGCACATCAATTGTGTGAAAATGGAGACAATGAATGTGTCCCATAGCCAAGACTAGTAACCCAACCATCATGCTTATGAGGATTAAAAATAGGCTAGCAACTCAGCGATGCAACTACATTTTTAGAAGACTCCAACAGGTCTGCTTTAAAATGGTTTCAGGTTCTAAAGACCCCGTGAAAAAAAAAAAAAAAAAAAAAAAAACACACGCATTCTCACTAACTGATTAGCTTATTCGGGAACACGCCAACTCCCTAGCACAGTTCACCCACCTTACAGCGCTCTCCTAGAAAAAAAATAAAACATTTGCTGCGTGTGTAAGCGCAAATAGATATACCGGTATCTAAAAACGTTTTTTTTTTTTACAAAGTCAAAGATGAAACCCCTGTAGAGAAAACACGTTACTACGTTCACAAGCATTTAGCGTTTCAAATTCCTCTGAACATACATTCTGAATGCATTTTTTGCTTTACAAAAAATGCTTCTGTACTCAACTGTCTAGAAACCACTATAAACAAACCTGTGTACATGCACTGATAAGATAACAGGAGAGTTCAGAGGCAGGTGGACACACACACACACACTTCTAAATGTCAGTTTACCAGCAGTGTACATGAAATCTTAAAGAGCCCCTGTTGCCAGACCATTTCAGCAATCTGCCAGTATAAAAAGTTACTGGTCCATACTTAAGAACCCTGCAACAAAGCAAAATTCATCAAAGAGCATTGGGTGCTTAGGCTGCTTTCCACATCAGTGTAGGGTGACCACATTTCCAAACTACCATTCAGGGACAACCTCCCTTCCCAAAAATCGGCTTGTGCTGTAACGAATCACAGCACAGTGATCGGACACAAGAGGCGGGATTTATGATTTCTCCAATCACAAGCAGGGGGCGGGATTGTGCTCCTCCAGGCATTCCTGGCCAGGACAAGTACTGTCAGTGAGTAAAGCAGTGATGTGGCAGCCTTTTTGGGGGAATCAGATTGGCCGGGGGGGTTGGCGGTGTCAGTTTCATTCCGGGACACTGTATTGTGATGGAATGAATGTGCCCGGGACAGACCTGCAAAATGCGGGACTGTCCCGGGCAAACCGGGACATGTGGTCACCCTACATCAGTGCCCCCCCCCCCATTGTATATGTGAACAAGGTCAGCAACACACACACAGGTCCCCCTCACAGAAGAGCAACAAGGGTTAACAATGGAAAGTAAAACATTATCTCCTGCTAATTTGCAGAGCCATGGAATATCAGCTACACAGTCCTTAAGACGGCACAGCAAAGTGCAATAACCCATAGCAACCAGGTTTTAGTTTACAGAAGCCAATAAAGTTGAAAATAAATAAAGTGTGGAGGATTACCTGCACAGTGTTGCCACAGTCCTGGAGACCAATCTGGAAGATAACTTCATTAGCACTTTGGGTGTTCGGCTTGCAGCCTTGGGGTCCCAGGCTCAGATCAGAAGACTTCACTAGCTTTCCATTCCCATAAAAATCCATCATGACACTGACCACCATGCGGTCCTCTTCACACTGGACACTGATGGGGGAACTAGATGAAATTACAGTCGGGGGCTGCTGGCGGAGCATCCCACCAGCACGTCCACCAGGTGAACCCCACTGAACATCGCCTCTAGAAGCCCCAAATCCAAATACTGCATTAGCTCCCGAATGAATCCCTCCGGAACCCCCTCTAGAAGACCCCGGACTCTGGCCAGGTACAACCCGCTGGTTACTCCTCCACCAGTCTGATTGGCGCCTATGTCTCACCAAGGCTCCATCCCCAGTACATCCAAACTCTGGTCCATAAACCAGGGCCAAAAGCAACAGCCAACTACAGAAGGTCCTCACTCCTAGACCCATCCTGCCTGCAAGACCAACAACACAATGAGGCAGGAAGAAAGAGCTGCCCTTTATACCCCTCCCACCAGTCACTAATACCCCCAGCTGGGGCAAATCATCACCACACCCAAATGGCTGCCTCAATAAAACAAGATTGATCTCTTGATGCTGAGACAGTTAACCACTTGCTGACAGTCGCCTCATTTGATTGGAGCTACACAGGAGAAATTCAGTAGCTTAGTCTAGGGTGACCAGACATCCCTGGTTTCAGGGGACAGTCCCCGGATTGAGGACACTGTCCCCGGACCAAGTCTGTCCCCAGTTTTGTCCCCGGATTGGATTTGAACAGGGGCTGGGGCAATTTCAAAGACAGTCCGTGCAGAATTAAAAAAAAAAATCTGTATTACACACCCCGCTCCGCCGCGCCTACTAGCATAGGGGGTGTATTTTTTTCCAATATCTGTGCCCCTTTCTGATGATCATGTGCTGGTCGGATCGGAGGGAATATTTCTTCAGTTTTGGGTGCATGCCCATTTAGCTCCGCTCGCATGTTCTTCTGCCTTGGCTCAAGTCCCGGCCAGCCGCCTGCCTGCTTATCTCCTGGCCTTCCCTGGTGGAGTGATCTTCCTCCACTCCCCACCCAGTAGTAGCCGAGGCACGGATAGTGATACTTGACAGACTGTGAGGCGGGTGGCGGTGGGCAGAGAGTCGCTGATTGCCGCCATTACTAGTAAAAAAATAAATATGTCCCCGGATTTCATTTTAATAATCTGGTCACCTTAGCTTAGTCCCGCTACTATATTTGTTATGGATTAATCACTAGGAGTAGCAAGTGATCAAAAAAAACTGATGATACAAATGGCTCTCCATGCAACCAACATGCATTAGCATAATCTCACATGACTGCTCAATGTTTCAATCAGGTGCAATTGAAAGCTACAAGATGCTACTGAATACTACCAGTGTAGCTTATACCATAGGGGGCTATATATTTCAGGACCAATTTATATATATGGGGGTGTGTTTAATGCACATGTGCCAAAGTTCCTTCTGTTAAGCTGCCCATTAGATTTGTACCAATTTTAAATAAACAAGGATGCACCAGCAAGGCGCATTGGGGTGCCATTCAGAATGGCAAAACAACAATGTAAATCTGGCCTTGGGGATCATTTACTAGTCCTAGCGATTAACAGCTAGCGATGTTGTTGGCAGGATTGGGTTTGTAAACTCTCCTTTGTAGCTCTAGTCTTAGGGCTCATTTACATGGCTCTGTACCTATTGCAGAGCCGTTTGCAGCAACATGTGTTGTATGTGCTATGGGGTGCCCACCCATTCATGTCTATGAGTGCACCCAACAGAAAACACTTGCATTGCCATGTCTGCACATCAAATAATGCTGATGAACATATACAATATGTAAATAGGCCCATTACCATTATCTTCTGTAAAACCCAAAATGCACATTGATTCAGCAAAATACACATTTCATATTCTTAATATGCTATATCTCTGGGATCTGCTTAGATCTTGTTCTCCTGCAAGGTCTTATGCCGCGTACACACGATCGTTTTTAATGTCATTTTAAAAACGCCATTTTTCTCGACGTGATTTTTCTTGTTTCCTCTCAAGCCTGTCTTGCATACACACGTTCATTAAAAAAAACGCTTGAGCAAAGCGCGGTGACGTACAACACGTACGACGGCACTATAAAGGGGAAGTTCCCTTCGGATGGCGCCACCCTTCATGTTAGTAAAGTATGTTGAGCGACGATTCGCGCTTTTCAGCCCCGTGCTTTTCAGTCCGTTACAGCGTGATGAATGTGCTATCTCTATTACGAACGCTAGTTTTACCAGAACGAGCGCTCCCGTCTCATACTTGATTCTGAGCATGCGCGGTTTTTTCCCCCTCGTTAAAGCATACACACTACCGTTTTTCACGACGTTAAAAAAAATGACATGAAAAACGACGTGAAAAAATAGAGCATGTTCGAAATTTTTAATGGCCGTTTTTCACGTCGTTAAAAATGCTCTGGAGCATACACACGATCGTTTTTAATGCCCAATTTAAAAAATGGCATTTTTAACGGCGTAAAAAACGATCGTGTGTACACGGCATTAGTTATTGTTGCCTCAAAAAGTCATTCCACCAAAAACAAATATTTTAGTCACAGTGGTGACCGGTAGGCTGAGTTAGTCCTGTTTTTTTAAGTTTTCGGTACTCCAACAGTGAGATCAGCTTCCAAAGTTTCCAACTTTGTTTTTGTTCACTTGGAAATGTTGGTTGTCCCTGCTAATCTTTGTGTGTCCTAGCTCCTCCTGTTACTTTGTCCATAAAATGAAATGTCAGCAGGGATGGTGGGAGCCCCTCATAATGGACTCAGCAGACCTAGGAAGTCAGTTCAGGGATGGTGGGAGCCTCTGATAATGGACAACATAGCTCTGCAGAGCCAGAAACTCTGCACATGGATGGGAAGTCCCTTATAATGGGCACAACAGGTGTTCAGACCCAGGAACTCAGCACAGGGGTGGTGGCAACCCCTTGTAATGGCAAGACAAGTGTCCAGACTGCTCAGACCTGAAACTCAGCACAAGAATGGTGGGATCCCTTCATAATGGGCACAGTGGCTGTGAATACCTGTGAACTCAGGACAGGGATGGTGTGGAACCCCTCATAATGGGCACAACAGGTGTACAGACCTGGGAACTCAGTGCAGGAACTGTCAGAGCCCCTCATAATGAGCACAACCATTGCTCAGACCTGGACCTCAGCACAGGAATGGTGGGAACCCCTCATAATGAGCACTGCATCAGTGACTACTTGGAAACTTAGCACAAGGATGGTGGGAAACTCTTATAATGTCCACAACAGGTATGCAGACCTGATAACTCAGTGCAAGGATGATGGAAGCCCCCTGATAATAGACAAAATAGGTCTCCAGAGCCAGAAACTCTTCCTGTGGATGGCGGGAGCCCCTCATAATGGGTACAACAGGTGTGCAGACCTGGGAATTCAGCACAGGAGTGATGGAAACCCCTTATAATGGGCACAACAAGTGTCCAGACCACTCAGGCCTGGAAGTCTGCACAGGAATGATGGGAGGCCTTCACAATGAGCTGTGAATACCTGTGAACTCAGCACAGGGATGGTGTGGAACCCCTCATAATGGGCACAACAGGTGTACGGACCTGGGAACTCAGTGCAGGAATTGTCAGAGCCCCTCATAATGGGCACAACCATTGGTCAGACCTGGAACTCAGCACAGGAATGGTGGGGACCCCTCATAATAAGCACTGCAGCGGTGACTACCTGAGAACTCAGCACAAGGATGGTGGAAACCTTTTATAATGTCCACAACAGGTGTGCAGACCTGAAAACTCAGTGCAAAGATAATGGAAACCCCTGAAAATGGACAACATAGGTCTGCAGAGCCAGAAATTCTTCATGTGGATGGCGGGAGCCCCTCATAATGGGCACAACAGGAGTGCAGACCTGGGAATTCAGCACAGGGGAGGTGTGAACCCCTTATAATGGGCACAAGTGTTCAGACTGCTCAGGCCTGGAACTCAGCACAAGAATGGTGGGAGCCTCTTATAATGGACACAGCAGCTGTGAATACCTGGGAGCTCAACACAGGAATGGTGAGAGCCCCTCATGTTGGGTACAACCGATGTGCAGATCTTGGAACTCAGGGAAAGAATTATGGAAGCCCCTGATAATGGACAACCTATAACTGCAGTGCTAGAAACTCTTCATGTGGATGTCAGGAGCCCCTCATAATGAGCACACCCCAGGTCTGGTGTGGATTTTGAGGGGAACCCTACGCCAATATTTAAAAAAGTGGAGTCCCTCAAAATCCATACCAAACCCTTACCTGAGCATGCAGCCTGGCAGGCACCCCCTGAAACATGCCAGGCCACATGCCCTCAACATAGGGGGCTCTGCTCCCCACCCCAAAGAACTTTGTCCCCATGTTGATGGGGACAAGGGCCTCTTCCCCACAACCCTGGACTGTGGGGGTCTGCAGGCAGGGGGGCTTATCAGAATCTGGAAGCCCACTTTAACAAGGGGGCCCTTAAAATCTGGCCCCCATATATGAATGAGTATGGGGTACATAGAACCCCTACCCATTCACCCCTAAAAAAAGTATAGTGTAAGAAAAGCAGGAGGCAGTTTTTGACAAGTGCTTCATTAAAAATTAACAACAACAAAGTCTCCCACCATCAGATCCATCAGCATTAGCAGATAGCAGAGCAGCTGAGCAGACGTGTTGTGCGGCAGCTCCTGACAGCCAGGGCTGCATTTTTTTTGTCCTCCTTTTGTCCCCCCCCCTCACCAGCGGTTGCCTAGTGGTCCACAGCTCCCTTAGACCCAGCGACCCCCCAGCCCGTCCTCGGGCACCACCGAGGCCGCCATCCACCATTCCGGGCATCCCCATCCATAGCACCCAGACCTCCAGCCAACCAGACGTTGATGCAGGAGCTCCGCTCCGCTCCATCCAGGGCTGTACAGTCCTCCACTCCCCCCCTCTCAGTCAGAGTAACCAGGGGCTGCGGCTATCGTTCCCCACTGACCCGGGATCCCCCAGCCCAGTCCTTCCTCTTACCGCTGCCGCAGATTCCTTCATCAGCCGTCTTCCGGCATCCCGTTCCCCGCAGCCGCCGGCAGGAAAGTCCACGGCTGCGGCCTAGCTTTCGCCAGTCCAAGCTTCCTCCAGTATCTAGGATCACTCAGCGATCCACCAGGAGCACCCTTTACTGCCCCCCGCTCTCGGAGCTCCCCCCTGACGGCAGCGGGCAGCCTAGGCAACGCAAGCAGCTGCCTGACCCGGCCAGGATAGACCGCGGCTCCGGCCTAGCCCCCCCTAGCCTGGTCCACCCAATTCGGCTTCTAACACCGTCTCCCGGCCCCCCTTGGAACATACCCACCCGGTGTAACTACCGGATTGCATCTCCATCAGGGTTGACTACTTGTGCCCCCCACGGGGTCACTTTGAAGCGGCAGTCGGTAGGATGACACTGAGATTGGCCTGGTAAGCAGCGGCCATCTTAGTACACCCAAGAACTTCAACACAAAAAAAAACCTCTTTCTCCTCTTCTGTTTTTCCCCACTTCTACTGACATCCCCACCCCTAGCACAACTGGGTTTCCCCAACCTGCAACACCAGGACCGCCCTCTTTAAAAACTCTTCAACTTTTTTTTCTACTTATTACGGATAGCTCATCCCCCCACCCGACGCACCCAGGCTACCGCACCACTTCACAGAGCAATCCACACACATGGTCCAGGGAAACGGACGTGTGTATCAGGAGCTCTGACCATCAGGACATCTAGGACTCATTCCCGGAACCTCTGCGCTTTTGCTCCCCCAGCAAACGGGAACCTGACGACCGGTGGTCTCCTTTGCCCCCACGCATGGATCGGGCCACATTCTTGACCTCATCTTCAAACAAAACATGGACGTCAATACACTGGACAACATGCCATTACCATGGACGGACCACCACGCTATCAAATTTAAAATCACCACCAACACCATCTCCCAAAAACCGAAGCACTCAATAACAACATACTGGACAAGATCTCAGAAGAAACTACACTCTGAACTCTTCAAAACTATACTATCAAAAAAAATAGGAACACTAAATCAAAACCACTCAACGGAACAAACACTTAGCTCCTTAAACACAGCATTACTACGAACAGCAGACACAGTCGCGCCGAGATGTAGAGCACTCATCCGCAGAAACAATTCGGGATGGTTTAATGACACTCTGACTCTACTGAAGCAAGAACGCAGAAGAGCTGAAGGAGCCTGGAGAAGAAACCCAACAAATGAAAACCACTCTAACTATAAAGCACTCACTAATAAATACCATAAAGCGATCTTCAAAGCAAAAAAAGAACATTTCTCAAACGCCATCTCAAATGCCCTAAACCGACCTTGTGAACTTTTCAAACTTGTCGCGCAAACTATGAACCCCGCCTGTTTGGACCCCCCAGCAAACGAAACTCAAGAATTCTGCAATGAACTATCAGATTTTTTTAGCGACAAAATCGAAAACATTCGAGAAATTATTCAAAAGAAAAAACCATCCAACCTCACTCAGGCTAAACAAGAAGAGGAAATCAACATACAATCGATTAAATTTTCGCTGGTCCCGATCACCATCGACATCACAAAAAACATCATCAGAAGTCTCAGGCCTCGTACACACGACCGAGTTTCTCGTCGAAAAAAACACGTCGTTTTTTTCGACGAGATCCTTGGACAAAAAACTTGTCCCGGCGGAGTGTACAGACACTCGATTCAAAGAACCCATGGATCTTTGAATGGAGTGTACGCGGTGACGTCATCGACTACGACGAGCATGCGCTCGTCACATTCGATGCCGTCGCCGCCATCTTGGTATACCCTATCTATGCCTAGGAAGCTACCGCGCATGCGTCAAATTCATTTCAAACATGCAAGGGCTTCCCGGAGGACAGGTAAGTGTACACACACTCACTTTTCTCGTCGAGAAACAGGCTGACGAGAATCTCGACGAGAAAATAGAGAGCAGGTTCTCTATTTTCTCGTCGAGGTTACTTGTCGGTTTTCTCGACGAGAAACCATACACACAAACGAATTTCTCGGCAAGACATCTTTGCCAGCAAGTTTCTTGCTGGTTCTTGCCGAGAAACTCGGTCGTGTGTACGAGGCCTCAGAGACAGCACATCACCAAATGACATCATTTCTACAAAACTCCTGAAAGAATGTACCGACATTCTGGCCCCGTCCATAACACACCTCATAAATCAATCGTTCAAAGAAGGCATTGTGCCGATCTCCCTCAAGCAAGGCATAGTCAAACCCCTCCTAAAGAAGCCCAACCTCGACCCTAAAGACCCAAGCTACCGCAGGCCGATAACAAGTCTCAACGCCATCTCAAAGATCATGGAGAAAGCAGTAGTACAACAACTACAACTCCATTTGGACACCCACAAACTCTTGGACCCACTACAATCAGGCTTCCGCCCAGGCTATGGCACAGAAACGGCACTTCTCAAAATATGGGATGACGCCCTCGAAGCAGCAGATGACGGAGAATCATGTCTTCTGGTGCTGCTGGATCTCAGTGCAGCGTTCGACACAGTAGATCACGAAACGTTACTTATCCGCCTTAAAGAAGTAGCAGGAGTAGCAGACCCTGAACCTACACTGGTTCGCATCCTTCTTAGAAAATCGCTCCCAGACAGTGAAACTAGGAGTCTTCACCTCTGAAACTCGCGCAATTTCTTGCGGAGTCCCTCAAGGATCACCCCTTTCACCCGTGCTCTTCAACATCTACCTCCGCCCACTACTTAAAATCATCTGGAAACAGGATCTGTGCTACCACTCATATGCCGACGACACCCAAATCTACTTTCGTATCACCGGAAAAAAAGACCAATATCGCGGACTGGAAGAGTGCCTCGCATTGATCGATGATTGGATGACGGAGAGTTCCCTCAAACTCAATGGATCCAAAACAGAACTTCTTCTACTCCACGCAAACCAAAAGACAAAAACAAAGACGTCTTGGACACCACCCACCATTCTTGGAAAGACCGTTTTACCCCGAGCACCAAAGTCAAAAGTCTCGGAGTCATCCTTGACTCGGAGATGTCGATGGATGCTCAAATAGGATCAGTAGTAAGCGGATCGCACCATCTTCTCCGTCTATTACGGAGACTCATCCCCTTCATCCCGGAAGAGGACACAGCAGTAGTAGTTGGAACAATCATCAACTCCTGACTCGACTATGCAAACTCCCTCTACATAGGACTACCTAAATATCAGATCTCGCGCCTACAAGTCATCCAGAACACGGCAGCCAGACTGGTAACAGGGAAAAAACCTTGGGAATCGATCACCCCTTCACTGAGGACCCTGCATTGGCTAACCGTAAAGGATTGGGTCACTTTCAAGACCCTCTGCCTCACCCACAAGTGCACACAAGGAAACGCACCTCAATATTTATGCGAGAAAATAAAACACTACTCCCCCAAATGCATTCTCCGATCAACCAATCAAAACCTCCTTCACATCCCCAAATCCCGCTACAAATGGAAGGGAGAACGAAGATTTGCAGTCCAAGGACCACGGCTATGGAACGCTCTTCCCACGGACATCCGCATGGAAGAAAACCATCGGACTTTCAGGAAAAAACTTAAGACCCACCTCTTCTGATGGATCAGGACGTCACTGGATGCAAAGCGCCTTGAGGCGATTCAGTTCGCATTTGTAGCGCTATATAAGTTATTCACTCACTCCCACCATTTTGGCAGCTCCGCTGTCTGACAGTTCTTATATAGTATGGGGTGTGGCCATGTGGGGATGTCATCCTAAGACCCCGTCCCTTGTGACATCACAAACCCATCATGTCATAGGTAGTGATGAAACATGGTGTGGGTTCTCCGGTTGACATCAATGATTGGCTACGCCCAATAGCTATATAAGAACTGTCAGAAGGGCGGGAGCCTTCGTCAGGGTAGGAGTGTTTTTTTTTTTATCGGGTCGGCAGACATAGCGATTGATGTTGGAGCTACCTCGGGGGACATTACATTTTTAATAAAAGAGTTGTCAGAAACCTGTCTTTACCTGAGTCGGGGGGCTCGATTACAGCCAGGATCGGCACAATCATTAGTAGATTGCATTACACACAGGGTGTATGCTCTCACTGAATGGCAAGCTCCCTTTCTTTATCGTACACCACGGGACACAGAGCTAGTCATTACATAATGGGTTAAGGGTCACCAGCGGTGATTGGACACTGGCACAACCAATGGAAGACAGTTCCCCTCCATATAACCCCTCCCATCAGGGAAGTACCTCAGTTTTTTCGCCAGTGTCGAAAGGTGTTGGACGCGTTAGGAGGTGCTAAAGGAAAGCTCTACCAAAGAGACCCTCTGGGGGTAAAAGAGCTATGCTTTCGGATCCATCCAAGACGCCTACAAATGAGCTGAATCTGGATGGGATCCGGGCCTCATCCATGAGGCGTCGCCTGTAATGTCTCTCTTCGGAGGACTGGGCTCTAAGATCCAGCACTTTCGCTATTTCGCTATAAAGTCCTGGTAAGAGTCTTGTACAAGGCCCAGGGGAGAGGTATCCTTTAAATAGGAACCCATATCCCTGAAGGTTGGCACACATAGCCCACCGTGAAGGGTGAAGTTTGGTATCTGTCTGAAATCTTTCAGCAGAAAAACCTGCGGCGTGGATAAGGTGAGATTAGAAGGTCCATAACTAGGTTGGGACCTTTTTCAAAAAATGGATGTCTTCTTTTTTTCCACCACTGGGGGGAGTAAAGAGCTGAATATACTCACCTCACTCTGTTCAGTGTCGGCTTCGGCGAAGTACACTGCTCGTCACCTCCGCTGCTGAGCTTGCTGGGGCACCCCGATCCTCCTTTCGGTGGCCGACCAGACACCTGCAGATGCAGGTAAGTGGGAACAAGGGCTGATGAGAGTCCTCTCTCACTATGGCCACCGCCATAGCGCTAAGGGCCGCGCGCGCGCGGGAGCGCGCTTTATCGGAGGGGGGGGCGAAGGCGTGCGCGGGCACGTGGCGCGCGCAGGCACAGAAACGGCGCCAAATTTAAAAGACTGTCAGTGTGAAAGCACTGCAGCAGCAAGCAAGCTCGTTAGTTCTCTTGTTCCTGGCAGAGAAACACAGCAGCTATACAGGGACGTAAGACTCCATGTGGTTGGATTGGGTACTTCCTAGAAGACATCCATGTTATGCATAGTTATGTGTTAAAAGTTGCATACTTAATGTATTTGCTAAACTGAACACGGTAGTATATGCATTTAGGTACCTTGTATTTTGTCTAAACAGTAAGCCTTCCAGGGGAAGTAATACGGACAAAAAGAGATAAGAAAGCACCACCGCCTGAGAGGAGGCTCTAACTGTGCTGACTCGGTACCTTTCTCTCCTGTGTTGCTAAATGCACCTGTTCAGGATGAGCCATTACCTCTGTCAGGTATGGCGGCTTCCCGAGTGAAGCCTGGGCCTGTATATGTCACTGAGGACACTTTATCAGCTGCCCTAAATAATCTGGAGGAAAAAATTGCTACCTTAATCGCTAAGTCCTCTAAAAAGGGACAATAAGCGAAGCAGGTCTCTTCCAGTATTGGACCTCCCTTCAGAAGTACCTGAGGGAGGAGGATGAGGAGGAGGAGGCTACATCAGCAGAGGATGAGGAGCCAGATTTTAAGGTCACAGGTACAATGCTATAGCAGTGCATTTAAGTTAACCTCTGCGGAGGTAACGGAATTACCTGTCTCCTCCCTAGGGTCATTAAGATCCCTGCAAGGTGCATGCTCCTTCCCGGTTCATCCGTTACTAGAGGATCTAATATACGCAAACTGGCAACATCCAGATAAGCGTTTCTCACCTCCAAAAAGGTTTAACATTCTTTATCCTATGGGGGAAATTTTTTTTTAAAGAAATGGAGCCTGCCTGCGGTAGTTGCGGCTATTTCTTGTGTAAATAAAAACCTGACATGTCCGGTGGATAATGTACAAGGGTTTAAAAGATCCTTCTGAGAGGAAGTTGAAATCCTCCTTCCTTTTGGCCGGCTCAATTACCCAACCTGCAGTAGCAGCAGTCGGTATGTGTCAGGTCATCAGCCAACAGGTAAAGCAGGGGCTGAAGGAACTGCCTTCAGAGCAGGCTAGAAATTGGGAAAATTTGCCTAAAGCCTTATGCTTCACAGTGGATGCCATGAGAGATTCTATCATACAGGCATCACGCCTTACACTCCAGCTGGTACAGATGCGCAGAGTACTTTGGCTTAAGCATTGGTCAGCGGAAACCCCATGCAAAAAGCTGTTGGCAAGTTCCCGTTCCATGGCGAACGCCTATTTGGGGAAGATTTAGAAAAATATATACAGAAGATATCAAGTGGTAAAACGACTTTTACCTGAGAGAAAGAAAAACAAGAGATCTTGTTTTAAACGCTCTCTCTCCCCAGCTCCCGGGAAATCTGACTCCAACCAGTGGCGGCGGCCTGTTTTAGCCGCCCACAAAAGCCAAGGGGCAAGCTCAGAAGAACAAGAAGCCGTGGGGTGCAAGAGCTAATAAGCAAGCCCCCAAAGCCTCTCAGTGAAGGGGCGCCCCCGCTCGGCCGAGTGGGAGGAAGGCTTTGTCAGTTCTGAGCGACTTGGTGGTCAGAAATCCAGGACAATTGGGTAGTATCCACAATATCCTCAGGGTACAAACTGGAATTTCGAGAGATCCCACCTTCTCAATTCCGAGGTTCAAGACTCTCCAAGGATCCACAAAAAGAGAATCCTTCTTCAAAGGTTTGAATCACTTAATGGCTCAAGGGGTAGTTACAGACGTACCCCAAAAAGAGCGAGGTTCAGGTTTTTACTCAAACCTCTTTGTGATTCCAAAGCCAAATGGAGATGTCAGACCCATCCTGGATCTAAAATCCCTAAATCGGTTCCTGAACGATCGCCATTTTCGAATGGAAACGATCCGATCCGTGGCCGCCACTTTAAAGGGCGGAAAATTCATGGCGCCCATAGATATCAAGGACGCACATTTACACATACCCATCCTCCCCGCTCACCAAAGATTCCTAAGGTTTGCGGTAGAAGATCGCCACTTTCAATTTGTGGCTCTGCCGTTTGGTGTAGCCACCGCGCCCATAGTATTCACAAAGGTGCTAGCTCCTCTGTTAGCAAACCTAAGAACACGGGGCATTGCGGTAACAGCCTATCTGGACGATCTACTAGTAATAGATCAGTCAAAGGAGGGATTGGGTCACGCTGTACACACTACAGTAGGATACCTGGAGCATTTAGGATGGATTATAAATTTACAAAAATCCTCTCTCCAGGCCCAAAGAAGGATAGTGTACCTGGGCATGATCATAGATACAGCCCAAAACGGGGTATACCTGCCAGAACCGAAGATACAGTCTCTGAAAGACCTGATCCACAAGGTCAAAGCAAACAAGAGGCCGTCTTTTCGCCTTTGCATGAGACTATTGGGAAAGATGGTAGCCTCCTTCGAGGCGGTCCCTTACGCCCAGTTTCATTCGAGACTACTTCAAGGCAATATTTTAGCTTCCTGGAACAGGAAGAGCCAAGCTCTGGATATACCCATGCGCCTGTCCTCACAAGTACGCCACAGCTTCGATTGGTGGCTAGAAGCCAGGAATTTACGGAAGGGAAAGTCCTTCCTCCCAGTGGCCTGGAAGGTGGTATCTAGGGATGCCAGCCTATCGGGCTGGGGTGCAGTATTCGAGGAGGCTTCTACCCAGGGAACCTGGGCCAAGACTCAGGGGATCCTGCCCATCAATGTGCTAGAGATCCGGGCGGTATATCTAGCCCTCAAAACCTGGACATACAGGTTACAGGGCTACCCAGTTCGGATTCAATCCGACAATGCTACTGCAGTAGCTTACATCAATCACCAAGGAGGCACCCGCAGTCGGGCAGCCCAAAGAGAGGTGAACCGGATCCTGGCATGGGCAGAAGAGCATGTACCTTGCCTTTCTGCAATCTTCATTCCAGGGATAGAAAATTGGCAAGCAGACTACCTGAGTCGTCAGCAGCTGCTACCAGGAGAGTGGTCTCTTCACCCCGAGATCTTTCAGGCCATATGTCTGAGATGGGGAAACCCAGATGTAGACCTGCTAGCTGCCAGGTTCAACAAGAAATTGGACAACTTTGTGTCCAGAACGAGAGATCCTCTAGCCTACGGGACAGACGCTCTAATAATACAGACGCTCTAATAACTCCATGGAATCAGTTCTCACTGATCTATGCATTCCCTCCGATCCCTCTTCTACAAAGACTGCTTCGCAGGATCAAGGAGGAGGGAATACCAGTAATCCTAGTGGCCCCAAACTGGCCCAGGAGGCCTTGGTACGCCGAGATGGTAAAAATGGCGATAGGAAGGCCCTGGAAGTTTCCACTTCGACACGACCTGCTGTCACAGGGTCCAGTATTCCACCCTTCCTTACAAAGGCTAAAGTTGATGGCCTGGCTGCTGAGACCCACGTTTTTAAAAAGAGAGGGGTCTCTGGTCCGGCTCTTTCTACGCTCATTAATGCTAGAAAGCCAGCCTCCAGACTCATCTATCAGAGAGTCTGGAGAGCATACGTTTCCTGGTGTGAATCCAGATGTTGGAATCCTCGGAAGTATGAAATAAGTAGGATTCTTGCTTTTTGCCAGTTAGGAGTGGATATGAATTTAGCCCTTAGCACCATCAAAGGGCAAATATCGGCTCTATCAGTCTTCTTTCAGAGACCATTGGCATCTCACTCCCTAGTTCGGACATTCATTAAGGGGGTACTGAGGATAAATCCTCCAGTTAGGACTCCCTTGTGTCCATGGGATTTGAATTTGGTATTGTCAGTGTTGCAAAAGCAACCTTTTGAACCTATTCGCCATATTCCTTTAATTATATTGAGTAGGAAGTTGGCCTTTCTGATTGCTATAGCTTCTGCTAGGAGAGTATCAGAGCTAGCAGCTCTTTCTTGTAAAGAGCCTTATCTAATTTGTCACAAGGACAAAATGGTACTACGACCCCATCCGGCTTTTCTACCTAAGGTGGTGTCGGCTTTTCACTTGAATCAAGACATTGTTCTGCCTTCCTTTTTTCCAAACCCGCGGACGGCGGGGGAAAAATTATTACACTCTCTAGATCTACTGAGAGCGGTAAAGGTGTATCTGCAAGCAACCGCTCAGATACGTAAAACAGATGTTTTGTTTATTTTACCAGATGGGCCCAAGAAGGGCCAAGCGGTATCAAAATCCACCATTTCCAGGTGGATTAGACAAGTAATTATTCAAGCTTATGGTTTAAAGAACAGGACTCCTCCTTTTCCTGTTAAGGCGCACTCTACCAGGGCGATAGGTGCTTCATGGGCAGTGCACCACCAGGCTTCGATGGCTCAGATCTGTAAAGCTGCAACTTGGTCTTCAGTCCATACATTTTCCAAATTCTATCAAATAGATGTGAAAGGACATGAGGATTCCGCCTTTGGGCGAAGTGTGCTGCAGGCAGCAGTATAGGGCTTCTGGTCCGCAAGCGGCCTGTTTTGATCTGTGTCTCCCCCCCTTCATATGAGCATTGCTCTGGGACGTCCCATTATGTAATGACTAGCTCTGTGTCCCGTGGTGTACGATAAAGAAAATAGGATTTTTATAACAGCTTACCTGTAAAATCCTTTTCTTGGAGTACACCACGGGACACAGAGGTCCCCCCCTTCTTATGGGAACCTTACTGCTTTGCTACAAAACTGAGGTACTTCCCTGATGGGAGGGGTTATATGGAGGGGAACTGTCTTCCATTGGTTGTGCCAGTGTCCAATCACCGCTGGTGACCCTTAACCCATTATGTAATGACTAGCTCTGTGTCCCGTGGTGTACTCCAAGAAAAGGATTTTACAGGTAAGCTGTTATAAAAATCCTATTTTTCTGGCTGAAACATACCTTATGCACTCTCACATGTGCACAGGGGCTACCTGTGCACTGTTCCTTTGTCTCCCCCGGTGGCTTTGGGCTGGGCGTTCCATGTTTCTCAACTGCAATCTGGTAACAATAGGATCTCCTGAGGAAGCTTCAAAGCTAAACACGTAGCGATCCCTCAGTACTCTGATTTCCTACGGGGCCCCCGATATGTAGGACCTTCTCTATAGACCCACCACAGAGTCCATCATATCTATGGGTAGGACACATTTATTTAGGACAATACCATGCATATACATATACAACTCGAACATTGCCTGTTCGCCGAACAGCGAACAATTTGGGGTGTTCGCGGCAAATTAGAAAAGCCGCGGAACACCCTGTAAAAGTCTACGGGAGAAATCTAAAGTGCTAATTTTAAAGGCTTATATGCAAGTTATTGTCATAAAAAGTGTTTGGGGACCTGGGTCCTGCCCCAGGGGACATGTATCAATGAAAAAAATAGTTTTAAAAACTGTCGTTTTTCAGGAGCAGTGATTTTAATAATGCTTAAAGTGAAACAATAAAAGTGATATATTCCTTTAAATTTCGTACCTGGGGGTGTGTATAGTTTGCCTGTAAAGTATGGATTTTAAGGGGAACTCCGCGCCAAATAAAAAAAAAATGGCGTAGAGTTCCCCCCCAAAAAACCATACCAGACCCTTATCCGAGCACGCAACCTGGCAGGCCGCAGGAAAAGAGGCGGTGACGAGAGAGCGCCCCCCCCTCCTGAACCTTACCAGGCCACATGCCCTTAACATGGGGAGGATGCTTTGGGGTCTAGACCCCAAAGCACCCTGTCCCCATGTTGATGGGGACAAGGGCCTCATCCCCACAACCCTTGCCCAGTGGTTGTGGGGGTCTGCGGGCGGGGGGGCTTATCGGAATCTGGAAGACCCCTTTAATAAAGGCGACACCCAGATCCCAGCCCCCCCCTATGTGAATTGGTAAGGGGTACATTGTACCCCTACCATTTCACAAAGAAAGTGTAAAAAAACACACAGACACAGTTATGATAAATCCTTTAATAAAAAAAAAAAAGTGGTGGTAATCCACTCTCGATCTGCACTCCAGTGATGTCAGTATCCAGCAACAGATGATCTGTAGGCTCCAGCGATGATGTCCAGCGAGGAACAGCACACGGTCCTGTCTCCACCGGAGACACCCCGGGAATGACGTGGCGGCAGCCTGACAGGTCTTATGTAGCTGAAGACGGGGCCACCCGTCACGTGACCCCGCCCCCCTCTGATGCAACGGGAAACCTGCGTTACATCAGAGGGGGGATGGGGTTACCCGCACGTCACTGGGAAAGCCCGGGTTTCCCCTTGCGTCAGAGGGGGACGGGGTCACGTGACGGGTGGCCCCGTCCCAGTGTTGCCAACCGTATGTCTTTTTACATACAGCCCGCGATTTAACCCCTTTTTCGGGCTGTACGTTAAAGTCCGTTTATGGGCACCGGCGCCCATAAAAAAGATGGCCGCGAGCCGGCCATACAACAGTGCATGCGTCGTTCCGAATGCGCCGGCCGAGCTCAGGGAAACTTGTTCGCGCTCGGCCGGGCGGCGCACACACAGTAACGTGATGGCGCCGCTGGCGCCATTTTTGAAAAGGCCACAGCGGCTGGCGGCAGTGGCGGGACACCTGCAGTGAGTGCATGCCATGCACTCATCATAGGTGGTCGGTGGAGGACTCAAAGCACTGACAGGGCCCAGCCAAGGGTGAGGAGGACGGACTCGAGGTCAGTGAAACTGGGGGGATACAAGGGGACAGCGTCATCAGTGTGCTGTGTCCTCCTCTGGTTCCTGTGTCCCTTTCACCTCTTCACAGGTCAGGGCAGCACAGTGCTTCCCTGACCTGTGGAGCGGTGAAAGGGGCACAGGAGGAGGACACAGCACACTGATGATGTGCAGAAGTAATATGGTGGTGGACAGAGGAGGAGGCTACTGTGAGGGGGTGAGGAGGGCACCATCATGTCCACAGCCTGTCTCCACCGGCACCTCCTGTAGTATGTCCGTAGCCTCTGTTCCCCTCCTGTAGTATGTCTGCAGCCTCAGTCCCCCTCCTGTAGTATGTCCGCAGCCTCTGTCCCCCTCCTGTAGTATGTCCGCAGCCTCTGTCCCCCTCCTGTAGTATGTCTGCAGTCTCTGTCCCCCTCCTGTATCGTGTGTCCGCAGCCTCTGACCATCTCTTTTCATGTCTACAGTCTCTGAGGGGATCCTAGAAAGGAGTCAAGAGTGGGAGTGCTGCCAGGATGTGGGTTACGGCCCAGGAAGAAACAGACGTGTGGACTGGGAAGAGGACATCAGAGCCACCAAGCTGGAGCCGTCTGACTGAGCCCCACACTGTGCACCTGAGAGGAGGTAAGTGACAGTGCCGTCAGGCCATTCTGAGGGGGGGGGTCACTGATGTAAGGAGGTGAATGAATACAATAATGTAAGGGGGCACTGATATAAAGGTTTCCCCCTTATATTAGTACCCCCCTTACCTTAGTGTATTCACTCTGTGGAAGGTGGTCTCTATTCACCAGAGCCCCCCTCCACATCAGAGTTCCCCCTTACATCATGATCTGCAGCGTTCCCCTTTACATAAGAGTTCCCTTGCACTGTAAGGGGGCATCCTGCAGACTCTGATGTAAGAGGGAACTCTGTGCTGGCTGGGTTATAGTATCCTAACCTTCAGCATTAGCTGTGTGTTTATAGTTGAAATATTGATATTTGCACTGTTTAGCACTAAAAACAGTAATTTTAGGTACTTATTTGCAGCGTCAGTAAAAAATGTGGCTCTGCCAGTAATCTTCATTATTTTTGCCAGTAAGAAATTGGTGCCGTACAGAAATTTTGGCATCCTTGCCAGTAAATTTCACTTCAGGGGGTTGGCAACACTGCCCCGTCCTCAGCTACATAAGACCTGTCAGGCTGGCGCGACTTCATTCCCGGGGTGTCTCCGGCGGAGACAGGACCGTGTGCTGTTCCTCGCTGGATATCATCGCTGGAGCCTGCAGATCATCTGTCACTGGATACCGACATCACTGGAGTGGAGATCGAGAGTGGATTACCACCGCTGGAATTTTTAAATTTTTAATAAAGGACTTATCCCAACTGTGTCTGTGTGTTGTTTTACAATTTTTTACACTTTCTTGGTGAAATGGTAGCGGTACAATGTACCCCTTACCAATTCACATGGGAGGGACCAGGATCTGATGGGGGTCCCCTTTGTTAAAGGGGTCTTTTAGATTCCGATAAGCCCCCCGCTCACAGACCCCCACAACCACTGAGCAAGGGTTGTGGGGATGAGACCCTTGTCCCCATCAACATGGGGACAAATTCCCCATGTTGAGGGCATGTGGCCTGGTACGGTTCAGGAGGGGCGCTTTCTCGTCCGTCCATTCCCCCCTTTTCCTGTGGCCTGCCAGGTTGCGTGCTTGGATAAGGGTCTGGATTTTTGGGGGGACCCCACGCCATTATTTTAATTTTTGCACGGAGTTCCCCTTAATATCCATGCCAGACCTGAAGGGCCTGTCAATGGAATTTCGGGGACCCCCACGCATTTTTTTTTTAATGACTTTTCTCTGTATTTCCGGGAGCCAACAATTCATTACAGCGGCGAGTAGTTTTAAATTACTTTTTTCCTTCAGAAATTACATTTTGTGCAGGGACAGTTCTAAGCACGGGAAACATGCGCTACTTTACAGGCATACTTCAGACACCCCCCAGGTACGAAATTGAAAGGAATATTTTACTTTTGTTTCACTTAGCATTATTAAAATCACTGCTCCCGAAAAAACGGCCGTTTCTAAAACGTTTTTTTTTGCATTGATACATGTCCCCTGGGGCAGGGCCTGGGTCCCCAAACACTTTTTATGACAATAACTTGCAGATTAACCTTTAAAATTAGCACTTTTTATTTTTCATGTTCGTGTCCCATTGACTTTAACGGTGTTTGCACAAATTTTTTGCATGTTCTAGTGTGAACCAAATCGGGGGGTGTTCGGCTCATCCCTACCTCTGACCAAGGAGATTAGAGGAATGAGGTTCCCCTGGGCCGGGTTCACACTTGTCCGACATTGGGATCTCATATCGCATGAAAATCAATGTTTCCCTATGGAAGCCGTCTTAACTGGTCCGACACATGTTGGTCCGACTTTGAAGATGCTCTCTGTACTACTTTGGTCCGACTTCAATCCTACTTCAGCCCATTGACGATCATTAAAGTCGGATAAAAGTCGGACCGCGGTCTTGCATGATCTGACTTTGGCATGCGACTTGTGCTCTGCTGATCTTGAGGGGGAACTCCACGCCAAATTTTAAATTAAAAAAATGGCATGGGTTCCCCTCCAGAAGCATACCACTCCCTTCTGTCTGGTATGGATTTTAAGGGGAACCCCCTAAGTTGAAAACCGGCGTGGGGGTCCCCCTCACAATCCAAACCAGACCCTTATCCGAGCATGCAACCTGGCAGGCCGCAGGAAAGAGGGGGGGACAAGATAGCGCCCCCCCCTCCCTCCTGAACCGTACCAGGCTGCATGCCCTCAACATGGGGGTTTTGGTGCTGTGGGGAGGGGGGGGCAAGCTGCGCACCCCCCCAAAGCACCCTGCCCCTATGTTGATGGGGACAAGGGCCTCTTCCTGACAACCCTGGCCGTTGGTTGTCAGGGTCTGCGGGCTTATCGGAATCCAGGAACCCCCTTTAATAAGGGGCCCCCAGATCCCAGCCCCCCCACCCTATATGAATGAGTATGGGGTAAATCGTACCCCTACCCATGCACCTGGTGGGAAAAAAATGTCAATAAAAAAAACACTACACAGGTTTTTAAAGTAATTTATTACACAGCTCCTTGGGTATTCTCCCAACTTCGGGGGGTCTTCGGTGTCGTCTCGGCACCCTCCGGTTATTTCTTTCTTCTGCTGGGCCTCCGCTATCTTCTTCCAGCTCTTTCGCTAGCGGGGGCCCAGTCTTCGTCGCCTTCTTCCCACTTCTCCTCGATGTTCACTCGTCACTTCCTCCTGCTGTAATGCTGGGTGTGCGGTCCGCAACGATTTATATAGGCCTCTCATGACATCACAGTCACAAGCTCCGGGTGGCCCCGGAGCATGTGACTGACGTCATGGAGCATGTGACTGACGTCATGGGAGGCCTATATAAATCGTTGCAGACCGCACACCCAGCATTACAGCGGGAGGACGCGACGAGTGAACATCGAGGAGGAGAAGGAGGGAAGAAGGCAGCGAAGACCAGGCCCCCGCTAGCAAAAGAGCTGGAAGAATATAGCGTATGCCCGGAGAGCGAGAGATGACGCCCGGAGACCCCCAAAGTCGGGAGAAGACCCCCGGACCTGTGTAATAAATTACTTTAAAAACCTGTGTAGTGTTTTTTTATTGACTTTTTTCCACCAGGTGAATGGGTAGGGGTACGATGTACCCCATACTCATTCATATAGGGTGGGGGGGCCCCTTATTAAAGGGGCTCCTGTATTCCCTTAAGCCCCCTGCTCGCAGACCCTGACAACCAAAATGGTCAGGGTTGTCGGGAAGAGGCCCTTGTCCCCATCAACATTGGGCAGGGTGCTTTGGGGTGGGGGGGCCGCAGGTCACCCCCCCTGCCCCCAAACCCCCCCATGTTGAGGGCATGCGGCCTGGTACGGTTCAGGAGGCAGCTCTCGTTCCCCCTCTTTTCCTGCAGCCTGCCAGATTGCGTGCTCAGATAAGGGTCTGGATTTTGACGGGGACATCCCCCACGCCGTTTCTTTCGGCTTAGGGATTCCCCTTAAAATCTATACCAGACCAAAGGGCCTGGATACTCCTGGAGGGGAACCCATGCCTTTTTTTAATTTGCTGTGGAGTTCCCCCTCAAGATTCATACCAAGCAGTGCCTGGTATTGGCGGGGATCCTAGTCGGATCCCCGTTCATTGAAAGTCGGACGTATGTTGGCTTCAAGTCGCAGGGCAAAGTCGGATCCAAAGTAGGACGGCTGTTGTGTCGCACAAGTGTGAACCCGGCCTCAGACTTCACCTGCATTGTTGCTGCAGATGAACGCCACCGGTAGTGGAGAATAGACTGCATCTGCCTACAGACTTATGGTATCCTATGATTGTCAATGCAGATCCTCATTACTCGCCTAGTAACTCACCTGCCACACGTTGTGGCTTGTCCCATGCCACAGGTTGCAGATTGTCCCTTGCCATGACATCACCTGCCACAATGTCACTTGCCACCTGCTGTGTCCCAGAGTGAAGTCAGGCAGCAGAAAGAGATGATAGATGATGTAATCGCTCTAATGCCCGCAGCTGCACAGTGAGGGCGGAACTGCAGTGATGCAGAGCAGGCACTGAGAGAGGTCATATCTCTGCTCCCCTGCCTATCGGCCCACCCACTCACCCGCCGACTGCTTCGGCCTGGGCAGTGAGTGTTCTGCCTGCACGCGCCTGTCACCACAGCACCGGGCTCCCTCACAGTGGGATAAAGCAGCAGCACAGGCTGGCTGGTGGAGGCAGTTCTGCCACTGCTCTTGGGCGTCAGTTTGCCAGCCCCCTGAAAGTGCCACTCGGGACCCATGATAGGGCCGGCCCTGTCTTTATGGGATAATGTTAGTTTTGGGGAATTAATGAAATTAGAAGGGTTTGATTTGTGGAAGATTAAAAAAGGTCTGAGTTACATAGCACAATCACTTCAGAAAGACCTTTGTACAATTAAGTATTGAATATGGGATCCCATACCAAAGATTCTTTACATTTTTAGGTCTCAGACATGCCGCGCCCGTTCCCAGGAACCTAAAATTAATAAATCTATAAAATATCACTAGGGATAGGACTAACACCCCCTGATTCCGGTCGCACCAGAAAACCACGAACTGGCAAAAAGTTATAGCAAACCCTATTAAAGTCAATGGGACACAAACATGAAGTGTTTTGGGACCCGGGTACATGCATCAATGCAAAAAAAGTTAAACAAATTTTCACGGAGCAGGGATTTAAAAGTGAAATAAGAAATATTCCTTTAAATATCATGCCGGGGGGGGGGGGTCTCCTTAGTCTGACTGTAAAGTGGTGCATCTCATGCATTTTACTGTGCCGCAGCAAAATGACATTTCTAGAAGTAAAAAATAATAAAAATTGTAATTTAAGCTTGCTCGCGGCTGTAATGTATTGGCGATGCCCAGCAATAGAGATGTAAAATCAAAGCAAAACACTGCATGGGGTCCCCCCTGCATCACCCACCCCAAAGCACCTTGTCCCCACCCTGGCCATTGGTTTGTCAGGGGGCTTATGGGAATTTGGAAGCCCCCTTCAGGGGGCCCCCAGCAATGCGAGTGGGCAGCGAGTCCATTGTACCCCTAAACCAAAAAAAAACAGCCTCCATGGGAGGCCTTCCACTGATGGCTGTCTTTTCACTTTGACAGCTTATATAGCCAAGAGTGGGGCCACCGCTAATGTAACTGGATGACCATGCCCCCCTCTGTCACATGTAATCAGTAGGGGCGGTGTCACTGCTATTGCTTAGCAGTGACATAACCGTCACCGGGAGGCCTCCCATTGAGGCAGAGTCTTCATATTTTTCCAGGTCCAGCGCGATTGAAGGTTGAGGACTTTGCGGGACACAAAGAAAAGAAAAAAAAAAAGTCAATGTACACTATACCCAATCACATGACTGGGATCTAGGGCTCCCTTGTTAAAGGATGCTTCCAGATTCTGATCAACAACCCCGGCTGGTGGTTGTTGGGGTCTGCCGACGGGGGCTTAACGAGGCTCTTGTCCCCATCAACATGGGAACAAGGTACTTGGGGCACTCAAATGCACCCTCCCCATGTTAAGGCAAGTGGCATGGTATATTTCATGAGGGGGCCCTGTCCATTCCTCGGCAGACACGCGCACTCGGCGCATCGCGCCACCCATGCGCGCTCAGCGCGTGCAATTTCACAGTGCATTATGAGGCGCTGTGACAGACAAAATTTTTGCAAGCACGCCATATGTTAGTTTGTTCTACGAATGAACGCCCGATGTTTGAGTCGAACTTACATGCGACCCAAACATTGAAACCATCCCTAAATATCACTACTGGATTTAAAAAAAAAAAAAAAAAAACTAAACACGGTCTCATTTCACAATATGGTATATTTTAAGAAGTTCCAAGAATCAATGGACTTAAGGACACATTGGGTACAAGACTTGTAGGTCTATATCAGATGACCAATGGGCAGCGGTACTGTCAGCGGTCCCCATGGTCTCTATCCCCTATGCAAAATCTAACATAGGACATATACACCCGAGAAGCTATTTAAAGGGAAGTGTAGACACAACACTATGCCCTAGATGTAATGGATGCCCGGATAATACAAATGTTATGGAGATGCCCCAAACTCCATTGATATTGTCAGGGGGTTGTCTCTAAACTGTATCTTTGGCCCAAAGATGTCGATGAAGCCAGGTTTAAGCCTTTTGGAGCATGTTAGACAAAGCTAGGACAATAGTAAGAAGTCTATTTCTGGCTCGCAAGCTCATAGCATTAAAATGAAATCAATAGACAATGATTACATTTATTTTTTCACAGACAGCACATACTGTGGCTTTTTCAGCAATTTCCCAATGAACACTGCACAAACTATGACAACAAGAAGACTAAGACATCCGACAGCCACCAACACCCAGAGCTCCGCAGGGGCAGACTCTTCCCTTGTCACTGCAGCCGCAACATCCCTTTGTGAAGGCCCAATCACAAGCAGAGGTCCCAGAGTGGTCACAGTTTGTCCCTCTTCTGTGTGGGGTTCTTAACAGGAGAAAAGCAAGAGGTCAAGACATTTCCATGCAGTTTAAGAGCTTACAGTTAATCTAGCTTTTACACAAATGTCCAGAAGTTAGCACCCATTTTAGACCATCAAAAAAATAAAAAAAATAATAATTCTCAGGTTAATAGTGCACAGAATTGGGATAAAACTAATGGTTAACTTCCTAGGTTGTGGTATGAGCTGTTGGAGTTTTTTCCCCCCCTATTCTAGTTATGATAGAAGTGACAGTGGAAAAGTTTCCACTGGTAGCAAAATAAAGCCATTGGGATTCTAGCCTTTCCAACCAGGTTTTAGACCTCCCACTAGTCCTAGTGAAAGATTTCAGCCATAGAGGCTCAACTAGAACCTTCAGGTCCCTGGTGAAAAACAAAGAGGGTCCCCTCGACTACCACCAGGACCCCTTCCATCAGTCCAGTGCTTTTTTTTTTTTAAATCTCATATGGCTTGGTTGTTAGTGTGAACCAAGCCTTAGGATCCAGCATCTTGGGGAGAGATTCTCCAACTCTTAAAACTGAATTTGAAAGCATATGCAACACTTGAAACCCTTTGGCAGGGATCCAGCCACAATCTGTACCATATTGGGTTTCTTCTGTTCCTATAATCAAATGTCACAACATATTCCTTACTGTTCCCTCTAGCCCAGATAGATTTCTCCCCCTCACAGGTCACCAGGGTTTCCCTGTGTACACCAACCAACTGGACCAGTTCTAACCTTTCCCTACTGTCCAAAGGGAAAAAAAATACTGCTTTAGGTAGAAAGGAAGGTTGACTAATCTAGGACATTACAGCAAAATACCAGCCTTCAGAATTTGATCCAAGCCGATACCCTTTCCAAGAAAAGGGTTATTCTAATGAATCCCCCAAATGAATAGAAGGATATACTTAAAGCAAAATCCCCACTAGAAAAGGAATGTGCCCCCCCCCCCAGTTCCTATTACCACCTTTTCTGTGATAGGGTGTTGAACACAGTTTTGCCCACAAAACCTCAAGTGATCTATAGGGGAGCTCCCTCCCTTAGAAATAGATTAGCACCCAATGTTTTCAAATAATATGTTCCATATGGTTTGAATGTTGCTGTCAATTACCGAGTAGAGCATTTCACTAATTGTGCCGATGTAAACTTAGTGTAAATCTCAGGTAGCAGTTAATGTTAACTTTTGTTTTTTATTTTAATATTTTCTAAATTGGTAAAAAGATTCCTTTGATCATTCAATAACTTTTCAGCGATGCCATTGGTTTTAATATCTAGTGGTTATTTAGGTTGACTAAATGACCCAACATGGATAGATAATTTCACATTTGATGTTGACCATTGGGGGGGGGGGGGGGTCACTGTGGCACAGTAAGGGGGCTCTTTACCCTGTGAGAGACCACATCGATACCCTGATTAGAACGATTATCCCCCTCCCATTTAGTACTTGCCTGGAAGACAGTATTGCCGTTTTGAATGTTATATACCAGGCATTAACACAATAAGTCGATTTTATGGTCATTATGCACCTTATATAATCTGTTTGGGTGCGGTTTTATTTGCTGACCACTGGTGGTTTGCCAATCGTGTTCTTACTGTACTAGTGACTGTTGGGTCCTTTTACAAGCATTTCCGTTTAGTATGATCCTATATAATGGTTCCTCCAATTTGTTCTTATTTTAGTCTCAGTTTTGACTTGTCTGTACAAGGGGGTCCCCGAGTTACAAAGACAGGGACTGTAGGCTTGTTCTTAAATTGAATCTGTTTGTAAGTCGGAACGGGTACATTTTTTAAGTGTAGCTCCAGCCAAAAAATCTGTTTAAGCTTTTTGGATAGCATAGGGAAGGGTCATCACCCCTGTAATGTTTGTTTTGCCATCTGTGCCCCTGTTCAGAAGATTTCACCTCACTTTCTGTCCCAATGACAAATGGATTTAGAAAATTTTGGGTTATCAGGGAAACAAGGATTGGTGATAAAGCGTCAGTGGAGACACCTTTACCCCATATTACCTCTTACAGGAGAGAATTTCCCTTCCTAGGGGTAGATTTCCTCACTTCCTGTTGTCTCCCTCTGTTCGTAAGTAGGAGTCGTTTGTAAGTCGGATGTTTGTAAGTAGGGGACCGCCTGTATATAGTTTATTATATTTTGCTCAATAGAAATTCAGTTGGGGATGAGGTCCTCAGTTTATACCAAGGTTGTTGCCTTATGATGATTGGCAATTAGAGACTAATTTTATTCATAGCACTTTTACAATTTTGGTTGGTTATAGTTTCTCGCCCCCCCTCATCGCATATAGAATTTAATGCGATGAGTCAGCACGCCGTCCGTTTGCGACAAAACACATCGGTAGGAGGGACATGCTGACCTGACCACGCTGCTAGAATCCCAGAAGGATGGGCGTTTACACTAAAGCCAGCCTTTTTACAAGCCGCTTTATGCTCTGAGTAAGTGCATTACATTTTAAAAATATATAAAATTGAATTTCACACCATGGCAAGTCTTCTTTCATTTCTGTGTTAACTTTGAGTCCTCCCCCCCCCCCCCCCCATTGAACGACATTGGCTTCTTCGGATCCAGATCCAGCTCAAGGACCCTAGACCATCTGTCCTGCTCCATCATACGAGAGGCCTTTCCCAGATGAGCCATCATCCGATTGGTGATCAAGGCCCAGGCATCAAACCACTTGCTATCTGGAACATGTGCAATGTGGTGGAGGGATTTGTCGCGTTTGTGAATCAATGGCAGCACGAGAGGACTTTGAAAAGAGATCCACTAACCTTCACTTTGAAGAGTGATTTGTTTCAACTTTTTTGGTGTTTATGCTTATTATGGACATCATTTAGGCAAATGGCGCAGCTCTTTTGTTTACAGCACAATACCAATTTGAAAGTCATGTCAAAAGTTACTCCAATATCTGTTAATGTGCTCACTGAAGAACACCTTTAGGAGACATCTACAGATCACCTACATTCATATCGTATCTAGCAGCTGCCAGTTAACTCACCATCCAAGACTTCCCTCCTGCCTCTTGGTCTTCCAAATCGGCCCCTTCCTCCAGAAACCAGACCAGTAGGGTTGCTGCAGGTGCCTGTACCACAACACTGGCAGATACTGCTGGGGCCCTCAACTGCAGACCAGCTAGAGAAGACAAGTCTACATTTAGAAGCAAGACTTGAAGTTCTGGTGAACTAATGCTGTAGAGTAGTATTTGTTAACTTCTTGGGACCAATGCCTACCAGATGCACTTCAGTTACAGCAAAAAAGTGCTGAAGATATGCTTTATTAAAAAAGGCATTATAAACCTTACCTGCACGAGTGCAGCAATCATTTAGTTTCATGGAGTCATGTGTTGGCAATAAAGTATTTTCCAATTCCTTGTAACTTGCACTCAAGACACGAGGTATGGCACTATACAGGTTAATGTAGGACCTCTGTAGCGCAGAGGCCTGATATTTTCTGAGGCGCTTTATATCTCCACAATCCCTGGATTGGAGTTCTGCAGTGAAACTAGTAAATGCGATCTGAAACCAGCACAGCTAGAACAATGAAGTTGAATAAAAGCCCTATTAGGCATGCCTCATGTATGCTCTACTTCCCTGAAGATTGGCCATCAAGCAGTGCTCATGTGATCTCCAAGGTTTTGATCAAGTGGCATCTGTGGATGGACTAGGCGCAGCATACACATCACTGGCAGATCGGCCAATAGCCACACTTCCATTGAGGTGACGGGTGCATAAGCTTCTGGATTGAAGGAGGCATCAGTGGGGCAGCAGCCATTTCACACTATTGTAGATGCCTTTTATCACCAGAGTGAAGGAACTGAATGTTTTTTTTTAGCTTTCAAACTAAGCTTAACGTAGGTTTTTATACTAATAGGAAGCGAGCAAAATTTGTTTTACCATAGGCTAAGGTTTAAAGGGGTTGTAAACCCTCGTGGTCTCACCTTACAGCATCTTATGCCGTAAGGTGAAAAAGAGGCCTAGCAGTGACCGGCCCCCCAGTTTTACTTATCTGAGCCCCTTTTATTCAGTCGGTGGAGATGCTCTCCCTCTCGCCACGGGGTCCCGACTCTTGATTGGATAGATTGACAGCAGCGGGAACCAATGGCTGTGCTGCCAATCAAATCCAATGATGCAGGGGCAGGGCCGAGTCCAGCATTAGTGTCTATGGACGCAAATGCTAGACTCGGGAACGTTCCCGCAGGGTAACCCCCTTGGGAAAGCACTTCTCCTAGGGGGTCATCTGATGCGGGGGGGGGGGGGAGCCGCAAGAGGCAGTCCAGGGTCACTGCAAAACGAGCTGCACAGTGGAGGCAAGTATGATAGGTTTGTCATTTTAAAAAAGCCTTTATAACTTTAAAGATTTAATCCTCACTAAGAAATCAACTAGACAAAACCTAACATAGACCATAAAAACACTATTGGTCAAAGTTTGGAGACTAGCACTCCTCGTCAGATTCCTATTGCCATCTGTATCACCGCTGCAGATTCCTTTCCACCCATGACATTGTGCTCAACAGGGTCACCCAGCCAACAGGCTGAAACCTGCCTCTGCCCTGCCAAAAAGGTAGGACTGAAAAGGAGGCAGAGTGTAAAAGGGACACCAATTAAAGAAAAAGGGGGACCTAAAAGGGAACTGCACTGACAGACTCTGAATATCCCATCACCAACTGCCCCACTCCCAGGAGAACACAAAACCCAACTGCAGCTGAAAAACCATCCAGTGTGCATGAGGGGCAGGTCCAAGCCTCTTGTTGGGAAGTGCAAACTCCAAGGAGTCTATCCCAAAAAGCAGATGCATGGTACCATATGGATCATGCTGCAGCAGGTATTACCATTAGCCCATGGATGTTTTTTTCTCCATATCATGTACAATGATCGCTGGCCAATTTCCATATACAATCTGCTGTTTATACTATTCATTTCAGAAATCCACCATGTTATTGGTTCACAAAGTCATTGTTCTAGGTACAGTTTCACAGAAGTTTATTTGTGCAATAATCCATAGAACCACAAGCAATCATTTCAAGTTCTCACCTTTGTGTAGCTTTGCTATAGGAACAGGCCTTGTTCATGGCATCAGGGACCTGGGTGGTTGCAGCAGCTCTCAGGTAACAGGTTATGTAGATCTGGATTGGGAAGTATTTAAATTAGGTCATCAGTTCTTACAAGGCACCCATCTGTATCAGTCAAGTCAAACTGTCCTCACCAGAGAGGCATCATTTCCTAGAAATCGGAAAGCATCTACTGTGAACTGGAGCTTGTCTGGCTCAACCCTCGGGGTGATGAAGGCTGAAGAGGAGTCATCTTGCATTCCATCAACTAGGCAGCTGTAGAAAAATGGTTGGTTAAGAGTGGGGTCATTATTGCAACACAACACCGCCTACTCCTCAGAAGAGAAAAAACAAAACAAACACCCCATACCCATTTTCTTCAATGAGGCCATAACTGGGAGCAGAGGTGGGATCAGGAGATATGGTGGCCATACATCGGTCAATATACAGGATCAGTCCAACGTGGTTCTGAATGTCCACAGAGGCCTCTATGTAGAGGATATCTCCAAGCTGATAGATGGGAGAACTTCTAGGGCCACTCCAGTCCTCTATAGACAAGACAGGAGATTACATTGTAAAGTTCAGACACTCTCCTCCCAATTATATTCTTTGCTTAACTTACCAGTCATTAGCCTCAAGGAGAAGGACAGCCTCTCTTCTATGGACACTGTGGTGCTGAATGGAACCCATGTTGGCTCAATAGCTTTGCTGCTTACATTAGCATGCCTATACAGAGAACAGAAGTGTCAGTAATGAAATCATGTTAATTTCAAAGATCCATATTAACCGTTTAACCACTTGCCACCCTACATTAAATGACAGCGGGGCTGTGTGGCTCTTGTTCTGGAACGCCGTCATATGACGGCGTCCCAAATCAGGCAAGCAGCACGACTACACCGCGTTGCTAGGACATGGCACGACCCCGATCTCTGTAAATAGCCGCAGCTCTTTAACCATGTCATTGACTGTGTCCAATCGCAGCCGGTCACATGTAAACACAGATGCCAGTAATCAACGCTCCTCTCCTCAGTGTGTGGCAAGGATAGCTGATCAGTGCACCGATTATAGCGCCACCTCATCAGTGCCCACTAGTCATGGAAGGAGGAAGATCACAAAATTTTAGGTTTAGTTAAAAAAAAAAAGCGCTATCTATAAAACCCTCAGTGATTAAATATCACCAAAAGTGCGATTTGTGTGAAGAAAATTATAAAAAATGTAATTTGAATGACAATTGCGCAGTCATGCAACACTGTACCCAAAGTGACAGCGCTGAAAAAAAATGGCCTGGGCAGGAAGGAGGTGCAAGTGCCCTGAAGGCAAGTGGATAATGGGGTCACTTTTAAAAGAACATCATGGTAGCTGCCATTGGAAACGTTTGTTACCAGGATGACAACCTGTAATCTGCAACCATCTAGCAAGTTACTGACATAACTAGTATGAAGAATGGTAGTTCAAACTGGCTCCTTCCTTTTGCTGGAAAGCAACTCACAAGATAGTGATGCCAGATTCATCCCTGAAGCCTGCACTAGTAAATTGCGAGTGAGCAAAAGCATCTAGCCTCCAATTAGAATTCAAATTACTATGGTCGCTCTTGCACCAAGGAAAGTACCAGACGGACAACTAAGAACTGCCATCTTTACCATGATGTTCGCTGAAGCCATGAGGTCACCTAATGGTATCCCATCATTGTCAATGCTGATCTTTCACTACCACCCTTTTGCCTAACAGAGGCCATTGTTGATCACTGCAGTAGAGATACCAAATTGTAGGTACAGGCTACATGTCTACAAATACCTACATGAGTACAGACTAAAAAGGTGTAGTTCAGTTGTACCTAAAAGCAAAGACTTATGTACCCATTTAGACTTTAGTATCAAAATGGGTTGCCTTGCCAATACAAAAGAAAAAAGCTGCACCTCACGTGCGCTCCAAGTAAAGTTTATTGGAATATGAAAAATATCCAAAATGACATGCATGATCTCTAACTAAACACCATTACAACCACCATGCACAATGCTCCTCTAATTGTGATCTCTCATATATCCAACGTTTTTTTATAAATTGTGTATCAATTGTTTAATACATTTTTTTTTTTTACTGAATGATAATTGAGTCTTCCACTGTTGTATAGACACTAAGTTTAGCACCGTTATACTCCCCTGCACTTTTCTTTATACTTTCTCAAAAAATCTGGGATGAGGTGCGAAAAAAAAAAAAAAAAGTCTACCCTTAGTCAGACCACAAAAATCACTTTTTCCACACCAGCAGTGGTCAAGGTAGACAAGTTTAACCAAATCGGTTGCCAATACAACCAGCCAAAAATCAGACTTAAGTCGTCGTAAACCCTTACAGACAACTTACAGGTAAGCCTAGATTAAGGGTTACCTGTAGGTACAACAAATATCTCCTAAAACCTACATGGTTTAGGAAATATTTTGCAGAAAAGACAGCACTGATGTCTACGGCGCATGCGCGCTGTAGACAACGGCCCACTGAGCGTGCCGTTAGTGAATGGGACATGCGCGGGAGTGACGTCATCACAGCTCCAGCCAGTCACAGCTCTGGAGCCACGATACCCAGAAGTCACTCCGGGTATCATGGCGGCGACGGAGGTGGCTAACGAGGACGGCTGCGGGGGCTTTGATCTCAGGTAAGTACTTCATAATGAGCCAGTATGCTATGCATACTAGCTCATGTCTTTGTCTTGCAGGGTATTTATTTTTTTCATTTCGTTACAGAGGGTTCACATCTTTAAGCCAAACCTCTGGGTTGTGGCCTGCAGCAGTATGGTAGGGAGCATTGACCCCACTAAAGATATTTACCAGGAAAGATGCATTTTTAGGACCTGCACTGCATCCTAGTGTAGACTCACCGGTAGTAGTAGCACATTATGGGAACCACGGCTGGGTTGGTTCTGATGATTGGAATGGAGGAGGTTGGGCTGTAGGTCAAGTTGGTAGCATAGATCACCCATTCCTGAATCATCTGTAGATAAGATCAGAACATTATAGACACTGCGGTGGTACTCATGAGTTTGACAAGGGGCACATCAATTGTGTGGAAATGGAGACAATGAATGTGTCCTATAGCCAAGACTAGTAACCCAAACATCAGGCTTATGAGGATAAAAAAAAAAAAAAAAAAAAAAAAAAAAAAAAAAACATAGGCTAGCAACTCAGCAGAACAGCGATGCAACTAAATTTTTAGAGGACTCCAACAGGTCTGCTTTAAAATTGTTTCAGGTTCTCAAGACCCCGTCACCAAAAAAGATGCATTTTCACGAACTGATTAGCCTATTCGAGAACACGCCAACTCCCCAGCACAGTTTCCCAACCTTACACCCCTCTTTTTTTTTTTTTTCTTTAGAAGTCTATTTACTCTGCTGGCCCAGCTCCTCCACCCCTTCCTACATAACCTTTTACCTAGTAGCTGTATGCCTCCGCCATCACCAGCCAATGCTGCACTGGATCTCTGGGAAGGTCACTTCTCTGGTCCCCCTCGCCCTAGATTCGGGTGTCCAAAACCGGACACCCTAGGAATCCTCCGTCCCATGCAGGACCCAGTCGAAGGTACTGGGCCCAGGCCTCCAGAGAGTACCTCACCCCAGACCGAAGGTGTCTGGGGTGGAATCGCAGCTCCCTCCCCGGGCCGAGGGCGCCCGGAGACCACCAGCATGCACCCCCAGGCTGAAGGTGCCTGGGCACCGAGCAGAAGATGTCTGCCCCTTTTATCCCCTCTCCCAGCATGCACAGCAGGTTCCCCACCCCACTGTACTACTGCTGTGAGAGGACAAAAAAGGGTACAGACTTACAATGGTGGTTCAACCCCGGCCGATGGCGACAGCACCACCTACAGGCCGCAGGGAACTGGACGCCCTTGCATCCTCCACTGGCATAAATGGTCCATGAACCCTAACAATTGCTGCATCTGAGCCATTTATCACCAAGATGCCTCCCCTAAAATGTAACCACCCGCTACACAGGTTTTAGTTTACTGAAGCCAATAAAGTTGGAAAAAAAATAAAGTGTGGAGGATTACCTGCACAGTGTTGCCACAGTCCTGGAGACCAATCTGGAAGATAACTTCATTAGCACTTTGTGTGTTCGGCTTGCAGCCTTGGGGTCCCAGGCTCAGATCAGAAGACTTCACTAGCTTTCCATTCCCATAAAAATCCATCATGACACTGACCACCATGCGGTCCTCTTCACACTGGACACTGACGGGGGAACTAGATGAAATTACAGTCGGGGGCTGCTGGCGGATCATCCCACCAGCACGTCCACCAGGTGAACCCCACCGAACACCGCCTCTAGAAGCCCCAAATACTGCATTAGCTCCTGAGTAAATCCCTCCGGAACCCCCTCTAGAAGACCCCTGGCTCTGGCCAGGTAAAACCCGCTGGTTATTCCTCCACCAGTCTGATTGGCGCCTATGTCTCACCAAGTCTCCATCCCCAGTACATCCAAACTCTGGTCCATAAACCAGGGCCAAAAGCAACAGCCAACTACAGCAGGTCCTCACTCCTAACCCCATCCTGTCTGCAAGACCAACAGCACAATGAGGCAGGAAGAAAGAGCTGCCCTTTATACCCCTCCCACCAGTCACTAATACCCCCAGCTGGGGCAAATCATCACCACACCCAAATGGCTGCCTCAATAAAACAAGATTGATCTCTTGATGCTGAGACAGGTAACTACTTGCTGACAGTCGCCTCATTTGATTGGAGCTACACAGGAGAAATTCAGTAGCTTAGTCCCACTACTATATTTGTTATGGATTAATCACTAGGAGTAGCAAGTGATCAAAAAAACTGATGATACAAATGGCTCTCCATGGAGTACACTATACAACCAACATGCATTAGCATAATCTCACATGACTGATCAATGTTTCAATCAGGTGCAATTGAAAGCTACAAGATGCTACTGAAAACTACCAGTGTAGCTTATATACCATAGGGGGCTATATATTTCAGGGCCAATTTTTATATATGGGGGTGTGTTTAATGCACATGTGCCAATGTTCCTTCTGTTAAGCTGCCCATTAGATTTGTACCAATTTTAAATAAACAAGGATGTGCCAGCAAGGCGCATTGGGGTGCCATTCAGAATGGCAAAACAACAATGTAAATCTGGCCTTGGTGATCATTTTCTAGTCCTAGCGATTAACAGCTAGTAGTGATGTTGTTGGCAGGATTGGGTTTGTAAACTCTCCTGTATAGCTCTAGTCTTAGGGCTCATTCACATGGATCTGTACCTATTGCAGAGCCGTTTGCAGCAACATGTGTTGTATGTGCTATGGGGTGCCCACCCATTCATGTCTATGAGTGCACCCAACAGAAAACACTTGCATTGCCATGTCTGCACATCAAATAATGCTGATGAACATATACAATATGTAAATAGGCCCATTACCATTATCTTCTGTAGAACCCAAAATGCACATTGATTCAGCAAAATACACATTTCATATTCTTAATATGCTATATCTCTGGGATCTGCTTAGATCTTGTTCTCCTGCAAGGTCTTAATTATTTTTACCTCAAAAAGTCATTCCACCAAAAACAGATATTTTAGTCACAGTGGAGACTGGTAGGCTGAGTTAGTCCTGTTTTTTTAAGTTCTCTGTACTCCAACAGTGAGATCAGCTTCCATAAGCCCCATACACATGGTCGGACTTCCATCTGACTTTTCCCTGGATTTTTGTCCGAACGGAGTTGGCCGGGCACACCCATAGCATACACACCACAGGACTTTTCTGCAAACTTTCCCAAAACTTTTTGCAACATCACGTGGTTTTTCTGCTCTTTACCGCCACCCTTTTGTCAACTTCTGCTATTGTTGGTTTATTTTAACATTAGTTGTTTTGTCCATCGGACAAAAGTCCTATGGATTTCTGTACACACGGTCGGACTTTGCTCCATCGGAATTTTGTTGGCCAAAAGTTTGTCCGTTTGCAGACCCAACTTTTGTCCGATGAAAACAAAAACAAAAAAAAAAGTTTGTCCGATGGAGCGTACACACGGTCGGATTGTTGGTCCAACTTGCTCAAAATGAAGTTTGTTGGCCAAAAGTCTGACCGTGTGTACGGGGCTTTAGTTTCCAACTTTGTTCTTGTTCACTTGGAAATGTTGGTTGTCCCTGCTAACCTTTGTGTGTCCTAGCTCCTCCTGTTACTTTGTCCATAAAATAAAATCTCAGCAGGGATGGTGGAAGCCCCTCATAATGGACTCAGCAGCTGTGCAGACCTAGGAAGTCAGTTCAGGGAGGGTGGGAGCCTCTGATAATGGACAACATAGCTCTGCAGAGCCAGAAACTCTGCACATGGATGGTGGAAGTCCCTTATAATGGGCACAACAGGATTTCAGACCCAGGAACTCAGCACAGGAGTGGTGGGAACCCCTTGTAATGGCACAACAAGTGTCCAGACTGCTCAGACCTGAAACTCAGCATAAGAATGGTGGGATCCCTTCATAATGGGCACAGTGGCTGTGAATACCTGTGAACTTAGGACAGGGATGGTGTGGAACCCCTCATAATAGGTACAACAGGTGTACGGACCTGGGAACTCAGTACAGGAATCGTCAGAGCCCCTCATAATGGGCACAACCATTGCTCAGACCTGGACCTCAGCACAGGAATGGCGGGAACCCCTCATAAAGGGATTTTTATAACAGCTTACCTGTAAAATCCTTTTCTTGGAGTACATCACGGGACACAGAGCGACTTAGTCATTACTAATGGGTTATATAGTTTACCTTCAGGTGTTGGCACTGGCCAATTCCAAACCGGAAGTACCCTCCCCTATATAAGCCCCTCCCACCCGGGAGCACCTCAGTTTTGTAGCCAAGCAATAAGTGTCCCAAAAAGAGGGGTGGGAGCTCTGTGTCCCGTGATGTACTCCAAGAAAAGGATTTTACAGGTAAGCTGTTATAAAAATCCCTTTTTCTTTTTCGTACATCACGGGACACAGAGCGACTTAGTCATTACTAATGGGACGTCCCAAAGCAATGCCAAATGAGGGGGGGGTACATAAGCTGGGCGCCATCAGGCATGAGGATCTTTTGCGGCCTGCAACACACTGCGCCCAAAGGCGACATCCTCCTGACTTCTAACGTCTACCTGATAGAATCTAGTAAACGTGTGTACCGAAGACCATGTTGCGGCCTTACATACTTGAGCCAGGGAGGCCTGGTGATGCACTGCCCATGAAGTTCCAACCGCTCTTGTGGAGTGCGCCCTAACTTTGAACGGAGGCGGTCTCTTTCTCAAGCCATAGGCTTGTATTATGACCTGTCGAATCCACTTGGCTAAAGTAGATTTTGATGCTGCCTGACCCCTTCTGGGGCCTTCCGGCAGAACAAACAAAGAATCCGTTCTGCGAATCTGAGCAGTGGCTTTTAGATAAGCTTTAACTGCTCTTACCACATCCAAAGAATGTAATAACTTTTCCTCTACTGAGATAGGTTTGGGGAAAAAAGAAGGAAGAACCACATCTTGGTTCAAATGAAACCTCGATACCACCTTAGGAAGAAAGGCTGGATGAGGACGTAATACTACTCTGTCCTTATGGACAACCAGATATGGCTCCTTACAGGACATAGCTGCTAATTCCGACACTCTTTTAGCCGAACAAATGGCTACTAAGAAAACCAATTTCCTGGTGAGAAGAACCAAGGAAATGTGTTGTAATGGTTCAAACGGTTGTTTCTGTAGAACCGACAGAACCAGGTTTAAGTCCCAAGGACATATGGGAATACTAACCGGAGGGCTAATACGCATCACTCCTTGTATAAAGGCTTTGACTAGTGAATGCGAAGCCAAGGGCCTTTGAAAAAATATTGACAAGGCCGAAATCTGACCCTTGATAGTACTCAAGGCCAGCTTCCTATCTACAGCCCACTGTAGGAAGTCCAGAATCCTCCCTATCATGTACTTACGTGGATGCCATTTCTTGGTCTCACACCACGTAATGTACGCTTTCCAGATCCTATAATAGATCTGCCTGGATACCGGTTTCCTGGCATTGATCATGGTAGATACCACAGAATTAGAGAGCCCTCTCTTTTTTAGAATGTGGGCTTCAATAGCCAGGCCGTCAAACCTAGGGCTGGTAAGGAAGGGTGGTATATCGGTCCTTGCGACAGCAGGTCCGGACGAAGTGGGAGGGTCCAAGGACTCCTCACTGACATTTTTACCATCTCCGCGTACCATGCCCTTCGGGGCCACGCTGGAGCCACCAGAATCACTGGTTTCTTTTCTACCCTGATTCTGCGGAGTAATCGCGGTAACAATTGTGGCGGTGGGAATGCATATATCAGCTTGAACCGATCCCAAGGGAACACTAGGGCATCCGAGCCGCAAGCTAGGGGATCCCTTGTGCGAGACACAAACCTGTCCACCTTTGCGTTGAATCTGGATGCTAGCAGATCTACATCCGGTGTTCCCCACCGCTGGCATATTGCCTGGAAAACCTCGGGGTGAAGAGACCATTCCCCCGGGCATAATTGTTGGCGACTTAGAAAGTCCGCTCTCCAATTTTCCACTCCTGGGATGAAAACCGCGGATATGGCTGGGACATATCTTTCTGCCCACTCCAGGATGCAATTTGCTTCCTTCTGGGCTGCACGACTTTTGGTGCCACCCTGATGATTGATATATGCCACTGCCGTGGCATTGTCTGATTGAATTCTGACAGGGGACCCCTGGAGTTTGGATGTCCATGCTACTAGGGCATACCGGGCTGCTCGTATCTCTAAGAGATTGATGGGCAGGGCCTTTTCTGCTTCTGACCACCTGCCCTGGAGAGACCATTGCTCCAGCACTGCCCCCCAGCCGATGAGGCTGGCATCTGTAGTGACCACCTTCCAAGAAACCGGACTGAAGGGTTTCCCTCTTTCCAGATTCTGGGGCACCAACCACCAATGGAGGCTCTTGCGAACGGAAGGGGACAGGGACATTGGTAAGTCTAAAGCCTGAACTTTTTTGTTCCAGGCTGACAGTATGGCCCTTTGCAAATTCCTTGAATGGAATTGACCGTAGGGTACCGCTTCGAATGAAGCCACCATCTTTCCCAGCAGCCTCATGCAGAGACGTATGGATGGTTTTCTTTTTGTACCCACTAAGTGGGTCAAATTTCTTAAAGACGACACCTTCTCTGGAGGTAAGAAAATCTTTCTCTGATTTGAATCCAGCCTTAGCCCTAAGTATTCCAGACTTTTGACTGGTCTTAGAGCTGACTTGTCCCGGTTGATAATCCAACCGTGATATTCCAGATACTCGATTGTCTTGTGAATAGCTACTTCCAGCTTTTCCACTGAGTGGTCTATTAGTAGCAGGTCGTCTAGATATGCCATTATCGTTACACCCTGTGTTCTTAGATTGGCCAATAATGGGGCCAGAATTTTTGTGAACACTCGTGGTGCTGTGGCCAGACCGAAAGGTAAGGCTCTGAACTGAAAATGGCGCCCTTCTACTGCAAAGCGTAGAAATTTCTGATGGGCCGGAAAGATGGGAATATGCAGATAAGCATCCCTTATGTCGATCGAGGCTAGCCATTCCTGCCCTTGTAGGGCGGTGGCCACTGATCGGATCGACTCCATCCGAAAGGTCCTGATATTTAGGAACTTGTTTAGCCCTTTTAGATTTAATATGGGCCTCACGTCCCCATTTGGTTTGGGGACTGTGAAAAGGTTCGAGTAAAACCCGAATCCGCTTTCTTCCAGGGGAACCTTCATGATTACCCCTTGGAGCAATAGTTGTTCTAGTGCCAGAAGGAGGGATCCTCTCTTTTGGGGATCTCTTGGCACGTTTGACCTCATAAATTGGGCAGGAGGAGTGCCTTTTAACTCCAGCTTGTATCCCAGACTTACTGCGGAGAGCACCCATCTGTCTCTGATGGTGTCCCGCCAGGTCTCTGTGAACAACTGAAGTCTTCCCCCCACCCGATTGAGCGGGGGCAATACTTCATGCCTTAGGGGGAGGTTTTGTACCTCTCTTGATCCAGGGCTTCTTGTTACCCTGTGATTGTCCCTGATTTCTGCCCCCTGAATTTGACCGCGGAGGCCGTCGGAACTGCTTCACAGCCGATGTGCCCGGGACTGGAGAGGTAGGCCTCTTAAAAGAAGGACTTCTACCCTTGTTCTTAACCGGTAAGAGTGAACTTTTACCGGCAGAAATTTTCTGGATATATTTGTCCAGATCTTCTCCAAATAAGCGTTCTCCATGAAATGGGAAGCTAACCAGCAGTTTTTTACAGGGAGCTTCAGCAGACCAGTTTTTGAGCCACAGAAGCCTACGCATATGTACTATAGACAGCGTAAAGCGGGAGGCCTATTGGATTGTATCCTTTATGGCGTCCACCGCAAAACACAAGGCTCTAGGCAGGTCAGCTAGGGCATGAGCCTGCTGATCTGGTAAGTCCCTTAAGACTTGTTTCAACTGATCTTTCACTGCTTGGCAGACTCCAATCGCTGCTACCGCAGGTTGTGTCACCATACTTGCTGTAGAGAAAGCAGATTTTAGTAAAGACTCCAATTTTTTATCTATTGGGTCTTTGAACATTGGAACATTATCTACTGGACATGTCAGTGATTTGTTAACAGAAGAGATGGCTGCGTCCACTATAGGGACCCTCCATTTTCTTATGAACTTATCCTCCATGGGATAGATCACCGGAAATCTCTTGGGGGGAGCAAATATTTTATCAGGATGCTCCCAATCCTGGTAAATAAGCCCTTCTAATAAAGGGTGGATTGGGAAGGAACAGACCGCCTGGGGAGCTTTTAGCGACCCCAGCGAGGAAACCGTAGTGGATGGTGGTTCCGCCAGAGGCATTTTAAATGCTGATCGGACCATGTTAGTCAGAGACTGAACCCATAATCTTTCAGCCTGAGAAGCTGAGAAAGGTTCTTCCACTGTTGATTCCTCTATAAGTGAATCAACCTCATCCTGATCCCCTTCAGGTAGGTCGATCTCTGTGTGGGGCTGTTCCTCCACTAACAGGCACTCTGAAGGAGGAGACGGAGATCGGACGCGCTTTTCCTGTGACAGGGAAGCAGCGATCAATGCTGTTAATCTCTCTTCCAATCCTCCCAGAGTTGAGGATAAAACCTCCTCTGTTATATATACAGGAGCAGGTGGACTGGGGACAGCCGCAGCACCAGGCATTCCTGCGGGGTTTCTACGGCTACTGACCTCTGCATTCTCAGGGGAGATTGGTGCAGTGCAAGCATGCCCAATATCCTCAGAGCCCGATGGAGACCCCTTTGGCTTCCTGGAAGATCTATTTCCGGAGCGTCTGGACGACATATCCTTTAAGCACAAAGCTGAGGTATTCCCGTCGTCATACACCAATTTTTGCTGGTAATAGTCTAACACAGGTGCTGCTATATACCAGCTGGTGTCCACTAAAGTGCCTTTCTATGGGGATGCCTGCATCAACCGCCTCTGTGTGCCACTGTTTGTTGCTAGCTCTGTTTGCATGCAGCTGACACTTGTACTGTGTCTTTTAACCATGCTGGGACGCCCGCACATGCGCAGAAGCGCCGCGGCGCGCATCGAGCGTCATCCACCCGCCCCGCCCCTTTTTTTTCATAGGAGGCGCGTGCACGCGCCCGCGCGCGCGCCCGTGCGCCAATGGCGCCCTTTTCGAAAACCAACAGAGGACTAGGAGCCAGGGCCCTTTTCCGGAGGGCCTGTGCGGTGGATGAACGCAGCAACAGGGCAGAGGAAGTGGATTCCCTCAGAGAAACTTACCAGCTGCCTGGATCTTTTGAGTTGAGAAAACCAAAGATCCACATTTACAAGAAAAATGGACTACAGCGGCCTCTAGTGGTTTAACACAGGTACCGCGGTCCCTGTTTTTTTTTTTTTTTTTTTCTTGACTACTATTAAAATTTTACATTTTCAGTAGTTATAGGCAAACACAGATATTTAGCGGGAATACCGTTAGGTAACAGACAGAAAGACAAATTAGGCTTGGGGGTCCCCCAATAGAACCAAGTTCCTGAGGGCCCCCACTTACCTGATCCCCGCCGCAGGACTTTGTTTGGTCCACAAAAGTCCAAACTTCACCTATCACGGCAGGCATTGTAATTAAACCTTCAGGGACCGGGTTCCCAAGGATTCCACTCCCCTGGACCTGTATAGCACCCTGCACAGACAGCGTCTTGGTCGTGGGTATGACCAGAGCTCTGGATCCCAGGGTCCAGCCCTCCTAAGAGAAGCATTACAGGCAAAACCTTGCTCTTCTGCTGCAAGGCCCGGGTACCGACCGTTTAGCTATGAAGCTTTTTTGGTGGGATCCGGAACAGCTTACTAAGGCCCAAAAGAACCTGTACGCAAGCCCAGTGAAAACACATGTTACTCTTTGGCCAACACCTTAGACACTGGCAAAAAACTGAGGTGCTCCCGGGTGGGAGGGGCTTATATAGGGGAGGGTACTTCCGGTTTGGAATTGGCCAGTGCCAACACCTGAAGGTAAACTATATAACCCATTAGTAATGACTAAGTCGCTCTGTGTCCCGTGATGTACGAAAAAGAAAATGAGCACTGCATCAGTGACTACTTGGGAACTCAGCACAAGGATGGTGGGAACCTCTTATAATGTCCACAACTGGTATGCAGACCTGATAACTCAGTGCAAGGATGATGGAAGCCCCCTGATAATAGACAAAATAGGTCCCCAGAGCCAGAAACTCCTCCTGTGGATGGCAGGAGCCCCTCATAATGGGTACAACAGGTGTGCAGACCTAGGAATTCAGCACAGGAGTGATGGGAACCCCTTATAATGGGCACAACAAGTGTCCAGACCACTCAGGCCTGGAAGTCTGCACAGGAATGATGGGAGGCCTTCATAATGAGCTGTGAATACCTGTGAACTCAGCACAGGAATGGTGTGGAACCCCTCATAATGGGCACAACAGGTGTAAGGACCTGGAAACTAAGTGCAGGAATTGTCAGAGCGCCTCATAATGGGCACAACCATTGGTCAGACCTGGAACTCAGCACAGGAATGGTGGGAGCCCCTCATAATGAGCATAGCAGCTGTGACTACCTGGGAATTCAGCACAAGGATGGTGGAAACCTTTTATAATGTCCACAACAGGTGTGCAGACCTGAGAACTCAGTGCAAAGATAATGGAAACCCCTGAAAATGGACAACATAGGTCTGCAGAGCCAGAAATTCTTCATGTGGATGACGGGAGCCCCTCATAATGGGCACAACAGGCATGCAGACCTGGGAATTCAGCACAGGGGAGATGTGAACCCCTTTATATTGGGCACAAGTGTTCAGACTGCTCAGGCCTGGAACTCAGCACAAGAATGGGGGGAGCCTCTTATAATGGACACAGCAGCTGTGACTACCTGGGAACTCAGCACAGGAATGGTGAGAGCCCCTCATGTTGGGTATATAGCTCACCCACCCCAGACTTTACCTGCTTTTCTTAATTTGGCTCCTCCGCAGGAAAGACTGAGGCACACCGCACTACAAACCTGTATCCTCCTGGATGGGGAGGTTGAGCAGTGTTAGTTTTCTCGGGCCTGCCTGAGGCTGGTGTTAGAATCCTCCCGAGATGACCTCGCTTCTGCCTTGGCCAGAAACAAGTCCTTAATTCTCCCCAGTAAAGTAACTGTCCACACCAACTGAAAGTCCAACTTCTGCATTTATTTCACATGGATAATAAATAGTCCCTTTAAGAGCAGACAGGTTGAGACGAGACACAGGTCAGATAAGGTGGGAGGGAGGTCCAGGCACAAACCTAATCTTAGTTCTCTTACTGTTCTGATATGCACCAACAGGTTTGGCGTACGATCTTTGTCACAGACCTAATGAATAGGAAAGTCACTGCCACTGACCTGGTGTGTGTAGAGTCACTGCCACTATGACCTACAGAACATGCACTGCCTTCTTGGAGAACTTGGCCCTTGTCAAAGAGAAAAACATCCCTCCGGAGAGTTACCAGAGGCCCTTACTGTCACCACGACTCTGTGCTGGTTCTTCAGAAAGGGTCACCTCCCTGGCCTCCTCGATCCAAGATACGGGTCCCCTCGCAAGTCGGTACCCTGGGAGCTCTCGATCCTTAGCGGACCCCAGCCGAAGGTTGCTGGGCCCCGGGCCTCCTATTTAGTACCTCACCCCAGACTGAAGGTGTCTGGGATGGAACAGCAACTCTGCCTCCGGGCCTAGGGCACCCGGAGGTGACACACACCCAGGCCTAAGGTGCCTGGGCGCTGACTCCTCGAACCACCAGGCCTAGGGCACCCGGAGGCGACACGCACCCAGGCCTAAGGTGCCTGGGCGCCGACCCCATGACGACTCCTCCTGGAAGATGGCCGTCCCTTTTTATACCCTCTCCCAACAGGCACAGCAGGTTCCCCGCCCCGCCGTACTGCTGTCAAAAGGGGATAAGAAAAGGCACAACCCTGTACTGTGGTTCAACCCGAGCCTATGGCAACAGCGCCACCTATAGGCCACAGGGAACTGTACATCAATACTATCTCCCAGGGACAAAAATGGTCCATGAACCCTAACAATTTGTGTATCTGAGCCTTATTACCACTCAGATACTTCCCTTAAATATAGCACCCCGCTACAGGTACAACCGATGCGCAGATCTGGGAACTCAGGGAAAGAATTATGGAATCCCCTGATAATGGACAACCTATAACTGCAGTGCTAGAAACTCTTCATGTGGATGTCAGGAGCCCCTCATAACGAGCACACCTCAGGTCTGGTATGGATTTTGAGGGGAACCCTACGCCAATATTTAAAAAAGTGGAGTCCCCCAAAACCCATACCAAACCCTTACCTGAGCATGCAGCCTGGCAGGCACCCCCCTGAAACATGCCAGGCCACATGCCCTCAACATGGGGGCACTGCTCCCCACCCCAAAGAACTTTGTCCCCATGTTGACAATGGGGCCCTTAGATTCCTGCCCCCATATATGAATGAGTATGGGATACATAGTACCCCTACCCATTCACCCCCCAAAAAAGTATAGTGTAAGAAAAGCAGGAGGTACTTTTTGACAAGTCCTTCATTAAAAATTAACAACAACAAAGTCTCCCACCATTTTGGCAGCTCCGGTGTCTGACAGTTCTTATATAGTATGGGGTGTGGCCATGTGATGTCATCCTAAGACCCCGTCCCTTGTGACATCACAAACCCATCATGTCCAGGTAGTGATGAAACATGGTGTGGGGTCTCCGGTTGACATCAGTGATTGGCCACGCCCAATAGCTATACAAGAACTGTCAGAAAGGCTGGAGCCTTCGTCAGGGTAGCAGCGTTTTTTTTTCTCTTTGTAATCGGGTCGGCAGACATAGCGATTGATGTTGGAGCTACCACAGGGAACATTACATTTTTAATAAAGGAGTTGTCAGAAACCTGTCTTTACCTGAGTCGGGGGGGGGGGGGGGCGCTCGATTACAGCCAGGATCGGCACAAACATTAGTAGAGTGCATTACACACAGGGTGTATGCTCTCACTGAATGGCAAGCTCCCTTTTCTGGCTGAAACATACCTTATGCACTCTCACATGTGCACAGGGGCTACCTGTGCACTGTTCCCTTGTCTCCCCTGGTGGCGCTGGGCGTTCCATTTTTCTCAACTGCAATCTGGTAACAATAGGATCTCCTGAGGAAGCTTCAAAGCTAAACGCATAGCTATCCCTCGGTACTCAGATTTCCTATGGAGCCCCCGATATGAAGGACCTTCTCTATAGACACACCACAGAGTCCATCATATCTATGGGTATACCCACAGGTTCTCTTGTGTTGCCTTAGGACACATTTGGGAAAATACCATGTATATACATTGGAATACTTGTCAGTTTTTACATAATGGGTTTAACTAGGGATGAGCTTCGAGTTTGAGTCAAACTCATGTTCAACTCGAACATTGCCTGTTCGCCAAACAATGAGGTATTCGCGGCAAATTCGAAAAGCCGCAGAACACCCTGTAAAAAAAAAAGTCTATGGAAGAAATTTAAAGTGCTAATTTTAAAGGCTTATATGCAAGTTGTCATAAAAAGTGTTTGGGGACCTGGGTCCTGCCCCAGGGGACATGTATCAATGCAAAAAATAGTTTTAAAAACTGACGTTTTTTCGGGGGCAATGATTTTAATAATGCTTAAAGTGAAACAATAAAAGTGAAATATTCCTTTAAATTTCGTACCTGGGGGTGTGTAAAGTATGGATTTCAAGGGGAACTCTGCGCCAAATTAATAAATGGTGTAGAGTTTCCCCCAAAAATCCATACTAGACCCTTATCCGAGCACACAACCTGGCAGGCTGCAGGAAAAGAGGCAGTGATGAGGGGCCTAGACCCCAAAGCACCATGTCCCCATGTTGATGGGGACAAGGGCCTCATCCCCCACAACCCTTGCCCAGTGGTTGTGGGGGGGCTTATCTGAATCTGGAAGACCCCTTTAACAAAGGGGACCCCCCAGATCCCGGCCCCCATATGTGAATTGGTAAGGGGTACATTGTAACCCTACCAGTTCACAAAGAAAGTGTAAAATAAATTGTAAAAGACAGTTGGGATAAGTCCTTTATTAATAAAAAAAAAAAAAAAAAAAATTTATATATATATATATATATATATATATATATATATATATATATTACAGCGGTGGTAATTCACTCTCGATCTCCACTCCAGTGATGTCGGAGTCCAGCGACAGATTATCTGCAGGCTCCAGCAATGATGTCCAGCAAGGAACAGCACACGGTCCTGTCTCCACCGGAGACACCCCGGGAATGATGCCCTGATCGGTCTTATGTAGCTGAGGACGGGGCCCACGTGACACCTGTCCCCCTCTGACGCAAGGGAAAGCCCGGGCTTTCCCAGTGACGTACGGGTAACCCCACCCCCCTCTGATGCAACGGGAAACCTGCGTTACATCAGATGGGGGCGGGGTTACCCACCCATCACTGGGAAAGCCCGGGTTTCCCCTTGCGTCAGAGGGGGATGGGGTCACATGACGGGTGGCCCCGTCCTCAGCTACATAAGACCTTTCAGGCTGCCGCGACATCATTCCCGGGGTGTCTCTGGTGGAGATAGGACTGCGTGCTGTTCCTCGCTGGAGCCTGCAGATCATCCGTCGCTGGATACCGACATCACTGGAGATCGAGAGTGTATTACCACCGCTGGAATCTTTTTTTTTTTTAACACCCTTTGTGAAATGGTAGGGGTACAATGTACCCCTTACCAATTCACATGGGGCAGGATCTGGGGGTCCCCTTTGTTAAAGAGGGTCTTCAATTCCGACAAGCCCCCCACCCAGACCACAACCACTGGGCAAGGGTTGTGGGGATGAGACCCTTGTCCCCATCATCATGGGGACAAATTCCCCATGTTGAGGGCATGTGGCCTGGTATGGTTCAGGAGGGGCACTCTCACCCCCCCCCTCCTTTTCCTGTGGCCTTCCAGGTTGCGTGCTCGTATAAGGGTCTGGTATGGATTTTTGGGGGGACCCCACGCCATTTAATTTTGGCGCGGAGTTCCCCTTAATATCCATGCCAGACCTGAAGGGCCTGTTAATGGAATTTTGGGGACCCCCGTGCATTTTTTTTTTCTTTCAATGACTTCTCTGTATTGCCGGGAGCCAACAATTCATTATAGCCGTGAGTAGTTTTAAATGACTTTTTCCTTCAGAAATTACATTTCGTGCAGGTACCAGTTCCAAGCACAGGAAACATGCGCTACTTTAAAGTATGCCTGTAGACCCCGTGTTGTGATTTTTACCCTGTACCCCTACCCATTGTCCCAAAAAAGGGTCAATGTACACGATACCCATTCACATGATGGGGCTGGGATCTAGGGCTCCCCTTGTTAAATTACGCTTCCCGAGTCTGATAAGCCCCTGTCCGCAGACCCCGACAACCACCAGCCAGGGTTGTTTAACGAGGCTCTTGTCCATCAACATGGGAACAAGGTACTCCAATGCACCCTCCCCATGTTGAAGGCAAGTGGCATGGTTCAGGAGGGGGGGCCCTACCCATTCCTCCCCCTTTTCCTGGCCTGCCAGGCCGCTTGCACGGCTAAGGGTCTGGTATTGATTTGTCTGGAGTGCCCCATAAAGTCTACAGCAGACCCAAAGGTCCTGGTATGGACCCCATGCTGTTTTTAATTTTGTCATAGGGTTCCCCTTAACCACTTCAATACACCATCAAAAAAAATAAGGTAAATATATACAATTATACACACACACACACACACACACACACCCCTCCATTCACTATATATGGCCACCGTGTAAGTAGCAGCCTTAGTGTGAAGCATGGACTTCGCACCTGAGCCAAGATTGGCCAATCATGGCACACATCACGCTGTGATTGGCCAAAGCATGCACCTGACCTGCATGCTTTGGCCAATAAGCCGCCATCAATGCACTGCAATTTCACAGTGCATTATGAGGCGCTGTGGCAGGCAAACTTTCTGCAAGCGCCCCATATGTTAGTTTGTTCTACGAATGAAGGCCCGATGTTTGAGTCTAACTTACATGCGACCCGAACATTGGAACCATCCCTAAATATCACTACTGGATAAAAAAAGGATACTAAAACATGGTCTTATTTTACAATATGGTATACTTTATAAGTTCCAAGAATTGATGGACTTACCCATCAAGGACACATTGGGTACGAGACTTGGGGTCTATATCAGATGACCAATGGGCAGCGGTACTGTCAGCAGTCCCCATGTCTATACCCTACGCAAAATCTAACATAGGACATATACACCTGAAAAGCCATTTAAAATGGAAGTGTAGACACACAACACTATGCCCTAGATGTAATGGACGCCCGGATAATACACATGTTACGGCGATGCCCCAAACTCCATTGATATTGTCAGGGGGTTCTCTACCAACGGCATCTTTGGGCCAAAGATGCAGATGAAGCCAGGTATAAGCCTTTTGAGCATGCTGGACTCAGAATACTAGACAAGTGCAATTAGTTTAGTTTAATTTGTTTTTCACGAATTTAGAAATAAGTTAAATTCCAAAATTTCCGAATTTTTCAATTTCCCAAAAAAAAAAAAGCAGAAAACTAATTTTTCGGCAATGCACATGTCTAAAATACCTTTATATCAATAGTAAGACGTCTATTTCAGGCTCGCAAGCTCATAGCATTAAAATGAAATCAATAGACAATGATTAAATATGTTTTATTTTTTCACAGACAGCACATACTGTGGCTTTTTCAGCAATTTCCCTATGAACACTGCACACACTATGACAACAAGAAGACCAAGACTTCCGACAGCCACCAACACCCAGAGCTCCGCAGGGGCAGACTCTTCCCTTGTCACTGCAGCCGTAACATCCCTTTGTGAAGGACCAATCACAAGCAGAGGTCCCAGAGTGGTCACAGTTTGTCCCTCTTCTGTGTGGGGTTCTTAACAGGAGAAAAAGCGAGAGGTCAAGACACATTTCCATGCAGTTTAAGAGCTTGCAGTCAACAATCTCGCTTTTACACAAATGTCCAGAAATTAGCACCCATTTTAGACCATCAAAAAAAAAAAAAATTCAGGTTTGGTGCACAGAATTGGGATAAAACTAAATGGTTAACTTCCTAGGTTGTGGTATGAGCTGTTGGAGATCCCCCCCCCCCCCTATTCTAGTTATGATAGAAGTGACAGTGAAAAAGTTTCCACTGGTAGCAAAACAAAGCCATCGGTATTCTAGCCTTTCCAACCAGGTTTTAGACCTTCCACTAGTCCTAGTGAAAGATTTCCGCCACAGAGGCTTAACTAGAACCTTCAGGTCCCTGGTGAAAAACAAAGAGGGTCCCCTCGACTACCACCAGGGCCCCATCAGTCCCGGTGCTCTTTACTTTTTTAAATCTCACATGACTTGGTTGTTAGTGTGAACCAAGCCTTATGATCCAGCATCTTGGGGAGAGATTCCCCAACTCTTAAAACTGAATTTGAAAGCATATGCAACACTTGAAACCCTTTGGCAGGGATCCAGCCACAATCTGTACCACATTGGGTTTCTTCTGTTCCTATAATCAAATGTCACAACATGCTCGTTACTGTTCCCTCTAGCCCAGACAGATTTCTCCCCCTCACAGGTCACCAGGGTTTCCCTGTGTACACCAACAAACGGGACCAGTTCTAACCTTTCCCTACTGTCCAAGGGGAAATATACTGCTTTAGGTAGAAAGGAAGGTTGACTAATCTAGGACATTACAGCAAAATACCAGCCTTCAGAATTTGATCCAAGCCAATACCCTTCCCAAGAAAAGGGTTATTCTAATGAATCCCTGTGGATCACCCAAATGAATAGGAGGATATACTTAAAGCAAAATCCCCACTAGAAAAGGAATAATGTGGCCCCCCCAATTCCTATTACCACCTTTTCTGTGATAATGTGAAGAACACAGTTTTGCCCACAAAACCTCAAGTGATCTATAGGGGAGCTCCCTCCCTTAGAAATGGATTAGCACCCAATGTTTTCAAACCCCCTTCCAAAGCCTTACAGCAGGGGTAGGCAACCTTGGCCCTCCAGCTGTGGTAAAACTACAAGTCCCGTGAGACATTGCAAGACCCTGACAGGCATGATGGGATTTGTAGTTCACCACAGCTGGAGGGCTGAGGCTGCCTCCCCCTGCCTTATAGGCCATCAGCCCTGTCCTCAGGGACCACTAACAGGCAAGATTTTAAACATTACCTTTGGGAGATGCAGACTAGAATACTGCAATCACTGAGCAGCAAATGATATCACCTGTGATGCATTTCAGTCATCTTGCAAACCTGGCCTGTTAGTGGGCCCTGAGGACAGGGTTGATGACCACTGATGTAGGAGATTCAGAGTATGGCCTTAGTGGTTGTATGACTAGGAGAAACACCAAATTCATCTCCACAAGTAAATCAGTGGAGTTTGAAATTAAACCACACCTGTTGTAGAGCATGTAATGAAGGGTTTATCTTATTCAGTGCCTGTGTGGGCTACAATATGTGGGCCAGACTAAACATCCATTATATAGCCGACTCAACGAACACATTACCAAGATCTTGAAAGGTTTTAAGAACCACTCCATATCCCAACACTACTTATTGGTACATAATAAAAATCCTGCCAACATAATCTTGGGGGATAGATTAATTTAGCCCCCCATTGGAGGGGCAGTTCTCTGGTAAGGGAAATCTCCAGATTAGAAATGTCATAGATCCATAGGGTTAAAAATCATATGTTCCATATGGTTTGAATGTTGCTGTCAATTACTGAGTAGAGCATTTCACCAATTGTGCTGATGTAAACTTAGTGTAAATCTCGGGTAGCAGTTAATGTTAAAATTTTGTTCCTTTTATTTTAATATTTTCTAAAATTGGTGAAAAGATTCCTTGGATCGTTCAATAACTTTTCAATGATGCCATTGGTTTTAATATCTAGTGGTTATTTAGGTTGACTAGATGACCCAACATTGATAGATCATTTCACATTTGATGTTAACCATGGGGGGGGGCACTGTGGCACAGTAAGAGGGCTCTTTACCCTGTGAGACCACATCGATACCCTGATTAGAACGATCATCCCCCTCCATTTAGTACTTGCCAGGAGGACAGTATTGCCGTTTTGAATGTTATATACCAGACATTAACACAATAAGTCGATTTTATGGTCATTATGCACCCTATATAATCTGTTTGGGTGTGGTTTTATTTGCTGACCACTGGTGGTTTGCCAATAGTGTTCTTACTGTACTAGTGACTGTTGGGTCCTTTTACAAGTATTTCCGTTTAGTATGATCCTATATAATGGTTCCTCCAATTCGTTCCTAATTTTAGTCTAAGTTTTGAGTTTTGTCTGTACCCGAGTTACAAAAGACAGGGACTGTAGGCTTGTTCTTAAATTGAATCTGTTTGTAAGTCGGAACGGGTACATTTTTGAAGTGTAGCTCCAGCCAAAAAATCTGTTTAAGCTTTTTGGATAGCATAGGGAAGGGTTATCACCCCTGTAAAGTTTGTTTTGCTGTCTGTGCCCCTGTTCAGAAGATTTCACCTCACTTTCTGTCCCAATGACAAATGGATTTAGAAAATTTTGGGTTATCAGGGAAACAAGGATTGGTGATAAAGTGTCAGTGGAGACACCTTTTCCCCATATTACCTCTTACAGGAGAGAATTTCCCTTCCTAGGGGTAGATTTCCTCTCACTTCCTGTTGTCTCCCTCAGTTTGCAAGTAGGAGTCGTTTGTAAGTCGGATGTTTGTAAGTAGGGGACCGCCTGTATATAGTTTATTATATTTGTCTCAATAGAAATTCAGTTGGGGATGAGGTCCTCAGTTTATTTGTAACCAATAACAGAGGAGTCGATCCACACGGATCCCCATAGTGAATAACAGACATATACATCCAAAATAAAATATGGCACAGCAGTACAGGGGTATCCCCTTGGAGCTCAGATCTCCTAGTGGTCGATCATATAATTAAATTCCCCAGTGGGGGGGTGAAGCTCCCACTGGTCTCCAGTGTATCTCTCCGCCGCCAACTTGAACATGTCCGTCATAATACCGTTGATGTCAGAATGCCCGGGTCCCGCTGAGATCGCCTCCCCTCTAGTTTTATCCAAATAGTATAGAAACAGGAGGTATAGTACCTCAGGTAGAGAAGAATTGGGTCGAACCCAGAAAAAAGGAAAAAAGGAGAGAAAAAGGAAGGAGCATAGACAGCGATAGAAGGAGGGGGTAGGGAATTAGACAGGGAAGGACAAAAGGGAAGGGTAGGAGGAGGAGGAGGGGTGGGGACCAGGTAGACATACATCTAGGTGATGGTGACTAACCTATCAGGATGTCGTGACCCCGGCGTGTCGCCTGCGTGTTGAGGGCTGGTTGCGAACGAGACACACTTCCGGGGGATGAATAGTCCGGGCACAGACTCATGTGGGCAACTCAATCCCCCTAAGGGTCTGCCCTTCATCAGAATATTTAAAAATGTTCCATAACTGCCAGGTCCTGGAGTATGTCTCGCGTCTATGCTGGCTAGAGAGGATCAGGTCTTCCATGAGGCTGATGTCGTCAACTCTGCGGAGCCACTGAGCAATGGATGGGGGGGGGATGTGGATTTCCAGTTGAGGGGTATGCAGGCCCTAGCTGCGTCCAGAAGGTGGCGGACCACCGATCTCTTATAGACTTTTGCAGGCATGTCAGTCACCTGCAAGAGGAAGTAGGCTGGCGTATCCGGCACGGTACGATCTGTAAACTCTTGGGTCACCCTCCTTACCTCCTCCCAAAATCTCCGCAGCCCTGGGCAGGCCCAGAAGACATGCAGGAGGGTCCCCTCCTCTCTCCCACACCTCCAGCAACGGTCAGAAGTATCAGGGAACATTTTGTGTAGAAGGGAAGGGGTCCTATACCAGTGTGTGAGCAATTTATAGTTCGCCTCCTGGGTCCTAATGCAAAGAGACGACTTGTGAGTGAAACAGAGTATGTGCCGCTTCGTGTCATCAGAAAATTGGCAGCCGAGCTCCCGCTCCCACCTAGTAAGACAGGGGACCCGGAGGGGCCCCGGCGGCTCTATCAACTTGCCATAACACCACGAAAGCGTGTGCTGAATCCTACCCGACTCTGTACATAGCTCCTCGAGAGGCGTAAGGGAGTGTGTCGAGTCGCTGGGCGGGGGCGGTATGGTCGAAAGGAAGTGGCTGAGCTGCATGGCTCTCATAAAATCTAGGCCGTACGAGCCCCTCGGATCCGACAGCTCTGCATACGACCTCCATCGCCCCCGTACACTAAAGTGGGACGCCTGGTGAAATCCCGCCTCTCTAAGTGCGAGAAATCTCCTGTCCTGCAGTCCCGGGGGTGACCCAGCACCGGACGCAGAGGGGAGACCGGGGACGAGAGCGAGGGTCGCTTCAGTAGGGCTGAGAACACACCCAGGGTATTGCCTATCAGGGGATGTCTTTTCAGTGTGGGTGGCAAATCCGAATGGCACCAGGGGGCTCTGTCTAGGGGTATGTCACTCTGCTCTTGTTCGATGCTTGTCCACAATTTGGTGCCCCTATGTCTGCACCAATCCAGGAGCCGGCCGAGGTGGGTCGCCCTGTAGTATGCACGGATATCCGGCATTGCAAGGCCCCCATATGATTTCGGGAGGCAGAGTAAAGTCCTGGTAAGGCGTGGGCGTTTCCCAACCCAAAGGAACCTGGTGAAGGCCGCATGGACTTGCCTAAAATAGGTCCCAGGGATGGCTATCGGGAGGGCCTGTAGAAGGTATAGGAACTTAGGTAGTATCGACATTTTAAGGATGGCGCATCGGCCAAACCACGAGTGGAGGCCACTGTCCCACCCGTCTAGAAGCTCTCGAACTGTCTTTAGTAAAGGGGGGAAATTTAATGCGAATAATTTGGTTAATGTCATGGGTATGAATGTCCCCAGATATCTCAATGCCACGTCGTTCCACTTTAACCTAAATCCGTCTTTAAAGTTGTTTAAGTTGGGCCGCCGCTATCCCCACGCCCATCGCCTCCAGTTTGGTGTAGTTGATCTTAAGATTGGAGAGGGAGCCGAAAACCTCAAACTCTCTCAAAAGTGTCGGGAGGGATACCGTGGGGTTTGTGAGGGAGAACAGAAGGTCATCGGCGTATGCCGACACCTTATACTGTGTCCCATTCTTTCCCACTCCCGTGATATCCGGGTTCCGGCGTACGTGACAGAGAAAGGGCTCCAGCGTCAGGGCGAACAACAGAGGGGATAATGGGCAGCCCTGTCTGGTCCCATTCCGAATGGGGAACGCCTCTGACATGACGCCGTTCACCCTCACCCTGGCCATCGGTGCCGTATAGGCCCTATGTGTCTCAATGTCTCGAACAGGAATCCCCAGTGAACCCGGTCGAATGCCTTTTCGGCGTCGGTACCGAGGAATATGCAGGGCGTCTTGCTTTGAGTTGCAATATGTAACAAGTTAAGTACTTTAGTGGTGTTATCCCTGGCCTCTCTAAACGGAACAAACCCCACTTGGTTTGTATGTATCATGTCAGGGAGGTATGTTTGCAGTCTAGTGGCCAAGATCTTAGTAAAGATCTTGAGGTCTGCATTCAGCAGGGATATCGGGCGATAACTTCCACATAGCCCCGGATCCTTTCCCTCCTTAGGTATCACCGAGATCTGGGCCAAAACCGTGGAGTCGTGGAAACGCTTCCCTGATCCAACGTCATTGAAGAGATCTGCCATATGTTGGCCCAAGGAGGGCAGGAGGGCCCTGTAGTAGGCGGTGGTCAGACCGTCCGGGCCGGGGGCTTTGCCCGGTTTGATATTCTTAAGTGCCACTTGGATTTCAGTCAGCGTAATGGGTTCCTCCAGTACAGACCGCGTCTCTACCGTAAGTGAGGGCATGAGGGACCGGTCCAAATATTCCCGCATGGATTCTAGTATAGGTCTCGTGTCAGGTATGTTGTAAAGGGAGCGGTAAAAGGCCCCAAACTCTCGCGTAATATGTTGGGGAAGGCTAGCCTTCTGCCCAGTAGCGGTCTGAATGTGTGGAATGTAGACAGCTGAACGCTGAGTCTGCAGCGTTTGGGCCAGGAGTCTCCCACATTTGTTGCCCGACTCATATGATTTCCTGCGGCATATCTGTATCGCCGCCTTGGCTTTAAATTGAAGAAGATCTTTTATCTGCGATCTGACCGTATCTAGGTCTAGGCCCAATTGTTTGGATGGAGAGGCCTTATGGGCCACCTCCAGGGCCTTCAGCCTGGTGAGGAGCAAGTCAAGTTGCGCCGTCCGCTCGCGTTTGATTCTGGAGCCGTGCCCCATCAAGGACCCCCGAATTACAGCTTTGTGGGCCTCCCACACCACCCCAGGGTCACTGTCGGTCGTTTTGTTTGTGGAAAAATAAAATCCCAATTCCCTGACTAAGTCAGCCAGGACCACCGGGTCCTGGATGAGGCTCTCATTCAGTCTCCACGGAGAACGTTGCCCCGTCATTGTGGCGGATAGCGAGTACCGAAGCCCGACCGGCGCATGATCTGACCTGTGATGGATCCGATGTAAGTCTCCCTAATCGCGTGTAGCTGTCCATGTGGTATCAGAAAGTAGTCGATACGCGAGTAGGACTGGTGGGGTTGTGAGAAGGTGAAATCCCGAGCACCCGGGTGCATAAGGCGCCAGTTGGGCTTACGTATGACTCGGGTGGTGGAGGATATCCCAGAGGAAGTGTCTTCAGACGGGATCAGTGGCATATTCAGGTCTCCCCCCACTATCAGTTGTCCCTCAGTGAAGCGCAGGAGATGTGCCATGCGTCTTCTGATGAACGTATCCTGTTGTTCATTCGGGGCATAGAGATTGGCCAGAGTAATTTTCCTGTCCCCTAGTATACCCTTCAAGTATAGGTAGCGGCCCTCCGCGTCAGTCAGTGAGTCTATAAGTTTCCATGGGACCTTGGCCGAGATAAGAATGGACACCCCTCTGGATTTAGCCCCTGTGTACTTAGAGTGGTAGACCATGGGGAAGTGTCTATTTCTAAGTATTGGGATGTTGTCCTCCCGGAAGTGTGTCTCCTGTACAAAAACGATATCCGCCCTCACGCGCCACATGTCCTGTAGCAACATCTGTCTCTTTTCCGGGGTATTAAGCCCCTTAGCATTAATAGACACAAAATGGATGTCCCCTATATTTAAATAGGGATAGGATCAGGGAGGGTATTGGGGGTAAGGGAGGGAGGGGAGGAGGTGGGAGGTTGAAGTAGGACCAGAAAGTGGAAACGAGATAAGAGGATAGCAGTACAGATAGAGAAAAGAAAGGAAGAGTACTCCCTATGAAAACGAAGAAACAGAAAGTTAGGAGGCTGGCACTAGAAGGTGCCGCTGCTGAAGAGAAGCTAAATTAGCCCTAAAGGCTCGGGTGCTCCCCAGGACAGTCCCGGGATTGGAGCACAGTCCTAAACGGGGAAGTGGACAGACAGAGCCAGAGTGAGAGCCCCCAGCCCTCTCCGCCCCCCCCCCCCTCGGCAAACTATCAATGTATGATAATTAATAAACCAGTACAGCTACACAGGCAATACAAAATGCATCACGTAAAACATACAGAGCAGAAAAAGTGCAAAACAGATCAACAACATTACAGACAGTGCAACACAGCTTGGGGCATAAGCCCCAAGCACCTCCCCGACCCACAGCAGCTTGACCTCCCCTCCGTCCGACCCCCTCCCAACAAAATGCCTGTCCCCAAGAGGCACAGCAACCGTCCGGTGCATAGAACCTGAATGAGTTCACAATGTGTTTCCTCCGTTAGTGCAAGAGTGGGAGCACCAGTCCGCCGGGTTGAACAACAAGAGACCTCCATCGGGGTTTCCCCCAGTAGCCATCCCCCACCCCCTCCCCCCGGGCAGTACAGGAGAACAGGGACCCAAGACATACCCCCTCCCCCCCCCAGCCCGGATCACCCCCTTCCCTGAAGCCATCCCACCCCCACCAGGCAGGACCCATGCTGCCAAATTGAAACGGCATTGCCTGATACGTCTCTACTATGTGGATGCGGTGGAACTACAGCCACCCGGGGGGGAATAACACACCTCAGGGGCGGGGGCAGGCGTCCGAATCTAAGTCAGTCTACCCCTCTCTCCCCTCCATGAAAAGTGTCTCGGGAGGGCCCGTGGTGTAGGCGGGGGACGGCAGCAATCCAGTATAGTTACAGATCCCGGTGCGGGGCAAGGCAGGAGGGCGGTCAGGTGAGGCACCAAAGGGGGATCATGGCCATTTAGCTAGCGGTGGTCAGGGTAGGGCGGCCCACGGCCTACTCACGTGCCTCTCCTCTGGATACAGATCGGCGTCTCCGTCTGCCTCTCTGCCGGCGGGGCGGTAGGGGACCGTGTTGTACTGCTGGTCCCGATCTGCCCATCTGGCGAGGGAGGATCTGGCGCCAATGTGGAACTGGGATTGGCAGCACCTCCAGGAACTGAAACAGGGCAGGGAGGTCAGCCATGGTCTGGAGGGTAAATGTTCCAGAGTCTCTGCGAAACGTCACCGATAGTGGATATCCCCAGCGGTAGGTGATGTCCTTTTGTTTGGCCACATCCAGAACGGGGCGCAGTAGGGCTCTTCTCCGTAGGGTTGCCCTCGATAGATCCGGCAAAATCCGGATTCGTGCGTCGCCTCTTTCCACATCTCCATGGTCCCAGGCCGCCCGCAGGATCGACTCTTTCTGCGCATATCTGTGGAGCCTACAGATCACGTCTCTCGGCCTATCCGGATCTAGGGACTTGGGGCCCAGGGCTCTGTGCGCTCTGTCTAAAATGACCTCCGCGTCGGGGTCTCTCAGCACCGTCCGGAACACCTCCGTCACAGCTGTCCCGACATCCTCCATTGACTCTGGGACACCTCTGAGCCGCAGATTGTTGCGACGGCTACGGTCCTCGATGTCTTCTAAGTGAAGCTGAAGATCAATCGCGGTGTCCCGGTGCTGGTCCCTCGAGCGCTCCAATTCCGAAACCCTGTGCTCCAGGGAGGTCAATGATGCCTCACCCGTTCCCACACGATCCGTCAAGGTGGATACCTCCCCTCTCACCTCCTGGATGTCCCGTCTGTGGGTCTCCTCCAGGCGAAGGATTAGGGCCTCTACAGCTGTCCGGGTCGGTAGGGCCTGCAGCATCTCTCGAATGTCCTGGTCCAGGATTGTTACTTCCGGAGCATGTGGGGGAGACATCCCGGCTCCCCGTGGCTCGGTCAACACGTCCCGAGAGCGGTCCGGAGTTGCAGAGGTCCCCGGTTCAGACGTCCCGAGGTCCGGCGTCTGGGCCCTCTGCAGGCCTCCACGTGCAGAGCCACGCGCCGCCACCACCGTCGCTCCGGGGGATGTTCCTGTGGGGTTAAAGAAACGTCGGATTTCTCCAGAAGTCTTGCCTGCTGGGGTCCCTCCTGTCACTGCTCGTGTCCTGTGCTTTTTAGTCGGGCTCATACCGGTTTATTGCTATGAATTTGCCGAGATGTAGGGGGATCAGGCCGGGAGCTCAGGAATAGTACAACCTCACACAGCCATGTCCAGGCCACGCCCCCCGAGGTCCTCAGTTTTTACCAAGGTTGTTGCCTTATGATGATTGGCAATTAGAGACTAATTTTATTCATAGCACTTTTACAATTTTGGTAGGTTATAGTTTCTCAACCCCCCCCCCCTGATTGCATATAGAATTTAAAGCGATGAGTCAGCACGCCATCCGTTTGTGATAAAACACATCGGTAGGAGGGACATGCTGACCTCACCACGCTGCTAGAATCGAAGGATGGGCGTTTACACTAAAGACAGCCTTTTTACATGCCGCTTTATGCTCTAAGTGCATTACATTTTAAAAAATATATAAAATTGAATTTCACACCATGGCGAGTCTTCTTTCATTTCTGTGTTACCTTTGAGTCTCCCCCCCATTGAACGAGATTGGCTTCTTCGGATCCAGCTCAAGGACCCTAGACTATCTGTCCTGCTCCATCAGACGAGAGGACTTTCCCAGATGAGCCATCATCCGATTGGTGATCAAGGCCCGGGCATCAAACCATCATACCACTTGCTATCTGGAACGTGTGCAATGTGGTGGAGGGATTTGTCGCATTTGTGAATCATTGGCATCACGAGAGGACTTTGAAAAGAGATCCACTAACCTTCACTTTGAACAGTGATTCAACGTTTCAACTTTTTTGGTTTTTATGCTCATTATGGACTTTATCATTTAGGCAAATAGCGCAGCTCTTTTGTTTACAGCACAATACCAATTTGAAAGTCATGTCAAAAGTTACTCCAATATCTGTTAATGTGCTCACTGAAGATCACCTTTAGGAGACATCTAGAGATCACCTACATTCATAACATTGTATCTAGCAGCTGCCAGTTAATAACTCACCATCCAAGACTTCCCTCCTGCCTCTCGGTCTTCCAAATCTGCCCCTTCCTCCAGAAACCAGACCAGTAGGGTTGCTGCAGGTGCCTGTACCACAACACTGGCAGATACTTCTAGGGCCCTCAACTGCAGACCAGCTAGAGAAGACAATTGTTAGACAAGTCTACATTTAGAAGCAAGACTTGAAGTTCTGGCGAACTAATGCTGTAGAGTAGTATTTGTTAACTTCTTGGGACCAATGCCTACCAGATGCACTTCAGTTACAGCAAGTGCTAAAGATATGCTTTTATTAAAAAGGCATTATAAACCTTACCTGCACGAGTGCAGCAATCATGTCGTTTCATGGCGTCATATGTTGGCAATAAAGTATTTTCCAATTCCTTGTAACTTGCACTCAAGACATGGAGGTATGGCACTATACAGGTTAATGTATGACCTCTGTAGCGCAGAGACCTGATATTTTCTGAGGCGCTTTATATATCCCCCAATCCCTGGATTGGAGTTCTGCAGTGAAACTAGTAAATGCGATCTGAAACCAGCACAGCTATAACAATGAAGTTGAATAAAAGCCCTATTAGGCATGCCTCATGTATGCTCTACTTCCCTGAAGATTGGGCACCAAGCAGTGCTCATGTGATCTCCAAGGTTTTGATCAAGTGGCATCTGTGGATGGACTAGGAGCAGCAAACACATCACAGCAGTTCACTGGCAGATCGGCCAATAGCCACACTTCCATTGAGGTGACAGGTGCATAGACTTCTGGATTGAAGGAGGCATCAGTGGGGCAGCAGCCATCTCACACTATTGTAGATGCCTTTTATCACCAGAGTGAAGGAACTGAATGTATTTTTTTAGCCTTCAAACTAAGCTTAGCGTATGTTTTTATACTAATGGGAAGCAAGCAAAATTAGTTTTACCGTAGTCTAAGGTTTAAAGGGGTTGGAAACCCTTGTGTTCTCACCTTACAGCATCTTATGCCGTAAGGTGAAAAAAGGCCTAGCAGTGACCGGCCCCCCAGTTTTACTTATCTGAGCCCCTTTTATTCAGTCGGTGGAGACGCTCTCCCTCTCACCGCGCAAGAGGCAGTGCGGGGCCACTGCAAAACGAGCTGCACAGTGGAGGCAAGTATGATAGGTTTGTTATTTTATACAAATTTAAAAAAAGCCTTTATCACTTTAAAGATTTAATCCTCACTAAGAAATCAACTAGACAAGACCTCACAACATAGACCATAAAAAAACTATTGGTCAAAGTTTGGAGACCAGCACTCCTTGTCAGATTCCTATTGCCATCTGTATCCCCACTGCAGATTCCTTTCCACCCAAGACATTGTGCTCAACAGGGTCACCCACCCTGCCAACAGGCTGAAACCTGCCTCTGCCCTGCCAAAAAAGGTAGGACTGAAAAGGAGGCAGAGTGTAAAAGGGACACCAATTAGAGAAAAAGGGGGACCGATAAGGGAACTGCACTGACAGACTCTGAATATCCCATCACCAACTGCCCCACTCCCAGGAGAACACAAAACCCAACTGCAGCTGAAAAACCATCCAGTGCGCATGAGTGGCTCCAATCCTCTTGTTGGGAAGTGCAAACAGCAAGGCATCGATCCCAAAAAGCAAGTGCATGGTACCATATGGATCATGCTTGCAGCAGGTATTACCATTAGACCATGGATGTTTATTTCTCCATATCATGTACAATGATCGCTCGCCAATTTCCATATACAATCTGCGGTTTATACTATTCATTTCAGAAATCCACCAGGTTATTGGTTCACAAAGTCATTGTTCTAGATACAGTTTCACAGAAGTTTATTTGTGCAATAATCCATAGAACCACAAGCAACCATTTCAAGTTCTCACCTTTGTGTGGCTTTGCTATAGGAACAGGCCTTGTTCATGGCATCAGGGACCTGGGTGGTTGCAGCAGCCCTCAGGTAACAGGTTATGTAGATCTGGATAGGGAAGAATTTAAATTAGGTTATCAGTTCTTACAAGGCACCCATCTGTATCAATCAATTCAAACTGTCCTCACCAGAGAGGCATCATTTCCTAGAAATCGGAAAGCATCTACTCTGAAATGGAGCTTGTCTGGCTCAACCCTTGGGGTGATGAAGGCTGAAGAGGAGTCATCTTGCATTCCATCAACTAGACAGCTGTAGAAAATGGTTGGTTAGGAGTGGGGTCATTATGGCAACACAACACCCCCTACTCCCCAGAAGAGAAAAAAAAAAAAAAAAACACCCAATACCCATTTTCTTCAATGAGGCCATAACTAGGAGCAGAGGTGGGATCAGGAGATATGGTGGCCACACATCGGTCAATATACAGGATTAGTCCAACGTGGTTCTGAATGTCCACAGAGGCCTCTATGTAGAGGATATCTCCAAGCTGATAGATGGGAGAACTTCTAGGGCCACTCCAGTCCTCTATAGACAAGACAGGAGATTACATTGTAAAGTTCAGACACTCTCCTCCCAATTATATTCTTTGCTTAACTTACCAGTCATTAGCCTCAAGGAGAAGGACAGCCTCTCTTCTATGGACACTGTGGTGCTGAATGGAACCCATGTTGGCTCAATGGCTTTGCTGCTAACATTAGCATGCCTATACAGAGAACAGAAGTGTCAGTAATGAAATCATGTTAATTTCAAAGATCCATATTAACCGTTTAACCACTTGCCGCCCTCCGTCAAATGACAGCGGGGCTGTGTGGCTCTTGTTCTGGAACGCCGTCATATGACGGCATCCCAAATCAGGCACGCAGCGCGACAACACCGCATCGCTAGGCACTTTGGCATGACCCCGATCTCTGTAAATAGCCGCAGCTCTTTAACCATGTGATTGACTGTGTCCAATCGCAGCCGGTCACATGTAAACACAGATGCCAGTAATCGACGCTCCTCTCCTCAGTGTGTGGCAAGGATAACTGATCAGTGCACCGATTATAGCGCCACCTCATCAGTGCCCACTAGTCATGGAAGGAGGAAGATCACAAAAATTTGGGTTTAGTTAAAAGAAAAAATAATTCTATCTATAAAACCCTCAGTGATTAAATATCACCAAAAGTGCCATTTGTGTGAAGAAAATTATAAAAATTTAATTTGAATGACAATTGCGCAGTCATGCAACACTGTACCCAAAGTGTGACAGCGCTGAAAAAAAATGGCCTGGGCAGGAAGGAGGTGCAAGTGCCGTGAAGGCAAGTGGATAATGGTGTCACTTTTAAAACAGCATCATGGTAGCTGCCATTGGCAACATGTTTGTTACCAGGATGACAACCTGTAATCTGCAACCATCTAGCAAGTTACTGACATAACTAGTATGAAGAATGGTAGTTCAAACTGGCTCCTTCCTTTTGCTGGAAAGCAACTCAAAAGACAGTGATGCCAGATTCAGTACAACATCCCTGAAGCCTGCACTAGTAAATTTTGAGTGAGCAAAAGCATCTAGCCTCCAAGTTACCTCAACATCTAGTTCAGATTACTATGGTCACTCTTGCACCAAGGAAAGTGCACAAGATGGACAACTGAGCACTGCCATCTTTACCATGATGTTCGCTGAAGCCATGAGGTCACCTAATGGTATCCCATCATTGTCAATGCTGATCCTCTCACTACCACACTTTTGCCTAACAGAGGCCATTGTTGATCACTGCAGTAGAGATGCCCAATTGTAGGTACAGGCTACATGAGTACAGACTAAGGTGTAGTTCAGTTGTACATAAAAGCAAAGACTCATGTACCCATTTAGACTTTAGTATCAAAATGGGTTGCCAATACAAAAAAAGAAACGGCTGCACCTCACGTGCGCTCCAAGTAAAGTTTATTGGAATATGAAAAAATATCCAAAATGACACCAGCAGTGGTCAAGGTAGACAAGTTTAACCAAATGGGTTGCCAATACATCTAGCCAAAAAAAAAAAAAAAACCTGACTTAAAGTGGTTGTAAACCCTTACAGACCACTTATACTTACAGGTAAGCCTAGATTAAGGCTTACCTGTAGGTACAACAAATGTCTTCTAAAGCTAGATGGTTTAGGAAAGATTTGCAGAAAAGACAGCACCGATGTCTACGGCACATGCACGCCGTAGACAACAGAGCAGGCGCAATGAGCGTGCCGTTAATGAATGGGACATGCCAATATTGGCCAGCTGCCGCGCGCATGCACGGGAGTGACGTCATCGCAGCTCCAGCCAGTCACAGCGCTGGAGCCGCCATACCCGGAAGTCACTCCGGGTATCATGGCAGCGACAGAGGTGGCAAACGAGGACGGCTGCTTCGATCTCAGGTAAGTACTTCATAATGAGCTAGTATGCTATTCATACTGGTTCATTATGTCTTTGTCTTGTAGGGTATTTATTTTCTTCATTTCGTTAGAGGGTTTACATCCTCTTTAAGCCAAACCTCTGGGTTGTGGTACACGGCCTGCAGCAGTTTGGTAGGGGCATTGACTCCACTAAAGATATTTACCAGGAAAGATGCATTGTTAGGACCTGCATTGCATCCTAGTGTAGACTCACCGGTAGTAATAGCACATTATGGGAACCACGGCTGGGTTGGTTCTGATGATTGGAATGGAGGAGGTTGGGCTGTAGGTCAAGTTGGTAGCATAGATCACCCAGTCTTGTAGCATCTGTAGATAAGATTAGATTATAGACACTGCGGTGCTACTCATGAGTTAGACAAGGGGCACATCAATTGTGTGGAAATGGAGACAATGAATGTGTCCTATAGCCAAGACTAGTCACCCAACCATCATGCTTATGAGGATGAACCTTTTAGGATAAAAAAAAATAAAAAAAATTATAGGCTAGCAACTCAGCAGAACAGCTATGCAACTACATGTAGCGGCCTTCACCCTCACCCCCTTCTTTATCGGTTACTCTGGCTCTGGTCTAGGGGTACCTTGGAGGGGAGAGCGAGGTGCGCCACGGCCCATGTCCTCTCGATTACAGCATGTAGAGGTGAAGGCCAGTATCAAATTACCTTCGGGCTGTGTATACGCTTAGAGCCAAGTCTGTTCTGCTGATAACCCCCTTTGCTCCCAGTAATTGGAGTACCACACACTGAAAAGGTCCAACACTTATTTATTCCATAACGGAAAACAAATAGTCCTTTGCGAGCAGACAATTTGAGACCCATAGAACAGTTCAGTATTGGTGGAGAGTAGGTCAAGGCACAATCCTCAAAGAAAACTAAACTGTTGAGGTTTCACCAACGGTTGCTAAGCACAGTGGCTGTTAAATGGAATTTTTTGGCTTCAGAGTCTCTTCCAGCGACTCTAGTGAACAGGAACTGGAGTTACCTTCGCTACGTTGCAGCCCCTATCAGGGGGAAGACATCCCTCCAAGGGAGTTACCGGAGGCCCCGCCGTCACCGGGTTAATGCTGTACCGGACTATCCGGAAGGGTTACACTCCCCGGCCTCCTCGCCTCAGATACGGGTCTCAACACCTTAGGGCCCCTCGGACGCCTCCACCCTCGCGGAACCCAGTCGAAGTTACTGGGCCCCAGCAGTAGTACTTCACCCCAGGCTTAAGGTGCCTAGGATGGACTCCATCTCTCGCTTCGGCCAGGTCAAGGGCGCATGGAACGCCAGCACCCAGGCTGAAGGTGTCTGGGTGCGGCCGCGTCCTTCAACTCTGACCCCAAGGTCCCCGTCACCAACTTAAAAAAGCAGATGCATTTTCACTAACTGATCAGCTTATTCGAGAACACGCCAACTCCCTAGCACAGTTCCCCCGCCTTACACCTTGTAGCCCTCTTTTTTTTTTTTTTTTTTTTTTTAAATAAAAGTCCATTTACTCTGCTGGCCCAGCTCCTCCACCCCTTCCTACATAACTGTTTACCTAGTAGCTGTATTAAAAGTGGAGAATACCAAAACTACCAAGTAATTGCTCCTAGTCTGCTGACATCACATCCAAGATGGCAGCAGTAACTGAGGATGTCTACACAAGTAGGTCATCGTATGGAAAGCATTTTTTTTTAGGCTTAAAGTACACAGGACATTTTACAACCTCCCCTAAATGATTTAACTTGACAGATAGTAAACAACGTTTAAAAAAACATTTGGCAGCGTGTGTAAGTATAGACAGTGGCGTCACTAGGGTTGGTGTCACCCGATGCAAAAAAAAAAATGGTGTCACCCCCCAACAACTATAGTCCCCCCTCAGTACAGACCCCCCCTCCACTAACTACAGACCCCCCTCCCACAGTATAGATCCCCTTCCTCAGTACAAACCCGCTCCACTAAGTACAGACTCCCCGCCATCAATATAGACCCGCCTCCCTCAGTACAGACACCCCCACCTCAGTGCAGACTGCTCCATAAGTACAGACACCCCCACCTCAGTGCAGACCGCTCCATCAGTGCAGACCCCCTCAGTTACAGACCCCCCCTCAGTTACAGACCCCCCCTCAGTTACAGACACCCCCCTCAGTTACAGACACCCCCCTCAGTTACAGACACCCCCCTCAGTTACAGACACCCCCCTCAGTTACAGACACCCCCCGGTGCAAACTCCCTCTTGTGCAGACCCCAGCAGTACAGACACCCCCTCCCCCCATCAGTAAAGATGCCCCCTTACCTTTCAGACCTCAGAACAGAGCGGCAGATACACACAGCGGTGTGTCTCTCGAGCGCGGGCTCCTCCTCCTCCTCTGTGGATGTAAACATAGAGGAGGCAGAGGGGGCGGCGGCTTCCTTCCGCTCCGCTGAGGGACACAGCCGCAGCGTGAGCCTAAGGCACAGGGCAGCGGGCGGGCGATGTCAGTGTGGCCGCTGCGCTACCCACGGGTGTCACCCCTCTGGTGGGTGTCACCCGGGTGCGGCCCGCCCCCCCCCCCCGCACCTGGCTAGTGAGTATAGAGAGAATTTTTTTTTTTTTTTTTTTTTTTTATATATGACAAAGTCAAAAGATGAAACGCCTGTAAACAAAATACGGCTAAAACCAGAGTTACTGCGTTCACAAGCATTTGGAGTTTCAAATGCCTCTGAACGCTTTTTTTTGCTTTAAAAATGCTACTGTGCTCAACTGTCTAGAAACCACTATAAAAACAAACCTGTGTACATGCACTGATAAGATAACAGGATAGTTCAGAGGTAGCTGGGAAAAAAAAAAAAAAAAAAAAACACCCCACGTTCACACTGGGGCTGCGGGAGTGAAGCCTGCGAGTTCAGCTGAACTCGCACGATTTCACTCCCGCTGACAGTCCTGATTTCGGCCGCGATTTCAAAGACATCTGAAACAGATGTCAATGTAAATCGCGGCTGAAATCGCAAAAAGTAGTACAAAAACTACTTTGTGTAATCCGTGCAGCGCCGCAGATGCGGCGTCGCACCGATTAGGACGGTGCCATTGGCCGCAAATTGCGGAAAATTTTGCCGATTTGACATGTCAAATCGCACCAGTGTGAACCAAGGCTAAATGTCAGTTTACCAGCAGTGTACATTAAATCTTAAAGAGCCCCTGTTGCCAGACCATTTCAACAATCTGCCAGTATAAAAAAGTTACTGGTGCATACTTAAGAACCCTGCAACAAAGTAAATAGGATTTTTATAACAGCTTTCCTGTAAAATCCTTTTCTTGGAGTACATCACGGGACACAGAGCGGCATAGTCATTACTATGTGGGTTATATAGTTTACCTTCAGGTGCTGGCACTGGCAACTTCCAAACCGGAAGTACCCTCCCCTATATAAGCCCCTCCCATCCGGGAGCACCTCAGTTTTGTAGCAAAGCAATAAGTGTCCCCAAAAGAGGGGTGGGAGCTCTGTGTCCCGTGATGTACTCCAAGAAAAGGATTTTACAGGTAAGCTGTTATAAAAATCCTATTTTCTCTTTCTCGTACATCACGGGACACAGAGCGGCATAGTCATTACTATGTGGGACGTCCCAAAGCAATGCCCAATGAGGGGGGGGGGGTACACCACACATAAGCTGAGCGCTATCAGACATGAGGATCTTTTGCGGCCTGCAACACACTGCGCCCAAAGGCGACATCCTCCTGACTTCTAACGTCCACCTGGTAGAACCTAGTAAACGTGTGTACTGAAGACCATGTTGCGGCCTTACAGATTTGAGCCAGGGAGGCCTGGTGATGCACTGCCCATGAAGTTCCAACTGCTCTCGTGGAGTGCGCCCTAACTTTGAACGGAGGCGGTCTCCTTCTCAAGCCATAGGCTTGCATAATGACCTGTCGAATCCACTTGGCTAAAGTAGATTTTGACGCTGCCTGACCCTTTCTGGGGCCTTCCGGCAGAATAAACAAAGTATCCGTTCTGCGAATCTGAGCAGTGGCTTTTAGATAAGCTTTAACTGCTCTTACTACATCCAAAGAATGTAATAATTTTTCCTCTACTGAACTAGGTTTGGGGAAAAAGGAAGGAAGAACCACATCTTGGTTCAAATGAAACCTCGATACCACCTTAGGAAGAAAGGCTGGATGAGGACGTAACACTACTGTCCTTATGGCTCTTTACAGGACATAGCGGCTAATTCCGACACTCTTTTAGCCGAACAAATGGCTACTAGAAAAATCAATTTCCTGGTGAGAAGAACCAAGGAAATGTGCTGTAATGGTTCAAATGGTTGCTTCTGTAGAACCGACAGAACCAGGTTTAAGTCCCATGGACATATGGGAATATTAACCGGAGGGCTAATACGCATCACTCCTTGTATAAAGGCTTTGACTAGTGAATGCGAAGCCAAGGGCCTTTGAAAAAATATTGACAAGGCCGAAATCTGACCCTTGATAGTACTCAAGGCAAGCTTCCTATCTACAGCCCACTGTAGGAAGTCCAGAATCCTACCTATTACGTACTTACGTGGATGCCATTTCTTGGCCTCACACCAGGCGATGTACGCCTTCCAGATTCTATAGTAGATCTGCCTGGATACCGGCTTCCTGGCATTGATCATGGTAGATACCACAGGATTAGAGAGACCTCTCTTTTTTAGAATGTGGGCTTCAATAGCCAGGCCGTCAAACCTAGGGCTGGTAAGGAAGGGTGGTATATCGGTCCTTGCGAAAGCAGGTCCGGACGATGTGGGAGGGTCCAAGGACTCCCCACAGACATTTTTACAATCTCCGCGTACCATGCTCTTCGGGGCCACGCTGGAGCCACCAGAATCACTGGTTTCTTTTCTACCCTGATTCTGCGAAGTAAGCGAGGTAACAATTGTGGCGGTGGAAATGCATATATCAGCTTGAACTGATCCCAAGGGAACACTAGGGCATCCGAGCCGCAAGCTAGGGGATCCCTTGTCCAAGAGACAAACCTGTCCACCTTTGCGTTGAATCTGGATGCTAGCAGATCTACATCCGGTGTTCCCCACCGCTGACATATTGTCCGGAAAACCTCGGGGTGAAGGGACCATTCCCCTGGGCATAATTGTTGGCGACTTAGAAAGTCCGCCTTCCAATTCTCCACTCCTGGAATGAATACCACGGATATGGCTGGGACATATCTTTCTGCCCATTTCAGGATGCAATTTACTTCCCTCTGGGCTGCACGACTCCTGGTGCCATCCTGATGATTGATATATGCCACTGCCGTGGCATTGTCCGATTGAATTCTGACAGGGGACCCTTGGAGTTTGGATGTCCATGCTACTAGGGCATACCGGGCTGCTCGTATCTCTAAGAGATTGATGGGCAGGGCCTTTTCTGCATCCGACCATCTGCCCTGGAGAGACCATTGCTCCAGTACTGCTCCCCAGCCTATAAGGCTGGCATCTGTAGTGACCACCTTCCAAGAAATCGGACTGAAGGCTTTCCCTTTTTCCAGATTCTGGGGAACCAACCACCAACAGAGGCTCTTGCGAACGGAAGGGGACAAGGACATGGTAAGTCTAGGGCCTGAACTTTTTTGTTCCAGGCTGACAGTATAGCCCTTTGCAAATTCCTTGAATGGAATTGACCGTAGGGTACTGCTTCGAATGATGCCACCATTTTTCCCAGCAGCCTCATGCACAGGCGTATGGACGGCTGTCTTTTTGTACCCACTAGGTGATCAAATCTCTCAAAGACGACACCTTTTGAGGCAAGAAAATTTTTCTCTGGTCTGAATCCAGCCTTAGCCCCAAGTATTCCAGACTTTTGACTGGTTTTAGGGCTGACTTGTCTCGGTTGATAATCCAACCGTGAGATTCCAGATACTTGATTGTCTTGTGAACGACCACTTCTAGTTTTTACACTGAGTGGTCTATCAGCAACAAGTCGTCTAGATATGCCATTATCGTTACACCTTGTGTTCTTAGATTGGCCAATAATGGGGCCAGAATTTTTGTAAACACTCGTGGTGCTGTGGCCAGACCGAAGGGTAAGGCTCTGAACTGAAAATGGCGCCCTTCTACTGCAAAGCGTAGAAATTTTTGGTGGACTGGAAAGATGGGAATGTGCAAATAAGCATATTTAATGTCGATCGAGGCTAACCATTCCTCCCCTTGTAGGGCAGTGGCCACCGATCGGATCGACTCCATCCGGAAAGTCCTGATATGTAGGAATTTGTTTAGCCCTTTTAGATTTAATATGGGCCTCACGTCCCCGTTTGGCTTCAGGACTGTAAAGAGGTTTGAGTAAAACCCGAACCCCCATTCTTCCAGGGGAACCTCCATAATTACTCCTTGGAGCAATAGTTGTTCTAGTGCCAACAGGAGGGATCCTCTCTTCCGGGGATCCCTTGGCACGTTTGACCTTATAAAGTGGGAAGGAGGGGAGTCTTTTAACTCCAATTTGTATCCCAGACTTACTGCGGAGAGCACCCATCTGTCTCTGATCGTGTCCCGCCAGGTCTCTGCGAACAACTGAAGTCTACCCCCCACCTGATTGAGTGGGGGCAACCCTTCATGCATTTGACTTTGGGGGAGTTTTTGTACCTCTCCTGACCCAGGGTTTCTTGTTACCCTGCGATTGTCCCTGATTTTTACCCCCGGGATTTGACCGAGGAGGCCGTCGGAACTGTTTCACAGCCGATGTCCTAGGGACTGGAGAAGCAGGCCTCTTAAAAGAGGGACCTCTAACTCTGTTTTTAACCGGCAAGAGTGTACTTTTACCGCTGGAAATTTTCTGGATATATTTGTCCAGGTCTTCCCCGAATAAGCGTTCACCATGAAATGGGAAGCTGACCAGCAATTTTTTACAGGGAGCTTCAGCAGACCAGTTTGAGCCATAGAAGCCTGCGCATATGTACTACAGACAGCGTAAGGCGGGAGGCCTGATTGATTGAATCCTTTATAGCGTCAACCGCAAAGCATAAGGCTCTAGGTAGATCAGCTAGGGCAAGAGCCTGCTGATCTGGCAAGTCCCTTAAGACCTGTTTCAACTGATCCTTCACTGCTTGGCAGACCCCAATAGCTGCCACTGCTGGTTGTGTCACCAAGCCTGCTGTAGAGAAAGCAGATTTTAATAAGGACTCCAATTTTTTATCTATTGGGTCCTTGAACATTATCTACTGGACATGTCAGTGATTTATTCACACAAGAGATGGCTGCGTCCACTGTAGGGACCCTCCATTTTTTTATGAACTTATCCTCCATGGGATAGACCACCGGAAATCTCTTCGGGGGAGTAAATATTTTATCAGGATGTTCCCAATCCTGGTAAATGAGCCCTTCCAGTAAAGGATGGATTGGAAAGGAACAAACAGTCTGGGGAGCTTTTAGCGACCCCAACGAGGAGACAGAAGTGGATGATGGCTCCGCAAGGGGCATTTTAAATGCTGATCGGACCATGTTAGTCAGGGACTGAACCCATAATCTTTCAGCATGTGATGCTGAGAATGGCTCTTCCACTGTTGATTCCTCTACAACAGAATCAACCTCATCCTGATCCCCTTCAGGTAGGTCGATCCCTGTATGGGACTGTTGCTCTGCTAACAGGTACTCTGAGGGAGGAGACGGAGATCGGGCGCGCTTTCCCTCTGACAGGGAAGCAGCGATCAATGTTGTCAATCTCTCTTCCAGTCCTCCCAGAGCTGAGGAAAAAACCTCCTCTGTTATATACACAGGAGCAGGTGAACTGAGGACAGCCACAGTACCAGGTACTCCTGAGGGTGCTCTATGGTCACTAACCTCTGATTCTTCAGGGGAGATTGGTGCAGCCGAAGCATGCCCAAGATCCTCAGAGCCCGATGGAGACCCCCTATGCTTCCTGGGATTCTTAGTCCCGGAGACTTTAGACGGCATATTCCTAAGCCCAAAGCTGAGGTATTCCAGCCGAAATACACCACTTACTGACAATAGTCTAGCACAATTGCTGCTATATAAACAGTTGGTGTCTACTAATGTGCCTTTCTATGGGGATGCCTGCATCAACCGCCTGCTGTATGCCTTTCTAAACGTTGCCAGCTCTGTTTCTGCCTTCCATAACCAGCTGACAACACCTAATTGTGCTTTTTATCATGCTGGGACGCCCGCACATGCGCAGAAGCGCTGCGGCGCACACAGAGCGTCATCCACCAAGCTCCGCCCCCTTTTCCAGCTCACCTCTATAAATAGAGGCGCGTGCACGCGCGCCTTCGGCGCTCTTTTTTGAAAGGAACTAGGGACAGAAGCCAGGGCCCTGTTTGCCACAGGGCCAGGGGATGGACGAGCATTGCAACATGGCAGAGGAAACAGTTTCCCATCCAGAGAACTCACCATCTGCCTGGATTTTGACTTGGAAAGAAAAAATCCACATGACAAGAAAACAACGTTCCACAGCGGCCTCTAGTGGTTTAACACAGGTACCGCGGTTTAACCATTTTTTTTTTTTTTTCTTGACCACTCTTAAAATTATTACATTTTTTAGTAGTTACAGGCATGCACAGATATTTAGCGGGAATACCGTTAGGTAACAGGCAGAAAGACATATTAGGCTTGGGGGTCCCCTCAATAGAACCAAGTTCCTGAGGGGCCCCCACTTACCTTTTCCCCGCCGCAGGACTCTGGTCCACAGAAGCCCAAACTTCACCTCTCACGGCAGGCATTGTAATTAAACCTTCAGGGACCGGGTTCCCAAGGATTCCACTCCCCTGGACCTGTATAGCACCCTGCACAGAAAACATCTTGGTCGTGGGTATGACCAGAGCTCTGGATCCCAGGGTCCAGCCCTCCTAAGAGAAGCATTACAGGCAAAACCTTGCTCTTCTCTGCAAGGCCCGGTTACCGACCGTTTAGCTATGAAGCTTTTTTGGTCGGATCCGGAATAGCTTACTGAGGCCCAAAAGAACCTGTACGCAAGCTCAGTGAAAAACACATGTTACTTCTTGGCCAACACCTTAGACACTGGCAAAAAAACTGAGGTGCTCCCGGACGGGAGGGGCTTATATAGGGGAGGGTACTTCCGGTTTGGAAGTTGCCAGTGCCAGCACCTGAAGGTAAACTATATAACCCACATAGTAATGACTATGCCGCTCTGTGTCCCGTGATGTACGAGAAAGAAATTTAGCAGAGAGCATTGTGTGCTTAGGCCGCTTTCCACATCAGTGTCCCCCCCCCCCCCTATGTACATGTGAACAAGGTCAGCAGCATACACACAGGTCACCCTTACAGAAGAACAAGGGTTAACAATGGAAAGTGAAAGTCTCATCTCCTGCTAATTTGCAGAGCCATGGAATATCAGCTACACAGTCCTTAAGATGGCACTGCAAAGTGCAATAACCCATAGCAACCAGGTTTTAGTTTACTGAAGCCAATAAAGTTGGAAAGAAATAAAGTGTGGAGGATTACCTGCACAGTGTTGCCACAGTCCTGGAGACCAATCTGGAAGATAACTTCATTAGCACTTTGTGTGTTCGGCTTGCAGCCTTGGGGTCCCAGGCTCAGATCAGAAGACTTCACTAGCTTTCCATTCCCATAAAAATCCATCATGACACTGACCATCATGCGGTCCTCTTCACACTGGACACTGATGGGGGAACTAGATGAAATTACGGTCGGGGGCTGCTGGCGGATCATCCCACCAGCACGTCCATCAGGTGAACCCCACTGAACACCGCCTCTAGAAGCCCCAAATATTGCATTAGCTCCTGAGTAAATCCCTCCGGAACCCTCTCTAGAAGACCCCTGGCTCTGGCCAGGTACAACCCGCTGGTTACTCCTCCACCAGTCTGATTGGCGCCTATGTCTCACCAAGTCTCCATCCCCAGTACATCCAAACTCTGGTCCATAAACCAGGGCCAAAAGCAACAGCCAACTACAGCAGGTCCCCACTCCTAGACCCATCCTGCCTGCAAGACCAACAGCACAATGAGGCAGGAAGAAAGAGCTGCCCTTTATACCCCTCCCACCAGTCACTAATACCCCCAGCTGGGGCAAATCATCACCACACCCAAATGGCTGCCTCAAAAAACCAAGATTGATCTCTTGATGCTGAGACAGTTAACCACTTGCTGACAGTCGCCTCATTTGATTGGAGCTACACAGGAGAAATTCAGTAGCTTAGTCCCACTACTATATTTGTTATGGATTAATCACTAGGAGTAGCAAGTGATCAAAAAAACTGATGATACAAATGGCTCTCCATGGAGTACACTATACAACCAACATGCATTAGCATAATCTCACATGACTGATCAATGTTTCAATCAGGTGCAATTGAAAACTACAAGATGCTACTGAATACTAGCAGTGTAGCTTATATACCATATAGGGGTCCATATATTTCAGGGCCCATTTATATATATGGGGGTGTGTTTAATGCACATGTGCCAAAGTTCCTTCTGTTAAGCTGCCCATTAGATTTGTACCAATTTTAAATAAACAAGGATGTGCCAGCAAGGCGAATTGGGGTGCCATACAGAATGGCAAAACAATGTAAATCTGGCCTTGGTGATCATTTACTAGTCCTAGCGATTAACAGCTAGCGATGTTGTTGGCAGGATTGGGTTTGTAAACTCTCCTGTGTAGCTCTGGTCTTAGGGCTCATTCACATGGATCTGTACCTATTGCAGAGCCGTTTGCAGCAACATGTGTTGTATGTGCTATGGGGTGCCCACCCATTCATGTCTATGAGTGCACCCAACAGAAAACACTTGCATTGCCATGTCTGCACATCAAATAATGCTGATGAACATATACAATATGTGAATAGGCCCATTACCATTATCTTCTGTAGAACCCAAAATGCACATTGATTCAGCAAAATACACATTTCATATTCTTAATATGCTATATCTCTGGGATCTGCTTAGATCTTGTTCTCCTGCAAGGTCTTATTTATTTTTACCTCAAAAAGTCATTCCACCAAAAACTGATATTTTAGTCACAGTGGGGACTGGTAGGCTCAGTTAGTCCTGTTTTTTTAAGTTCTCGGTACTCCAACAGTGAGATCAGCTTCCATAGTTTCCAACTTTGTTTTTGTTCACTTGGAAATGTTTGGTTGTCCCTGCTAACCTTTGTGTGTCCTAGCTCCTCCTGTTACTTTGTCCATAAAATAAAATGTCAGCAGGGATGGTGGGAGCCCCTCATAATGGACTCAGCAGCTGTGCAGACCTAGGAAGTCAGTTCAGGGATAGTGGGAGCCTCTGATAATGGACAACATAGCTCTGCAGAGCCAGATAAACTATGCACATGGATAGTGGAAGTCCCTTATAATGGGCACAACAGGATTTCAGACCCAGGAACTCAGCACAGGAGTGGTGGGAACCCCTTGTAATGGCACAACACGTGTCCAGACTGCTCAGACCTGAAACTCAGCACAAGAATGTTGGGATCCCTTCATAATGGGCACAGTGGCTGTGAATACCTGTGAACTTAGGACAGGGATGGTGTGGAACCCCTCATAATAGGTACAACAGGTGTACGGACCTGGGAACTCAGTACAGGAATCGTCAGAGCCCCTCATAATGGGCACAACCATTGCTCAGACCTGGACCTAAGCACAGGAATGGTGGGAACCCCTCATAATGAGCACTGCATCAGTGACTACTTGGGAACTCAGCACAAGGATGGTGGGAACCTCTTATAATGTCCACAACTGGTATGCAGACCTGATAACTCAGTGCAAGGATGATGGAAACCCCCTGATAATAGACAAAATAGGTCCCCATAGCCAGAAACTCTTTCTGTGGATGGCGGGAGTCCCTCATAATGGGTACAACAGGTGTGCAGACCTGGGAATTCAGCACAGGAGTGATGGAAACCCCTTATAATGGGCACAAGTGTCCGGACCACTCAGGCCTGGAAGTCTGCACAGGAATGATGGGAGTAGGGTACCCACATGTCCCGGATTGCCCGGGACTGTCCCGCAATTGACATGTCTGTCCTGGGTCACGGGCACCTTCATTCCAGGACAATACAATGTTCCGGAATGAAATAGAGGACACAGCCACCACCCTACTAACTAATAACTACATTTCCAGAACTGGTTGCTAGGGCCAGCACTGCCTGGCGTCTTGCAACCAGTGACAATTTACTCTCAGACAGTGAGACCAGGAGCGATGCCTGCGCCTAGTGCAGCACTGCTGTCCCCACCCACCTCGGCACCTCCTCCTTCTCTGGCACCCAGCGACAAGCAGCAGGGACTGGTGTGATCTTCACTCTCCAGATAGTGACACCACTCCTTTCCTTCTACGCATGGGGCTTATGCAGAGGGAGTGACAGCAGCACTGCATCTGGTGGCAGGCTATAGGTGGCAAGCGGCACTGCATCTGGTGGTAAGTGGCACATTCACCTGACAAATAAAACCCGCCGCCAAATTCCCCATCAACCCCGAGACTACATTTCCCCCCGCCCTCCCCCCTCATCTTTTTTTGGGGAAAGTGAGAGAGGGGATGTGTCCCTGAATGGCAGTTTGGAAATGTGGTCACCCTAGATGGACCTCAGCACAGGAATAATGGGAGCCCCTCATAATGAGCACAGCAGCGATGACTACCTGAGAACTCAGCACAAGGATGGTGGAAACCTTTTACAATGTGCACAACAGGTGTGCAGACCTGAGAACTTAGTGCAAAGATAATGGAAACCCCTGAAAATGGACAACATAGGTCTGCAGAGCCAGAAATTCTTCATGTGGATGGCGGGAGCCCCTCATAATGGGCACAACAGGCGTGCAGACCTGGGAATTCAGCACAGGGGAGGTGTGAACCCCTTATAATGGGCACAAGTGTTCAGACTGCTCAGGCCTGGAACTCAGCACAAGAATGGTGGGAGCCTCTTATAATGGACACAGCAGCTGTGAATACCTGGGAACTCAGCACAGGAATGGCGAGAGCCCCTCATATTGGGTACAACCGATGCGCAGATCTGGGAACTCAGGGAAATAATTATGGAAGCCCCTGATAATGGACAACCTATAACTGCAGTTCTAGAAACTCTTCATGTGGATGTCAGGAGCCCCTCATAATGAGCACACCCCAGGTCTGGTATGGATTTTGAGGGGAACCCTACGCTAATATTTAAAAAAGTGGAGTCCCTCAAAATCCATACCAAACCCTTACCTGAGCATGCAGCCTGGCAGGCACCCCCCTGAAACATGCCAGGCCACATGCCCTCAACAAGGGGGGCACTTCTCCCCACCACAAAGAACTTTGTCCCCATGTTGATGGGGACAAGGGCCTCTTCCCCACAACCCTGGACTGTGGGGGTCTGCAGGCAGGGGGCTTATCAGAATCTGGAAGCCCACTTTAACAAGGGGGCCCTTAGATTCCGGCCCCCATATATGAATGAGTATGGGGTACATAGTACCCCTACCCATTCACCCCCAAAAAAAGTATAGTGTAAGAAAAGCAGGAGGCACTTTTTGACAAGTCCTTCATTAAAAATTAACAACAACAAAGTCTCCCACCATTTTGGCAGCTCCGGTGTCTGACAGTTCTTATACAGTATGGGGTGTGGCCATGTGGTGATGTCATCCTAAGACCCCGTCCCTTGTGACATCACAAACCCATCATGTCCAGGTAGTGATGAAACATGGCGTGGGGTCTCCGGTTGACATCAGTGATTGGCCACGCCCAATAGCTATATAAGAACTGTCAGAAGGGCGGGAGCCTTCGTCAGGGTAGGAGTGTTTTTTTTTAATCGGATCGGCAGACATAGCGATTGATGTTGGAGCTACCACGGGGGACATTACATTTTTAATAAAGGAGTTGTCAGAAACCTGTCTTTACCTAAGTCGGGGGGGCTCGATTACAGCCAGGATCGGCACAAACATTAGTAGACTGCATTACACACACGTATGCTCTCGCTGAATGGCAAGCTCCCTTTTCTGGCTGAAACATACCTTATGCACTCTCACATGTGCACAGGGGCTACCTGTGCACTGTTCCTTTGTCTCCCCCGGTGGCTTTTGGCTGGGCGTTCCATGTTTCTCAACTGCAATCTGGTAGGTAACAACAGGATCTCCTGAGGAAGCTTCAAAGCTAAACGCGTAGTGATCCTTCGGTACTCTGATTTCCTACGGGGCCCCCGATATGTAGGACCTTCTCTATAGACCCACCACAGAGTCCATCATATCTATGGGTATACCCCACAGGTTCTCTTGTGTTCCCTTAGGACACATTTATTTGGGACAATACCATGTATATACATTGGATTACTTGTCAATTTTTACATAATGGTTTTAACTAGGGATGAGCTTCGAATTCAAGTCAAACTCATGTTCAACTCGAACATTACCTGTTCGCCGAACAGCAAACAATTTGGGGTGTTCACAGCAAATTCGAAAAGCCGTGGAACACCCTGTAAAAGTCTATGGGAGAAATCTAAAGTGCTTATTGTAGAGGCTTCTATGCAAGTTATTGTCATAAAAAGTGTTTGGGGACCTGGGTCCTGCCCCAGGGGAAATGTATCAATGCAAAAAATAGTTTTAAAAACAGCCGGTTTTTTTCGGGAGCAGTGATTTTAATAATGCTTAAAGTGAAACAATTAAAGTGAAATATTCCTTTAAATTTCGTACCTGGGGGTGTGTATAGTAAATGCCTGTAAAGTATGGATTTTAAGGGGAACTCCGCGCCAAATAAAAGAAAAAAAAATGGCGTGGAGTTCCCCCCAATAATCCATACCAGACCCTTATCCGAGCATGCATCCTGGCAGGCTGCAGGAAAAGAGGCGGGGACGAGAGAGCGCGCCACCCCCCTCCTGAACCGTACCAGGCCACATGCCCTCAACATGGGGAGGATGCTTTGGGGTCTAGACCCACAACCCTTGCCCGGTGGTTGTTGGGGTCTGCGGGTGGGTGGGCTTATCGAAATTTGGAAGACCCCTTTAACAAAGGGGACCCCAGATCCCGCACCCCTATGTGAATTGGTAAGGGGGTACATTGTACCCCTACCATTTCACAAATAAAGTGTAAAAAAAAACCAGACGGGATAAGTCCTTTATTAAAAAGTAATCCATTCTCGATCTCCACTCCAGTGATGTCGATATCCAGCGACGGATGATCTGCAGGCTTCAGCGATGATGTCCATGCAACGGGAAACCTGCGTTACATCAGAGGGGGCGGGGTCACCAGCACCTCACTGGGAAATCCACCCCTTGCAAATTCACATGGGCAGGCTGGGATCTGGGGGTCCCCTTTGTTAAAGGGGTCTTCCAGATTCCAATAAGCCCCCCCAATCATCGGGCAAGGGTTCGAGGGAAGGAGACCCTTGTCCCCATCAACATGGGGACAAATTCCCCATGTTGAGGGCATATGGCCTGGTACAGTTCAGGAGGGGGCGCTCTCTCGTCCGTCCCCCTCTTTTCCTGTGGCCTGCCAGGTTGCGTGCTCGGATAAGGGTCTGGTATGGATTTTTGGGGGGACCCCACACCATTTTTTAATTTTGGTGCGGAGTTCCCCTTAATATCCATGCCAGACCTGAAGGGCCTGTTAATGGAATTTTGGGGGACCCCCACGCATTTTTTTTTTCAATGACTTTTCTCTGTATTGCCAGGAACCAACAATTCATTACAGCCGCGAGTAGTTTTAAATTACTTTTTTCCTTCAGAAATTACATTTTGTGCAGGGACAGTTCTAAGCATGGGAAACATGCGCTACTTTACAGGCATACTTTAGACACCCCCCGGTACGAAATTTAAAGGAATATTTCACTTTAAGCATTATTAAAATCACTGCTCCCGAATAAACGGACGTTTTTAAAACTTTTTTTTGCATTGATTCATGTCCCCTGGGGCAGGACCCGGGTCCCCAATTTTTTTTTTACATTTGGCTCAGAGTTCCCCATAAAATCCATACTTTACAGGCATACTATACACACCCCCAGGTATGAAATTTAAAGGAATATTTCACTTTTATTGTTTCACTTAAAGCATTATTAAAATCACTGCGCCTGAAAAAAAAATCAGTTTTTAAAACTTTTTTTGCATTGATTCATGTCCCCTGGGGCAGGACCCGGGTCCCCAATTTTTTTTTTACATTTGGCTCAGAGTTCCCCATAAAATCCATACTTTACAGGCATACTATACACACCCCCAGGTATGAAATTTAAAGGAATATTTCACTTTTATTGTTTCACTTAAAGCATTATTAAAATCACTGCGCCTGAAAAAAAAATCAGTTTTTAAAACTTTTTTTGCATTGATACATGTCCCCTGGGGCAAGGCCTGGGTCCCCAAAATTTTTTTATGACAATAACTTGCAGATTAACCTTTAAAATTAGCACTTTTGATTTTTCATGTTCGTGTCCCATAGACCAGTGGTTCTCAACTCCAGTCCTGAGGGCCCACCAACAGGCCAGGTTTGCAAGATAACTGAAATGCATCACAGGTGATATAATTTGCTGCTCAGGGATTGCAGTATTCTAGTCTGCATCTCACCAAGGTAATACTTAAAATCTGGCCTGTTAGTGGGTCCTGAGGACAGGAGTTGAGAACCACTGCCATAGACTTTAACGGTGTTCGCACAAATTTTTTGCCTGTTGGCATGTTCTGGTGCAAACCGAACCGGGGGGTGTTCGGCTCATCCCTACCTCTGACCAAGGAGATTAGAGGTATGAGGTTCCCTTAGACTTCACCTGCATTGCTGCTACAGATAAACGCCACCGGTAGTGGAGAATAGACTGCATCTGCCTACAGATTTATGGTATCCTATGATTGTCAATGCGAATCCTTTCATCACTCGCCTAGTAACTCACGTGCCACACGTTGCGGCTTGTCCTATGCCACATGTTGCAGCTTGTCATTTGCCACCTGCTGTGTCCCAGAGTGAAGTCAGGCAGCAGAGAGATGTAATCGCTCTACTGCCCTCGGCTGCACAGTGAGGGCGGAACTGCAGGGCGGGCGCTGAGAGAGGTCATATCTCTGCTCTCTTGCCCAATCGGCCCACCCACTTACCTGCCCACTGCTTCCGCCTGGGCAGCGAGTGTTCTGCCTGCACGCTCCGGTCACCACGACGCCAGGCTCCCTCACAGTGGGATAAAGCAGCGGAGCGGCAGAACAGGCTGGCTGGCGAACGGCAGTTCTGCCACTGCTCTTGAGCGTCAGTTTGCCAGCCCCCTAAAAGTGCCACTTGGGACCCATGATAGGGCCAGCCCTGCCTTTATGGGATAATGTTATGTAGCGGGGTATTGCCCTTTAATCCCTCAGAGACTAAATTACCCAGTGCACTTTAAGGCACCCAGGGTGCATTGCCCCACGCAAGGACTGCTAGGGTGGACTTTATAAGGGAGAGGCAGAGCCCAGTTCTCTCTTTGGACACCGCCCGCCCAGCAAGTGGAACGTTGCCGTGACTTTAGGCCTTTTTCCAAAGAGCCTTCCGCTCTCATCCGAGAAACGTCTCTCCATCGTTGCTGCACCATTGCCAGGAGGACCGAAGACCCGAATGTCGAGGGATCTGTGTACTTAGACACAGCAGCGGAAGAACCGGACACGGACTGGTCCGGTTGGGTGAGATAGCACGTGCTCAAAGACAGACAGTATCCCTGTTCCCTTGGTGGATTACAAATTGTATTCTTCAAGTGCACCATCGTTGCTAGTGAAGATTTTTCCCTACAGAACTTCCATTTAGTTCAGTCAGGCCTGACTGTGTAGCGTAGACATTGCTGGGTGCCATCTTGTCCACGAGGGGAAATAGCTGCAAGGGGAACTGTTCGGGTTGCGTAGCACTGTATATTTTTCTGCCATTTAAACACTTTTTATTGCAGGGCTCTGCCCATGATATGTACATTACCGTTTTATTGCTTACCTACTAGCCCAAGTAAATATACCAGGGTTAAGTATATTGGTGTCTGTCCTTTACAGAAGAGATAGTAATACATTAAAACTTCCTTTTAGCTGAGTGTTCTTGTCAAAGGACTGTGCCGCCGTGAGTTACAGGCCTCAGTCCTATCAACCCCACTAACTGTGCCAAGGGAGGTTAGAGCCGATTACCAGGGGTTGACAGCGGTGCATTACAGGGCCCGAAAAATCATACAGGCAGCCCTCTTAACTGGGGGTATCGCTACAGTTAGTTATGGGGAATTAGTGAAATTGGAAGGGTTTGATTTGTGGAAGATTAAAAAGGTCCGAGTTACATAGCACAATCACTTCAGAAAGACCTTTGTACAAGTATTGAATATGGGATCCCATACCAAAGATTCTTTACATTTTTAGGTCTCAGACATGCCGCACAGGCCCGTTCCCATGAACCTAAAATTAATAAATCTATAAAATATCACTAGGGATAGGATGACCACCCCCTGATTCCGGTCGCACCAGAACACCACAAACTGGCAAAAAGTTTCAGCGTACCCCATTAAAGTCAATGGGACAAACATGAAAGAAAAAAAAAGTGCTCAATTTAAAGGCTTTTGTGCAAGTTATTGCTATATTTAAAAAAGTTTGGGGACCCGGGTACATGCATCAAGGCAAAAAAAAAAGTTTACATGTTTTTCCCGGAGCAGTGATTTTAAAAGTGAAATAAAAAATGAAATATTGCTTTAAATATCATGCCGGGGGTCTCCTTAGACTGTAAAGTTGCACATCTCATGATTTTTACTGTGCCGCAGCAAAATTACATTTCTAAAAAGGAAAGAAAAAAAAGTAATTTAAACCTACTCATGGCTGTAATGTATTGCCAACTCCCAGCAATATAGATGTAAAATCAAGGCAAAACACTGCATAGGGTCCCCCCCCCTGCATCACCCACCCCAAAGCACCTTGTCCCCACCCTGGCCATTGCTTGTCAGGGGTCTGCGGGCCCCCTTAATGTGAGTGGGTAGTGAGTACATTGTACCCCTACACCAGAAAAACAAAAACTCAGCCATCAGCAGAAGGCCTCCCATGGAGGCAGTCTTTGCTTTGACAGCTTATATAGGCAAGAGTGGGGGCCACCCGCTAATGTAACTGGATGACCCTGCCCCCTGTCACATGACATCAGAAGGGGCGTTGTCACTCGGTTATGTCACTGCCAAGCAATAGCAGTCAGCGGGAGGCCTCCCATCAAGGCAGAGCCTTCATTACCCCCCCCCCAAAAAAAACCTGATTTTTACCCTGTACCCCTACCCATTGTCCCAAAAAAGTGTCAATGTACACAATACCCATTCACATGACGGGGCTGGGATCTAGGGCTCCCCTTGTTAAAGGACGCTTCCAGATTCTAAGCCCCCGTCCGCAGACCCCAACAACCCCCGGCCGGGGTTGTTTAACGAGGCTCTTGTCCAACATGGGAACAAGGTTATTTGGGGCACTCCAATGCACCCTCCCCATGTTGAGGGCAAGTGGTATGGTTCAGGAGGGGGGCCTTGCCCATTCCTTTTTCCAGGCCGCTTGCACAGCTAAGGGTCTGGTATTGATTTGTGTGGAGTGCCCCATAAAGTCTACAGCAGACCCAAAGGGCCTGGTATGGACTGGGGAGTCCCCATGCTGTTTTTAATTCTGTCATAGGGTTCCCCTTAACCACTTCAATACACTAATAAAAAGAATAAGTGTAAACACACACTTTACTATACATGGCCACCGTGTAAGCAGCAGCCTTAGTGTGAAGCATGGACTTCGCACCTGAGCCAAGATTGGCCAATCACGCTGTGATTGGCCAAAGCGTGCACCTGACCTGCATGCTTTGGCCAATAAGCCGCCATCAATGCACTGCAATTTCACAGTGCATTATGAGGCGCTGTGGCAGGCAAACTTTCTGCGAGCACCCCATATGTTAGTTTGTTCTACGAATGAACACCCGATGTTTGAGTCGAACTTACATGCGATCCGAACATTGGAACCATCCCAATATATCACTACTGGATTAAAAAAACAAAAAAAAAACAAAAAAAAAAAACACCTTTATACCAATAGTAAGAAGTCGATTTCAGGCTTGCAAGCTGATAGCATTAAAATGAATTCAATAGACAATGATTAAATTTGTTTTATTATTTTTTCACAGACAGCACATACTGTGGCTTTTTCAGCGATTTCCCAATGAACACTGCACACACTATGACAACAAGAAGCCTAAGACATCCGACAGCCACCAACACCCAGAGCTCCGCAGGGGCAGACTCTTCCCTTGTCACTGCAGCTGCAACACCCCTTTGTGAAGGCCCAATCACAAGCAGAGGTCCCAGAGTGGTCACAGTTTGTCCCTCTTCTGTGTGGGGTTCTTAACAGGAGAAAAAGAGGTCAAGACACATTTCCATGCAGTTTAAGAGCTTGCAGTCAACAATCTCGCTTTTACACAAATGTCCAGAAGTTGGCACCCATTTTAGACCATCAAAAAAAAAAAATAATTCAGGTCAATAGTGCACAGAATTGGGATGAAACGAATGGTTAGCTTCCTAGGTTGTGGTATGAGCTGTCGGAGATTTTTTCCCCCTATTCTATTTTTTTTTTTATTCTTTATTTTATCAAAAATTACAATGTGATACATCCGAACAAAGCCATCGGGATTCTAGCCTTTCTTACCAGGTTTTAGACCTTCCACTAGCCTAGTGAAAGATTTCAGCCACAGAGGCTCAACTAGAACCTTCAGGTCCCTGGTGAAAAACAGAGTGTCCCCTCGACTACCACCAGGACCCCTTCCATCAGTCCCAGTGCTCTTGACTTCTTTAAATCTCACATGGACTTGGTTGTTAGTGTGAACCAAGCCTTATAAGCCAGCATCTTGGGGAGAGATTCCCCAACTCTTAAAACTGAATTTGAAAGCATATGCAACACTTGAAACCCTTTGGCAGGGATCCAGCCACAATCTGTACCACATTGGGTTTCTTCGGTTCCTACAATCAAATGTCACAACATGCTCGTTACTGTTCCCTTTAGCCCTGTTCTGACAGATTTCTCCCTCACAGGTCACCAGGGTTTCCCTGTGTACACCAACTGGACCAGTTCTAACCTTTCCCTACTGTCCAAGGGGAAATATACTGCTTTAGGTAGAAGGGAAGGTTGACTAATCTAGGACACTACAGCAAAATACCAGCCTTCAGCATTTGATCCAAGCCGATACCCTTCCCAAGAAAAGTGTTATTCTAATGAATCCCTGTGGACCACTCAGATCACCCAAATGAAGAGGATATACTTAAAGCTAAATCCCCACTAGAAAAGGAATAATGTGGCCCCCCAGTTCCATTTATTACCACCTTTTTTGTGATAGTGTTGAACACAGTTTTGCCCACAAAACCTCAAGTGATCTATAGGGGAGCTCCCTCCCTTAGAAATAGATTAGCACCCAATGTCTTCAAACCTCCCTTCCAAAGCCTTACAGCAGGGGTAGGCAACCTCGGCCCTCCAGCTGTGGTAAAACTAAAAGCCCCATGAGACATTGCAAGACCCTGACAGGCATTATGGGATTTGTAGTTCACCACAGCTTGAGGGCCAAGGTTGCCTACCCCTGCATTATAGGCCATCAATTTAAAACAGTGGTCATCAACCCTGTCCTCAGGGACCACTAAAAGGCAAGATTTTATGCATTACCTTTGGGAGATGCAGACTAGAATACTGCAATCACTGAGCAGCAAATTATATCACCTATGATGCATTTCAGTTATCTTGCAAACCTGGCCTGTTAGTGGGCCCTGAGGACAGGTTTGATGACCACTGGTGTAGGAGATTCAGAGTATGGCCTTAGTGGTTGTACGACTAGGAGAAACACCAAATTCATCTCCACAAGTACATCAGTGGAGTTTGAAATGAAACCATTACATGCGCTACAACAGGAGTGGTTCATCTTATTCAGTGCCTGTGTGGGCTACAATATGTGGGCCAGACTAAACATCCATTATATAGCTGACTCAATGAACACATTACCAACATTTTGAAAGGTTTTAAGAACCACTACCTGTATATCCAAACTACTTATTGGTACATAATAAAAATCCTGCCAACACAATCTTGGGGGGGGGGGCAGTTCTCTGGTAAGGGAAATCTCCGATCCATAGGGTTAAATCATATGTTCCATATGGTTTGAATGTTGCTGTCAATTACCGAGTAGAGCATTTCACGAATTGTGCCGATGTAAACTTAGTGTGAATCTCGGGTAGCAGTTAATGTTATTTAAAATATTTTCTAAATTGGTAAAAAGTTTACTTTGATTTTCAGCAATGCCATTGGTTTCAATATCTAGTTATTTAGGTTGAGGATTAAGCAACCCAACATTATATATCAATTTCACATTTGATGTTGAACATGGGGGGGGGGGTCTTTACCCTGTGAGAGACCACATCGATACCCTGATTAGAACGACCATCCCCCCTCCCATTTAGTACTTGCCTGGAAGACAGTATTGCCGTTTTGAATGTTATATACCAGACATGAACACAATAAGTCGATTTTATGGTCATTATGCACCCTATATAATCTGGGTGTGGTTTTATTTGCTGACCACTGGTGGTTTGCCAATATTGTTCTTGCTGTACTAGTGACTGTTGGGTCCTTTTACAAGCATTTCCGTTTAGTATGATCCTATATTAGTTTCTCCAATTTTTAGTTCTTATTTTAGTCTAAGTTCGAGTTGTCTGTATATATATTTTTTGCTCAAAAGAAATTCAGTTGGGGACGAGGTCCTCGGTTTATACCAAGGTTGTTGCCCTATGATTGGCAATGAGACTAATTTTATTCATAGCACTTTACAATTTTCATTATGCCAAATTTGGGGTCTACCCGTCCAAGGCTCAGAACAAAGTGGGGCTTCAGTTGCATATAGAATTGAATGCGGTGAGTCAGCACCCCGTCCATTTGTGACAAAACACATCAGTAGGAGGGACATGCTGACACTGCTAGAATCCTGGAAGGATGGGCGTTTACACGCTGCTTTTTACGCTCTTACAAGTGTATTACATTTAAAAAAAAAAAAAAAAATTGAATTTCACACCATGGCGAGTCTTCTTTCATTTCTGTGTAACTTTGAGTCCCCCCCCTCCCCGTTGAGCTGGATCTGAAGAAGCCAATTTCGTTCAAGGACCCTAGACCATCTGTCCTGCTCCATCATATGAGAGGCCTTTCTCAGAAGAGCCATCATCCGGTTGGTGATCAAGGCCCAGGCATAAAGCATCATACCACTTGCTATCTGGAATGCGTGCAATGTGGTGGAGGGATTGTGAATCCTTGGAATCACAAGAGGACTTTGAAAGGAGATCCACTAACCTTCAGTTTAAAGAGAGATTCAACATTTCAATTTTTTTGGACGTTTATGTTCATTATGGACTTGATCATTTAGGCAAATGGCGCAGCTCTTCTGTTTACAGCAGATTATTAATTTGAAAGTCATGTCAACTCTAACTCTAATACCTGTTAATGTGCTCACTGAAGATCACCTTTAGGAGACATCTAGCGATCACCTACATTCATAACATTGTAGGTAGCAGCTGCCAGTCAACTCACCATCCAAGACTTCCCTCCTGCCTCTTGGTCTTCCAAATCGGCCCCTTCCTCCAGAAACCAGTAGGGTTGCTGCAAGTGCCTGTACCACAACACTGGCAGATACTGCTAGGGCCCTCAACTGCAGACCAGCTAGAGAAGACAATTGTTAGACAAGTCTACATTTAGAAGCAAGACTTGAAGTTCTGGTGAACTACTGCTGTAGAGTGGTATTTGTTAACTTCTTTGGACCAATGCCTACCAGATGCACTTGAGTTACAGCAACAAGTGCTAAAGATATGCTTTTATTTAAAAAGGCATTATAAACCTTACCTGCACGAGTGCAGCAATCATGTAGTTTCATGGCGTCATGTGTTGGCAATAAAGCATTTTCCAATTCCTTGCAACTTGCACTCAACACATGAGGTATGGCACTATACAGGTTAATGCATGACCTCTGTAGCACAGACCTGATATTTTCAGGGACGCTTTATATATCCCCACAATCCCTGGATTGGAGTTCTGCAATGAGTCTAGTAAATGCGATCTGAAACCAGCACAGCTAGAACAATGAAGTTGATCAAATAAAAGCCCTATTAAGCATGCCTCATGTATGCTCTACTTCCCTGAAGATTGGCCACCAAGCAGTGCTCATGTGATCTCCAAGGTTTTAATCAAGTGGCATCTTTGCATCTGTGGATGGACTAGGAGCAGCATACACATCACAGCAGTTCACTGGCAGATTGGCCAATAGCCACACTTCCATTGAGGTGACGGGTACATAAGCTTCTGGATTTAAGGAGGCATCAGTGGGGCAGCAGCCATTTCACACTATTGTAGATGCCTTTTATCACCAGAGTGAAGGAAATTAATGTATTTTTTTAGTCTTCAAACTAAGCTTAGCATATGTTTTTATACTAATGGGAAGCGAGCAAAATTTGTTTTACCGTAGGCCAAGGTTTAAAGGGGTTGTAAACCCTCGTGTTCTCACCTTACGGCATCCTATGCCTTAAGATGAAAAAAAAAAAAAAAAAAAAAAAAAAAAAAAGCCTGGCAGTGACCGGACCCCCAGTTTTACTTATCTGAGCCCCTTTCATTCAGTCGGTGGAGACGCTCTCCCGCTCGCCACAGCTCTTGATTGGATAGACTGACAGCAGCGGGAGCCAATAGCTGCCCTGCCAGCAATCAAATCCAATGATGCAGGGGCAGGGCTGAGTCCAGCATTAGTGTCTATGGATGCAAATGCTAGACTCTGGAACGTGCCCACAGGGTAACCACCTCAGGAGGGGGGGGGGCACAAAAGGCAGTCCAGGGCCACTGCAAAAACTAGCTGCACAGTGGAGGCAAGTATGATATGTTTGTTATTTTAAACAAATAAAGGCTTTTTTTTTTCCCCCACTTTAAGGCCCCATGCGCACAGGGCGTTAACGCTGCTGTTAGCAGCAGCGTTAGACTTTTTTTACAGCTGCAAAACGCCCATCCATGTTATTCTATTGTGTCATGCACACAGAGCTTTTATGAGCTCCAAGTGGCATAGGCGTTTTCCAGCTGTAAAAAAAAAAATTCCAGTGCGTTCTGGAGCTCCAGGTTTGAGCTGTAAAAACGCCCTGTGTGCATGGGGCCTAAAGACTTAATCCTCACTAAGAAATCAACTAGACAAAAGCTCACAACATAGACCAAAAAAAAAAAAATTGGTCAAAGTTTGGAGACCATCACTCCTTGTCAGATTCCTATTGCCATCTGTATCCCTGCTGCAGATTCCTTTCCACCCATGACATTGTGCTCAACAGGGTCACCCACCCTGCCAACAGGCTGAAACCTGCCTCTGCCCTGCCAAAAAGGTAGGACTGAAAGGAGGCAGAGTGTAAAAGGGACACCAATTAGAGAAAAAGGGGGACTGATAAGGGAACTGCACTGACAGACTGAATATCCCATCACCAACTGCCCCACTCCCAGGAGAACACAAAACCCAACTGCAGCTGAAAAACCATCCAGTGTGCATGAGGAGCGGCTCCAAGCCTCTTGTTGGGAAGTGCAAACACCAAGGGGTCTATCCCAAAAAGCAGATGCATGGTACCATATGATCGCTGGCCAATTTCCATATACAATCTGCGGTTTATACTATTCATTTCAGAAATCCACCATGTTATTGGTTCACAAAGTCATTGTTCTAGATACAGTTTCACAGAAGTTTATTTGTGCAATAATCCATGGAACCACAAGCAACCATTTCAAGTTCTCACCTTTGTGTAGCTTTGCTATAGGAACAGGCCTTGTTCATGGCATCAGGGACCTGGGTGGTTGCAGCAGCTCTCAGGTAACAGGTTATGTAGATCTGGATTGGGAAGTATTTAAATTAGGTCATCAGTTCTTACAAGGCACCCATCTGTATCAGTCAAGTCAAACTGTCCTCACCAGAGAGGCATCATTTCCTAGAAATCGGAAAGCATCTACTGTGAACTGGAGCTTGTCTGGCTCAACCCTCGGGGTGATGAAGGCTGAAGAGGAGTCATCTTGCATTCCATCAACTAGACAGCTGTAGAGAAAATGGTTGGTTAAGAGTGGGGTCATTATGGCAACACCCCCCCCCCCAAAAAAAAAAAAAAAAACATACCCATTTTCTTCAATGAGGCCATAACTGGGAGCAGTGGTGGGATCAGGAGATATGGTGGCCACACATCGGTCAATATACAGGATCAGTCCAACGTGGTTCTGAATGTCCACAGAGGCCTCTATGTAGAGGATATCTCCAAGCTGATTGATGGGAGAACTTCTAGGGCCACTCCAGTCTTCTATAGACAAGACAGGAGATTACATTGTAAAGTTCAGACAACATTCTCCTCCCAATTATTTTCTTTGCTTAACTTACCAGTCATTAGCCTCAAGGAGAAGGACAGCCTCTCTTCTATGGACACTGTGGTGCTGAATGGAACCCACGTTGGCTCAATGGCTTTGCTGCTTACATTGGCATGCCTATACAGAGAACAGAAGTGTCAGTATTGAAATCATGTTAATTTCAAAGATCCATATTAACCGTTTAACCACTTGCCACCCTTCAACAAATGACAGCGGGGCTGTGGCTCTTGTTCTGAAACGCCGTCATATGACGGCATCCCAAATCAGGCATGCAGTGCGACTACACAGTGTTGCTAGGACATGGCACAACCCCGATCTCTGTAAATAGGCGCAGCTCTTTAACCATGTGATCGACTGTGTCCAATCGCAGCCGGTCACATGTAAACACAGATGCCAGTAATCAACACTGCTCTCAGTGTGTGGCAAGGATAGCTGATCAGTGCACCGATTAAAGCACCACCTCATCAGTGCCCACTAGTCATGGAAGGAGGAAGATCACAAAATTTTAGATTTACTTAAAAAAATAATTCTATCTATAAAACCCTCAGTGATTAAATATCACCAAAAGGTGCGATTTGTGAGAAGAAAATTATAAAAATGTAAATTTGGGTACAGTGTTGCATGACTGCGCAATTGTCAAAGTGTGACAGCGCTGAAAAAAAAAATGGCCTGGGCAGGAGGTGCAAGTGCCCTGAAGGCAAGTGGATAATGGTGTCACTTTTAAAAGAACAGCATCTTGGTAGCTGCCATTGACAACCTGTAATCTGCAACCATCTAGCAAGTTACTGACATAACTAGTACGAAGAATGGTAGTTCAAACTGACTCCTTCCTTTTGCTGGAAAGCAACTCACAAGATAGTGATGCCAAATTCAGTACAACATCCATGAAGCCTGCACTTCTAAGGCCTCATGCCCACGGACGTTTTTACAGCCGCGTTTGAGCGTTTTTTACAGCTTAAAAACGCCTGTCCATGTTAGTCTATAGCTTCATGCCCACCTAGACGTTTTTGAGCTGCAAATAGCATAGACGTTTTTAAGCTGTAAAAAAAACCCAGGACCAGTGCGTTCCTCAGTGTCAGAATTAGGCAGGAAAAACGCGGGCGTCAAAAAACGCGCAAAAACGCGTGGTCGCGTTTTAAAAAAAAAAAAAAAACTAACATGGACAGGCGTTTTTAAGCTCTAAAAAACGCAGCTGTAAAAACGTCAGTGGGCATGAGGCCTAAATTTCGAGTGAGCAAAAGCATCTAGCCTCCAATTAGAATTCAAATTACCTCAACATCTAGTTCAGATTACTATGGTGGCTCTTGCACCAAGGAAAGTGCACCAGATGGACAACTGAGCACTGCCATCTTTACCATGATGTTTGCTGAAGCCATGAGGTCACCTAATGGTATCCCATCATTGTCAATGCTGATCTTTCACTACCACCCTTTTGCCTAACAGAGGCCATTGTTGATCACTGCAGTAGAGATACCAAATTGTAGGTACAGGCAACATGTCTACAAATACCTACATCAGTACAGACTAAGGGGAAGTTCAGTTGTACCTAAAAGCAAAGACTTATGTACCCATTTAGACCTTAGTATCAAAATGGGTTGCCAATACAAAATAAGAAAAAGCTGCACCTCACGTGCGCTCCAAGTAAAGTTATGAAAAATATCCAAAATGACATGTATGATCTCTTTAACTAAACACCATTACAACCACCATGCACAATGCTCCTCTGTGTAATTGTGATCTCTCATATATACAAAGTTTTTTATAAATTTTGTATCAATTGTTTAATAAAAAAATTTTACTAAATGATAATGGAGTCTTCCACTGTTGTATAGACACTAAGTTTAGCACCGTTATAGTTCCCTCCACTCTTTTCTTTATACTTTCTCAAAAAATCTGGGATGAGGTGCGTAGATTCGGGTGTCTACCCTTAGACCACAAAAATCACTTTTTCCACACCAGCAGTGGTCAAGGTAGACAAGTTTAACCAAATGGGTTGCCAATACAACCAGCCAAAAATCAGACTTAAGTGGTTGTAAACCCTTAGACAACTTACAGGTAAGCCTAGATTAAGGGTTATCTGTAAGTACAACAAATATCTCCTAAAAACTACACGGTTTAGGAAATATGTGCAGAAAAGACAGCACTGATGTCTACGGCGCATGCGCGGCGTAGACAACGGCCCACTGAGCGTGCCATTAATAAATGGGACATACGCGGGAGTGACGTCATCACAGCTCCAGCCAGTCACAGCTCTGGAGCCGCGATACCCAGAAGTCACTCCGGGTATCATGGCGGCGACGGAGGTGGCGAACGAGGACGGCTGCGGGGGCTTTGATCTCAGGTAAGTACTTCATAATGAGCCAGTATGCTATGCATACTAGCTCATGTCTTTGTCTTGCAGGGTATTTATTTTTTTCATTTGGTTACAGAGGGTTTACATCATCTTTATGCCAAACCTCTGGGTTCTGGTACACAGCCTGCAGCAGTTTGGTAGGGAGCATTGACCCCACTAAAGATATTTACCAGGAAAGATGCATTGTTAGGACCTGCATTGCATCCTAGTGTAGACTCACCGGTAGTAATAGCACATTATGGGAACCACAGCTGGGTTGGTTCTGATGATTGGAATGGAGGAGGTTGGGCTGTAGGTCAAGTTGGTAGCATAGATCAACCATTCCTGAATCATCTAGATAAGATCAGAACATTATAGACACTGCGGTGCTACTCATGAGTGATGCCGCGTACACACGATCATTATTCACGGCGGTTTGAAAACCGTGAATAATGACATTTTAAACGAGGGAACAGCTTGTTCCCCACACAGTCATTTTTTAAAATGAGAAAACGATCGTCTATGGGCTCCACGGCAGTGTTTCCCTATGGGAAACACTGCCGCGGAAGAAATGTCAGGAAAAACGACGAGAAAAATTAGAACATGTTCTAATTTTTCTCATCGTGATTAATGCCGTTTTTCCCGTCAGGAAAAACGGCAAAAAGCCCACAGACGATCGTTTTTCTCATCCAAAGGAAAAAAATGTAATTTTTCCCCGACGGGAAAAATGATCGTGTGTACGCGGCATTAGACAAGGGGCACATCAATTGTGTGGAAATGGAGACAATGGATGTGTCCCATATCCAAAACTAGTAACCCAACCATCAGGCTTATGAGGATTAACCTTTTAGGAAAAAAAAAAAAAACCCCACCATAGGCTAGCAACTCAACAGCTATGCAACTAAATTTTTAGAGGACTCCAACAGGTCTGCTTTAAAATGGTTTCAGGTTCTCAAGACCCCGTCACCAAAAAAGATGCATTTTCACAAACTGATTAGCCTATTCGAGAACACGCCAACTCCCCAGCACAGTTTCCCCACCTTACACCCCCTTTTTTTTTTTTTTTTTTTTTTTTTTTTAGAAGTCTATTTACTCTGCTGGCCCAGCTCCTCCACCCCTTCCTACATAACCTTTTACCTAGTAGCTGTATGCCTCCGCCGTCACCAGCCAATGCTGCACTGGATCTCTGGGAAGGTCACTTCTCTGGTCCCCCTCGCCCTAGATTTGGGTGTCCAAAACCGGACACCCTAGGAATCCTCCGTCCCATGCAGGACCCAGTCGAAGGTACTGGGCCCCAGGCCTCGAGAGTACCTCACCCCAGACCTAAGGTGTCTGGGGTGGAATCGCAGCTCCGTCCCCGGGCCGAGGGCGCCCAGAGACACCAGCACGCACCCCCAGGCTGAAGGTGCCTGGGCGTGGACCCCGAGCAGAATATGTCTGCCCCTTTTATCCCCTCTCCCAGCATGCACAGCAGGATCCCCGCCCCGCTGTACTACTGCTGCGAGAGGACAAAAAAGGGTAGACTTACAATGGTGGTTCAACCCCGGCCGATGGCGACAGCGCCACCTACAGGCCGCAGGGAACTGGACACCCTTGCATCCTCCACTGGCATAAATGGTCCATGAACCCTAACAATTGCTGCATCTGAGCCATTTATCACCAAGATGCCTCCCCTAAAATGTAACCACCCGCTACACAGGTTTTAGTTTACTGAAGCCAACAAAGTTGGAAAAAAAATAAAGTGTGGAGGATTACCTGCACAGTGTTGCCACAGTCCTGGAGACCAATCTGGAAGATAACTTCATTAGCACTTTGTGTGTTCGGCTTGCAGCCTTGGGGTCCCAGGCTCAGATCAGAAGACTTCACTAGCTTTCCATTCCCATAAAAATCCATCATGACACTGACCACCATGCGGTCCTCTTCACACTGGACACTGATGGGGGAACTAGATGAAATTACAGTCGGGGGCTGCTGGCGGAGCATCCCACCAGCACGTCCACCAGGTGAACCCCACTGAACACCGCCTCTAGAAGCCCCAAACCCAAATACTGCATTAGCTCCTGAGTAAATCCCTCCGGAACCCCCTCTAGAAGACCCCTGGCTCTGGCCAGGTAAAACCCGCTGGTTATTCCTCCACCAGTCTGATTGGCGCCTATGTCTCACCAAGTCTCCATCCCCAGTACATCCAAACTCTGGTCCATAAACCAGGGCCAAAAGCAACAGCCAACTACAGCAGGTCCTCACTCCTAACCCCATCCTGTCTGCAAGACCAACAGCACAATGAGGCAGGAAGAGAGAGCTGCCCTTTATACCCCTCCCACCAGTCACTAATACCCCCAGCTGGGGCAAATCATCACCACACCCAAATGGCTGCCTCAATAAAACAAGATTGATCTCTTGATGCTGAGACAGTTAACCACTTGCTGACAGTCGCCTCATTTGATTGGAGCTACACAGGAGAAATTCAGTAGCTTAGTCCCACTACTATATTTGTTATGGATTAATCACTAGGAGTAGCAAGTAATCAAAAAAAACTGATGATACAAATGGCTCTCCATGGAGTACACTATACAACCAACATGCATTAGCATAATCTCACATGACTGATCAATGTTTCAATCAGGTGCAATTGAAAGCTACAAGATGCTACTGAATACTACCAGTGTAGCTTATACCATGGGGGGCTATATATTTCAGGACCAATTTATATATATGGGGGTGTGTTTAATGCACATGTGCCAAAGTGCCTTCTGTTAAGCTGCCCATTAGATTTGTACCAATTTTAAATAAACAAGGATGCACCAGCAAGGCACATTGGGGTGCCATACAGAATGGCAAAACAACAATGTAAATCTGGCCTTGGGGATCATTTACTAGTCCTAGCGATTAACAGCTAGCGATGTTGTTGGCAGGATTGGGTTTGTAAACTCTCCTGTGTAGCTCTGGTCTTAGGGCTCATTCACATGGATCTGTACCTATTGCAGAGCCGTTTGTAGCAACATGTGTTGTATGTGCTATGGGGTGCCCACCCATTCATGTCTATGAGTGCACCCAACAGAAAACACTTGCATTGCCATGTCTGCACATCAAATAATGCTGATGAACATATACAATATGTGAATAGGCCCATTACCATTATCTTCTGTAAAACCCAAAATGCACATTGATTCAGCAAAATACACATTTCATATTCTTAATATGCTATATCTCTGGGATCTGCTTAGATCTTGTTCTCCTGCAAGGTCTAAAGCCTCGTACACACGGTCGGACTTCCATCTGACTTTTCCGTGGATTTTTGTCCGAACGGAGTTGGTTGGGAACACCCATAGCATACACACGCTCGGACTTTTCTGCAAACTTTCTTAAAACTTCTTACAACATCACATGTTTTTTCTGCTCTTTTCTGATTTTTACTGCCACCCTTTGGTCAACTTCTGCTATTGTTGGTTGATTTTAACATTAGTTGTTTTGTCCATCGGACTAAAGTCCGATGGTTTCCTGTACACACGGTCGGACTTTGCTCCATCGGACTTTTGCTGGGCAAAAGTTTGTCCGTTTGCAGACAATGAAATCCGATGAAATCCAAAACCAAACAAAAAAAGTTTGTCCGATGGAGCGTACACACGGTCGGATTGTTGGTCCAACTTGCTCAAAACGAAGTTTGTTCGGCAAAAGTCCGACCGTGTGTACGGCTTTAGTTATTTTTACCTCAAAAAGTCATTCCACCAAAAACTGATATTTTAGTCACAGTGGAGACTGGTAGGCTGAGTTAGTCCTGTTTTTTTATGTTCTCTGTACTCCAACAGTGAGATCAGCTTCCATAAGCCCCATACACACGGTCAGACTTCCATCGGACTTTTCCCTGGATTTTTGTCCGAACGGAGTTGGCCGGGCACACCCATAGCAGACATACCACAGGACTTTTCTGCAAACTTTCCCAAAACTTTTTGCAACATCACGTGGTTTTTCTGCTCTTAACCGCCACCCTTTGGTCAACTTCTGCTATTGTTGGTTGACATTAGTTGTTTTGTCCATCGGACAAAAGTCCTATGGATTTCTGTACACACGGTCGGACTTTGCTCCATCAGACATTTGTTGGCCAAAAGTTTGTCCATTTGCAGATCCAACTTTTGTCCGATGAAAACAAAAAAAAACAAAAAAAAAGTTTGTCCGATGGAGCATACACACGGTCGGATTGTTGGTCCAACTTGCTCAAAATGAAGTTTGTTGGCCAAAAGTCTGACCGTGTGTACGGGGCTTTAGTTTCCAACTTTGTTCTTGTTCACTTGGAAATGTTGGTTGTCCCTGCTAACCTTTGCATGTCCTAGCTCCTCCTGTTACTTTGTCCATAAAATTAAATTTCAGCAGGGATGGTGGGAGCCCCTCATAATGGACTCAGCAGCTGTGCAGACCTAGGAAGTCAGTTCAGTTGATAATGGACAACATAGCTCTGCAGAGCCAGAAACTCTGCACATGAATGAATGAATGAATGACTTGTATAGCGCTCACATGACACTTTTCTGGGTACAACAGGTGTGCAGACCTGGGAATTCAGCACAGGAGTGATGGGAACCCCTTATAATGGGCACAAAAAGTGTCCAGACCACTCAGGCCTGGAAGTCTGCACAGGAATGATGGGAGGCCTTCATAATGAGCTGTGAATACCTGTGAATACAGCACAGGGATGGTGTGGAACCCCTCATAATGGGCACAACAGGTGTAAGGACCTGGGAAATCAGTGCAGGAATGGTGGGAGCCCCTCATAATGAGCACAGCAGCTGTGACTACCTGGGAACTCAGCACAAGGATGGTGGAAACTAGGGTTGTCCCGATACCACTTTTTTAAGACCGAGTACAAGTACCGATACTTTTTTCCAAGTACTCGCCGATACCGAATACCGATACTTTTTTTTTTTTATCTCTTTTAACCACTTAACAACCACCTGCCGACAAATAACGTCGACAAGGTGGTTGCTTAACTCTGGGAGGACGTTATATAACGTCCTCCCAGAATCGCGCTCCCGCGCGCCCCCTGGGGCGCGCACACGGGAAACTCTCTGGACCCGGCGGATCACGAATCGCGGTAAATCGCCGCTGATAGCGGCCGTTTACCACGTGATCGCTCCGTCAAATGACGGAGCAATCACTTGTAAACAGACCGGCGTCATTTGATGACGCCGGTTCCTCCCTCCCCTCTCTGTACCGATCGGTACAGTGTGAGAGGGGAGGGGGAGGGAGCGGATGGCAGCAGCAGCACTGTGGGCTGGATCTGTGACAATTGCAGTCACAGATCCAGCCATCCATCCATCCCTGCTCAGCCATCCCTGTGCTATACCCTGCCAATACTCTGCAAAATACCCTGCCAATACCCTGGTGCAATACTCTGCAATACCCTGGTGCAATACTCTGCAATACCCTGCGAAATACTCTGCAATACCCTGCGAAATACTCTGCAATACCCTGCGAAATACTCTGCAATACCCTGGTGCAATACTCTGCAATACCCTGGTGCAATACTCTGCAATACCCTGGTGCAATACTCTGCAATACCCTGCACAATACTCTGCAATACCCTGCAAAATACTCTGCAATACCCTGCAAAATACTCTGCAATACCCTGCGCAATACTCTGCAAAATACTCTGCAATACCCTGCACAATACTCTGCAATACCCTGCACAATACTCTGCAATACCCTGCACAATACTCTGCAATACCCTGCACAATACTCTGCAATACCCGCCACAATACTCTGCAATACCCTCCACAATACTCTGCAATACCCTCCACAATACTCTGCAATACCCTCCACAATACCCTGTGCAATACCCTCCACAATACCCTGTGCAATACCCGTGCAATACCCTGCCATACACCGCAATACCCTGCCATACACCGCAATACCCTGCCATAGTCCGCAATACTCCGCAATGCCCTGCAATACTCCGCAATGCCCGGCAATACTCCGCAATGCCCGGCAATACTCTGCAATAACCACTTCCCGCCCTCCGGCCGTCATATGACGTCCTTGACTTTGTGCGGGGATATCTGAATGATGGGAGCAGCTACAGGCATCATTCAGATATTAGCTTTTTCAGCCGGCGATTCCCTACACCATAAGAACAATCATAGCGGCTGTTCCGCCGCTTGATCATTCTTACGGGAGGCATATCTCACTGTAAAGAGGACCTGTCATGCCATATTCCTATTACAAGGGATGTTTACGTTCCTTGTAATAGGTATAAAAGTGATCAAAAAAATGTTTAGGGCGGAAAAACATGTCAAACTAAAATAAATAAAGTAAAATGAAGAATAACATTTTTTTTTTTTTTAAAGCGCCCCTGTCCCCGTGAGCTCGCATACAGAAGCGAACGCATACGTAAGTCCCGCCCACATATGAAAACGGTTTTCAAACCACACATGTGAGGTATCTCTGCGAACGTTAGAGCGAGAGCAATAATTCTGGCCCTAGACCTCCTCTGTAACTCAAAACATGTAACCAGTAAAAATATTTAAAGCGTCGCCTATGGGGATTTTTTAAGTAGCGAAGTTTGGCGCCATTCCACGAGTGTGTGCAATTTTTAAGGGCGACATGTTAGGTATCTATTTACTCGGCGTAACTTCATCTTTCACATTATGCAAAAACATTGGGCTAACTTTACTGTTTTTTTTTTTTTTTTTAAGCACAAAACATTTTTTTTCCGTAAAAAACGCGTTTAAAAAATTGCTGCGCAAATATCGTGCGAGATAAAAAGTTGCAACAACCACCATTATATTCTCTAAGGTCTTTGCTAAAAAAACATATATAATGTTTTGGGGTTCTATGTAATTTTCTAGCAAATAAATGATGATTTTTACATGTAGGAGAGAAATGTCAGAATTGGCCTGGGTGCTCCAGAACGCCTGAAGGTGCTCCCTGCATGTTGGGCCTCTGTATGTGGCCACGCTGTGTAAAAGTCTCACACATGTGGTATCGCCATACTCGGGAGTAATAGCAGAATGTGTTTTGGGGTGTAATTTGTGGAATGCATATGCTGTGTGTGAGAAATAACCTGCTAATATGACAATTTTGTGAAAAAAAAAAAAGAGAAAAAAAAAATCTTGATTTTGCAAAGAATTGTGGGAAAAAATGACAACTTCAAAAAACTCACAATGCCTCTTTCTGAATACCTTGGAATGTCTTCTTTCCAAAAAGGGGTCATTTGGGGGGTATTTGTACTTTTCTGGCATGTTAGGGTCTCAAGAATTGAGATAGGCCGTCAGTACTTCAGGTGTGATCAATTTTCAGATATTGGCACCATAGCTTGTGGACTCTATAACTTTCACAAAGACCAAATAATATCCACCAATTTGTACTTATTTTTACCAAAGATATGTAGCAGAATAAATTTTGGCCAAAATTTATGAAGAAAAAATAGTAATTTGCTAAATTTTATAACAGAAACGAAAAAAAAATCATTTTTTTACAAAATTTTCAGTCTTTTTTCTCTTATAGCGCAAAAAATAAAAAACCCAACAGTGATTAAATACCACCAAAAGAAAGCTCTATTTGTGTGAAAAAAAGGACAAAAATTTCATATGGGTACAGTGTTGTATGACTGAGTAATTGTCATTCAAAATGTGAGAGCACCGAAAGCTGAAAATTGGTCTGGTTATTAAGGGGGTTTAAGTGCCCAGTGGTCAAGTGGTTAAAAAAAAAAAATTTTTTTTTTTTACAATTTTTTTTTTTTTTTTTTTACAATTTTTTTTATTTATTTATTGATTGATTTTTTATAATGTTTTCTTTTTTTAAGGGGTGGGGGGTGGACAGTGTCAGTGTGTTTTTTCTTCTATTTTATTTTATTTATTTTTTACAATTCATTTCTTTATTATTTATTTTTTTATTAAATTTTTTATTTTTTTATCAGCCCTGTTGGGGGGCTTTGGTGAGATATCAGGGGTCTTAACAGACCTCTGACATCTCCCCTTTGAGACAGAGAAAGGGACTAGGGACAGATTCCCCAGTCCCTTTCTCAGCAGCCTCTGCTGCGCTGAAAATGAATGGAGAGAAGACCGCGGCTTCTCTTCATTCATAAACTAAAACATTGTAAACACAGTTTACGATGTTTCAGTTATGTGAATGGACAGAGTCAGTGATCACTGACTCTGTACATTCCGAACAGTAAGGAGCCAGATTTACCGGCTCCTACCTCCGCTCTCCATCCTGACAGATGGAGGGGGTGGAGGAGGAGAACAGAGGGGGATGGCAGCACGGAGGGGGACACGGATTGGGACGGCAGCACGGAGGGGGACACGGATTGGGACGGCGGCACGGAGGAGGACACGGATTGGGACGGCGGCACGGAGGAGGACACGGATTGGGACGGCAGCACGGAGGGGGACACCTATTGGGACGGCGGCACGGAGGAGGACACGGATTGGGACGGCAGCACGGAGGGGGACACGGATTGCGACGGCAGCACGGAGGGGGACACGGATTGGGACGGCGGCACGGAGGAGGACACGGATTGGGACGGCAGCACGGAGGGACACACGGATTGGGACGGCAGCACGGAGGGACACACGGATTGGGACGGCAGCACGGAGGGACACACGGATTGGGACAGCAGCAAAACGGAGGGGGCTGGAGGAGGATACGGGGACAATCAGCGGTGATCGTGTGTGGGGGAGCTACAAGCACCGATCACCGCTGATTTTAAAGCAGCTGATACCCGCGCGAGGGGGGGAGAGAGAGAGAAGTGGACTCGGAGAAACTACTTTTAAATATATACAGCGGTGATCGGTGCTGGTAACTTCCCCCACCGCACTGATCACTGCTGATCACAAGTATCGGGTGAAGCATCGGGAGCATTTGCCCGAGTACAAGTACTCAGGCAAATGCTCGGTATCGGTGCCGATACCGATACTAGTATCGGTATCGGGACATCCCTAGTGGAAACCTTTCATAATGTCCACAACAGGTGTGCAGACCTGAGAACTCAGTGCAAAGATAATGGAAACCCCCGAAAATGGACAACATAGGTCTGCAGAGCCAGAAATTCTTCATGTGGATGGCGGGAGCCCCTCATAATGGGCACAACAGGTGTGCAGACCTGGGAATTCAGCACAGGGGAGGTGTGAACCCCTTATAATGGGCACAAGTGTTCAGACTGCTCAGGCCTGGAACTCAGCACAAGAATGGTGGGAGCCTCTTATAATGGACACAGCAGCTGTGAATACCTAGGAACTCAGCACAGGAATAGTGAGAGCCCCTCATGTTGGGTACAACCGATGCGCAGATCTGGGAACTCAGGGAAAGATTTATGGAAGCTCCTGATAATGGACAACCTATAACTGCAGTGCTAGAAACTCTTCATGTGGATGTCAGGAGCCCCTCATAATGAGCACACCCCAGGTCTGGTATGGATTTTGAGGGGAAACCTGCGCCAATATTTAAAAAAGTGGAGTCCCCCAAAATCTATACCAAACCCTTACCTGAGCATGCAGCCTGGCAGGCACCCCCCTGAAACATGCCAGGCCACATGCCCTCAACATTGGGGGCACTTCTCCCCACCACAAAGAACTTTGTCCCCATGTTGATGGGGACAAGGGCCTCTTCCCCACAACCCTGGACTGTGGGGGTCTGCAGGCAGGGGGGCTTATCAGAATCTGGAAGCCCACTTTAACAAGGGGGCCCTTAGATTCCGGTCCCCATATATGAATGAGTATGGGGTACATAGTACCCCTACCCATTCACCCCCAAAAAAAGTATAGTGTAAGAAAAGCAGGAGGCAGTTTTTGACAAGTCCTTCATTAAAAATTAACAACAACAAAGTCTCCCACCATTTTGGCATCTCCGGTGTTTGACAGTTCTTATAGAGTATGGGGTGTGGCCATGTGGTGATGTCATCCTAAGACCCCGTCCCTTGTGGCATCACAAACCCATCATGTCCAGGTAGTGATGAAACATGGTGTGGGGTCTCCGGTTGACATCAGTGATTGGCCACGCCCAATAGCTATATAAGAACTGTCAGAAGGGCGGGAGCCTTCGTCAGGGTAGGAGTGTTTTTTTTTTTTTTTTTAATCGGGTCGGCAGACATAGCGATTAATGTTGGAGCTACCACGGGGGACATTACATTTTTAATAAAGGAGTTGTCAGAAACCTGTCTTTACCTAAGTCGGGGGGCTCGATTACAGCCAGGATCGGCACAAACATTAGTAGAGTGCATTACACACAGGGTGTATGCTCTCACTGAATGGCAAGCTCCCTTTTCTGGCTGAAACATACCTTATGCACTCTCACATGTGCACAGGGGCTACCTGTGCACTGTTCCTTTGTCTCCCCCGGTGGCTTTTGGCTGGACGTTCCATGTTTCTCAACTGCAATCTGGTAACAACAGGATCTCCTGAGGAAGCTTCAAAGCTAAACACATAGTGATCCTTTGGTACTCTGATTTCCTACGGGGCCCCCGATATGTAGGACCTTCTTTATAGACCCACCACAGAGTCCATCATATCTATGGGTATACCCCACAGGTTCTCTTGTGTTCCCTTAGGACACATTTATTTGGGACAATACCATGTATATACATTGGAATACTTGTCAGTTTTTACATAATGGTTTTAACTAGGGATGAGCTTCGAGTTTGAGTCAAACTCATGTTCAACTCGAACATTAACTGTTCGCCGAACAGCGAACAATTTGGGGTGTTCGCGGCAAATTCGAAAAGCCGCGGAACACCCTGTAAAAGTCTATGGGAGAAATCTAAAGTGCTTATTTTAAAGGCTTATATGAAAGTTATTGTCATAAAAAGTGTTTAGGGACCTGGGTCCTGCCCCAGGGGACATGTATCAATGCAAAAAATAGTTTTAAAACGGCCGTTTTTTTCAGGAGCAGTGATTTTAATAATGCTTAAAGTGAAACAATTAAAGTGAAATAACACCTGGGGGTGTGTATAGTATATGCCTGTAAAGTATGGATTTTAAGGGGAACTCCGCGCCAAATAAAAAAAAAATGACGTGGCGTTCCCGCCAATAATCCATACCAGACCCTTATCCGAGCACGCATCCTGGCAGGCTGCAGGAAAAGAGGCGGGGATGAGAGAATGCGCCACCCCCCTCCTGAACCGTACCAGGCCACATGCCCTCAACATGGGGAGGATGCTTTGGGGTCTAGACCCACAACCCTCGCCCGGTGGTTGTGGGGGTCTGCGGGCGGGGGGGCTTATCGAAATTTGGAAGACCCCTTTAACAAATGGGACCCCCAGATCCCGCCCCCTATGTGAATTGGTAAGGGGGGACATTGTACCCCTACCATTTCACAAATAAAGTGTAAAAAAAATTGTAAAAAAAACCACACACAGACGGGATAAGTCCTTTATTAAAAAGTAATCCACTCTCGATCTCCACTCCAGTGATGTCGGTATCCAGCGACGGATGACCTGCAGACTCCAGCGATGATGTCCATGCAACGGGAAACCTGCATTACATCAGAGGGGGGCGGGGTTACCCGCACGTCACTGGGAAAGCCCCCCCCTTGCAAATTCACATGGGCAGGCCGGGATCTGGGGGTCCCCTTTGTTAAAGGGGTCTTCCAGATTCCGATAAGCCCCCCGCCCACAGACCCCCACAATCACCGGGCAAGGGTTCGAGGGAAGGAGACCCTTGTCCCCATCAACATGGGGACAAATTCCCCATGTTGAGGGCATGTGGCCTGGTACGGTTCAGGAGGGGGCGCTCTCTCGTCCGTCCCCCTCTTTTCCTGTGGCCTGCCAGGTTGCGTGCTCGGATAAGGGTCTGGTATAGATTTTTGGGGGGACCCCACGCCATTTTTTAAATTTTGGTGCGGAGTTCCCCTTTATATCAATGCCAGACCTGAAGGGCCTGTTAATGGAATTTTGGGGGACCCACACATATTTTTTTTTTTTTCAATGACTTTTCTCTGTATTGCCGGGAGCCAACAATTCATTACAGCCGCGAGTAGTTTTAAATGACCTTTTTCTTTCAGAAATTACATTTTGTGCAGGGACAGTTCTAAGCATGGGAAACATGCGCTACTTTACAGGCATACCGTATATACTCGAGTATAAGCCGAGTTTTTCAGCACATTTTTTTGTGCTGAAAATGCCCCCTTGGCTTATACTCGAGTCACCTTTTTGCGCCTAATCTCCCAGGATTTGGGGACCCAGTACTGGCCCACATGTAGCCCCATTTCTCCTCTATAAGCGTGCCAAGTTTTTTGTCTGGAGGACCTATGGCCGGGGAGCACCGATTTTAAAAATCCAGGCACCCCTTCCATAGACTCCCATGTTAAACGTCAGTCTAGTCATGGGCACAGTGAGGCATGCACATGGACACAGTGAGGCATGCAGATGGACGCCCTAAGCTTATACTCGAGTCAATACTTTTTCCCATTTTTTTGTGGTAAAATTAGGTGCCACGGCTTATATTCGGTACTTTAGACACCCCCCGGTACGAAATTTAAAGTAATATTTCACTTTAAGCATTAATAAAATCACTGTTCCCGAATAAACGTCCGCTTTTAAAACTTTTTTTTTGCATTGATACATGTCCCCTGGGGCAGGACCCAGGTCCCCAATTTTTTTTTTTAGCTCGGAGTTCCCCTTAAAATACATACTTTACAGGCATACTATACACACCCCCAGGTATGAAATTTAAAAGGAATATTTCACTTTTATTGTTTCACTTTAAGCATTATAAAAATCACTGCTCCTGAAAAACTGCAGTTTTTTAAACTGTTTTTGCATTGATACATGTCCCCTGGGGCAGGGCCCAGGTCCCCAAACACTTTTTATGACAATAACTTGCAGATTAACCTTTAAAATTAGCACTTGATTTTTCATGTTCGTGTCCCATAGACTTTAACGGTGTTCGCACAAATTTTTTGCCTGTTCGCATGTTCTGGTGCGAACCGAACCGGGGGTGTTCGGCTCATCCCTACCTCTGACCAAGGAGATTAGAGGAATGAGGTTCCCTTAGACTACACCTGCATTGCTGCTACAGATGAACGCCACCGGTAGTGGAGAATAGACTGCATCTGCCTACAGAGTTATGGTATCCTATGATTGTCAATGCGGATCCTCTCATCACTCGCCTAGTAACTCACGTGCCACACATTGTGGCTTGTCCCCTGCCACAAGGTAATTTGCCACCTGCTGTGTCCCAGAGTGAAGTCAGGCAGCAGAGAGATGTAATCGCTCTACTGCCCTCGGCTGCTGAGAGACGTCATACCTCTGCTCCCTTGCCCAATCGGCCCGCCCACTGCTTCCGCCTGGGCAGCGAGTGTTCTGCCTGCACGCTTTGGTCACCACGGCGCCGGGCTCCCTCACAGTGGGATAAAGCAGTGGAGCGGCAGAACAGGCTGGCTGGCGGACGGCAGTTCTGCCACTGCTCGAGCGTCAATTTACCAGGCCCCTGAAAGGGCCGCTCGGGACCCAAGATAGGGCCAGCCCTGCCTTTATGGGATAATGTTATGTAGCGGGGTATTGCCCTTTAATCCCTCAGAGACTACATTACCCAGTGCACTTTAAGGCACCCAGGGTGCATTGCCCCGCGCAAGGACTGCTGGGGTGGACTTTATAAGGGAGAGGCAGAGCCCAGTTCTCTCTTTGGACAACGCCCGCCCAGCAAGTGTTACTGCTGTTGAGTTGCCGTGACTTTAGGCCTAAAGCCTGGGCCTTTTTCCAAGGAGCCTTCCGTTCTCATCCGAGGAACGTCTCTCCATCGTTGCTGCACCATTGCCAGGAGGACCGAAGACACGGATGTCGAGGGATCTGTGTACTTAGACACAGCAGTGGAAGAACCGGACGCGGACTGGTCCGGTTGGGTGAGAGAGCACTTGCTCATAGACAGACACAGTATCCCTGTTACCTTGGTGGATTACAAATTTTATTCTTCAAGTGCACCATTGTTGCTAGTGAAGGTTTTCCCTACAGAACTTCCCTTTAGTTCAGTCAGGCCTGACTGTAGCGTAGACATCCCTGGGCGCCATCTTGTCCACGAGGGGAAATAGCTGCAAGGGGAACTGTTCGTGTTGTTGTCTGCCATTTAAATACTGTTTATTGCAGGGCTCTGCACATGACATGTACATTAACGTTTTATTGCTTACCCACTAGTCTAAGTAAATATACCAGGGTTAAGTATATTGGTGTCTGTGTCCTTTACAGAAGAGACAGCTAAAAAGGAAGTTTTAATGTATTACTGTGTGTTCTTGTCATAGGACTGTGCCACTGTGAGTTACAGGCCTCAGTCCTATCAACCCCACTAACTGTGCCAAGGGAGGTTAGAGCCGATTACCAGGGGTTGACAGCGGTGCTTTACAGGGCCCGAAAATCATACAGGCAGCCCTCTTACCTGGGGATATCGCTATAGTTAGTTATGGTGAATTAATGAAATTGGAAGGGTTTGATTTGTGGAAGATTAAAAAGGTCCGAGTTACATAGCACAATCACTTCAGAAAGACCTTTGTACAAGTATTGAATATGGGATCCCATACCAAAGATTCTTTACATTTTTAGGTCTCAGACATGCCGCGCAGGCCCGTTCCCATGAACCCAAAATTAATAAATCTATAAAATATATCACTAGGGATAGGACGAACACCCCCTGATTCCGGTCGCACCAGAACACCACAAACTGGCAAAAAAATGTAACAAACCCCATTAAAGTCAATAGGACACAAACATGGGGGAAAAAAAAAAATAACTTTTTTCCCCCCGGAGCAGTGATTTTAAAAGTGAAATATTCCTTTAAATATCATGCCGGGGGTCTCTTTAGACTGTAAAGTTGCACATCTCATGCGTTTTAATGTGCCGCAGCAAAATGACATTTCTAAAAAGGAAAGAAAAAAAAATAATTTAAACTTGCTCACGGCTGTGATGTATTGCCAACTCCCAGCAATATAGATGTAAAATCAAGGCAAAACACTGCATAGGGTCCCCCCTGCATCACCCGCCCCAAAGTACCTTGTCCCCACCCTGGCCATTGGTTGTCAGGGGTCTGCGGGTGGGGGCTTATGGGAATTTGGAAGCCCCTTTGAGGGGGCCCCCTTAATGTGAGTGGGTAGCGAGTACATTGTACCCCTACACCAAAAAAAAAAAAACCACAACTCAGCCATCAGCAGAAGGCCTCCCATGGAAGCAGTCTTTTTGCTTTGACAGCTTATATAGGCAAGAGTGGGGCCACCCGCTAATGTAACTGGATGACCCTGCCCTCCTGTCACATGACATCAGAAGGGGCGGTGTCACTCGGTTATGTCACTGCCAAGCAATAGCAGTCACCGGGAGGCCTCCCATCGAGGCGGAGCCTTCATTTTTTTTATATTTTTCCCCAGGTCCAACGGGCGGCGTGATTGAGGACTTTGCAGGGCAAAAAATAAATAAAAAATTGTCAAAAACTGTTGTGATTTTTACCCTGTACACCTACCCATTGTCGGAAAAAGTGTCAATGTACACAATACCTATTCACATGATGGGGATGGGATCTAGGGCTCCCCTTGTTAAAGGGCGCTTCCAGATTCTAAGCCCCCGTCCGCAGACCCCAACAACCACCGGCCGGGGTTGTTTAACGAGGCTCTTGTCCATCAACATGGGAACAAGGTTATTTGGGGCACTCCAATGCACCCTCCCCATGTTGAGGGCAAGTGGCATGGTTCAGGAGGGGGGCCCTGCCCATTCCTTTTTTCCTGGTCTGCCAGGCCGCTTGCACAGCTAAGGGTCTGGTATTGATTTGTGTGGAGTTCCCCATAAAGTCTACGGCAGACCCAAAGGGCCTGGTATGGACTGGGGAGACCCCATGCCGTTTAATTCTGTCATAGGGTTCCCCTTAAACACTTCAATACAATAAAAGAGAACACGCACACACACACCTCCATTCACTACAGTGGCGGATCCAGGGGGGGGCAACAGGGCAATTGCCCCCCCCGAGACCGTCTGTCACTCACTTGCTTTGTTTTTTTTTGCGCCTGATCTCCCGAACTTTGGGGACCCGGTACCGGCTGGCCGTAGGTCCCCAAACTTGGCACACATGTAGCCCCATGTCTTCTCTACAAGTGTGCAAAGATTGGTGTCTGGGGGGACCTACGGCCGTGGAGCACTGATTTTTTAAAACCGGGCACCCCTTCCATAGACTCCAATGTTAAACGATCATTTCTCCAGTGATTTTGCGGACCCGGTACCGGCCGGTCGTAGGTCCTCTGGACCCCAAACTTGGCACACATGTAGCCCCATGTCTCCTCTATAAGTTTGAAAAGTTTGGTGCCTGGGAGAACCGATTTTTCAAAGCCGGGCACTCCTTCCATAGACTTCCATGTTAAACATCAGTCTAGTCATGGGCACAGTGAGGCATGGCCACAGTGAGGCAAAGTGAGGCAAGTATAAGCCTAGGATACCCTAGGCTTATACTTGAGTCAATACGTTTTCCCAGTTTTTTGGGATAAAATTAGGTGCCTCGGCTTATACTCGAGTATATACAGTACTTGTTCTGCGGCTGCCGCTCCGAGTCTCTCTCTCAATTTCTCACATCAGCCGATCAGCGGCGCTGAGAGAGAGACTCGTCTAATGTAGTAACGTGGTGCACTGACACGATACCAGGAGCGGAGGAGGTGGGTGGAGCCTCTTCCCTGCACTCGCTGCTAACGCCTGGGCCGCTTGGCGTCTAGCAACGAGTGACGTCAGTGAGTCACGTCAGGCCGCTCTGTGGGCAGGTGCAATAGCGTGCGGCTCCACAGACGGGTAAGAAAGTGGGCGGCTCCACTTGCGGCACGGTTTGTTGTCGGGGGCGGCGCAGTTCGTGGGCAGACCGTGCTGCTCAGTGTGTTGGCAGCGCAGGTGAGAGTGAGAGAGCAGGCTCAGTGTGGCAGCTGGCCAATCAGCTAGCCGGAAGCGGGGGAGCAGAGAGATGAGATCATCTCTCACCGCCCGTGCCTGCCCTGCATTCCTGCAGTGACTTCCACCCTCACTGTGCAGGCAGCAGAGAGATTACATTATCTCTCTGCTGCCTGACTCTGGGAGTCTGGGACACAGCAAGAGACAACCAAAACTACACCTTAGCAGGCAAGTTAGTGACAATCCGCAAGGTGTGGCAGGCGACGTGGCAAATGACAATCTGCATCTGGTGGCAGGCAAGTTACAATCAGCAAGGTGTGGCAGGTGACGTGGCAAGTGACAATCCACAAGGTGTGGCAAGTGACAATCCACAAGATGTGGCAAGTGACAATCCACAAGATGTGGCAAGTGACACGCTCAGGGCTCCCACTAATTGCAGGCGACGATGGCAAGTGACACACTCGGGGCTCCCACTGATTCTGCATTGAACTATTTAATTTCATATTACAATGTAATAGAAATAATGCGCTTCAATCATCCTGACACCATAACAACCATGGTGCCGGGATGATTGAAGCGCCGACACCAACCATTTCCCCGATAAATTTCCCACAAAAAAAACATTTTTTGGCAGTGCCCCTCCCGAGAAAAGACTCTGGATCCGCCCCTGATTCACTATACATGGCCACCGTGTAAGCAGCAGCCTTAGTGTGAAGCATGGACTTCGCACCTGAGCCAAGATTGGCCAATCATGGCTCACATCACGCTGTGATTGGCCAAAGCGTGCACCTGACCTGCATGCTTTGGCCAATAAGCCGCCATCAATGCACTGCAATTTCACAGTGCATTATGAGGCGCTGTGGCAGGCAAACTTTCTGCGAGCACCCCATATGTTAGTTTGTTCTACGAATGAAGGCCCGATGTTTGAGTCGAACTTACATGCGACCCGAACATTGGAACCATCCCCAAATATCACTACTGGATAAAAAAAAAAAAAAAAAAAAAATTATAAACATGGTCTCATTTCACAATATGGTATACTTGATGGGTAAGTCCATCGATTCTTGAACTTATTATAAAGGACACATTGGGTACAAGACCAATGGGCAGCGGTACTGTCAGCGGTCCCCATTGTCTCTATCCCCTACGCAAAATCTAACATAGGACATATCATACACCTGAGAAGCTATTTAAATGGAAGTGTAGACACAACACTATGCCCTAGATGTAATGGACACCCAGATAATACACATGTCATGGAGATGCCCCAAACTCCATTGATATTGTCAGGGGGTTGTCTCTACCAATGGCATCTTTGGGCCAGGTATAAGCCTTTTGAGCATGTTAGACAAAGCTAGGACTCAGAAAAATATTAGACATGTGCAATTAGTTTAGTTTCTAATTAGTTTAACGAATTTAGAGAAATTTGTTAATTCCGAAATGTCCGAATTTCGGCAGTGCACATGTCTAAAAAAAAAACCCACACATTTATACTGTGACAGCAGGAAGGTAAAGTCACCTGGTTGCATCCAGGGGGGTAGATATATTTCGCCCAGATTCAGGCTTTACGCCGACTTATACAACTAGGTGGAGAGTTGTATAAGGCTAGTGGGCTCATGGATGACTCATACCTCTAGGGAGAGGGCTGGGCGTCGTGCAGACAGGGAGTTGATGAGACCAGCTGAAGCTTGTCAGCTCATTTAGGCCTCTATAAGAACTCCCAGCTTCATTAGATGTTAGCTCATGCCTGGAACCAGACCTGTGTGGACTGTCTAGGGAGAGTGAACCCCTGTGCGGTGAGACAAAGCCTGTGTGGCTATTTGCTTGGACATTTAACACCAGGGACTTAGGGACTAGGACAGCACTAGGCTGATCCCAGTTGTTAGTTAGGAAACCTGTATGTTTAGTCAGAGGTCAACTTGACCAGGATTTATTTTGGTTATGTTTCTTTTGCTTTGCTGTGTTTTGTCACTGTAAATAGAAAATAAACCGCACCTTTTTGATTTTGAAAACCACAACCTCCGTTTGCTGGGCCTGTTTTGTGTGGGGAGCCCATCCCGGGGGTCACACACACCCGCTGCCGAGCTAACCCCCTCACAGTTGGTGGAGAATACGGGCAGTTTTTTTTTAAGCCAGCATGGAGGAGATACTGAAACAGCTGGCTCTAGCAAATGCCAATCAACAGCAGACAAATGCAGGTTTGCAAAGGAGCCTTGCAGCCCAGCAGCAAGCTCATCAACAGAGCCTTGCAGCCCAGCAGCAAGCTCACCAACAGAGTCTGGAAGCTCAGCAACAAGCCCAGCAGCAATCTGAGGCCCGCTTCATAGACCTGTTACAGAAGCAAGAGCAGAGACTACAACAAATGGAAGCAGTAATGCAGCAACGTCCGCAGACCAGTGAGGAAAGCCGTCCCACTAATACCGCGTCCTTTGGGGTGAGTCGTTTATTGACAAAAATGACTGGAGAGGATGATCCAGAGGTATTTTTGACCACATTTGAAAGGACCGCTGAAAGAGAAAAGTGGCCTGAGGAGCAGTGGGCTGGACTGGTGGCTCCTCTGTTAACTGGTGAATCGCAGAAAGCTTACTATGACCTAGAGCCTAACCAAGCAAAAGACTATGTGATGCTAAAAGCTGAAATTTTGGCAAGGCTGGGTGTCACCCAGGCTGTCCGGGCTCAGCGTGTGCATAACTGGACTTTCCAGCTTGGAAAACCCCCCAGGTCTCAAATGTATGATCTCATTCACCTGAGCAGAAAGTGGCTACAGCCAGAGACTTTGTCCGCACCAAAGATTGTGGAACGTGTTGTAATGGATCGGTTTTTGAGAGCTCTTCCTACTGCCATCCAAAAGTGGGTAAGCCATGGAGACCCAGAGACGGCCGATGGTCTTGTGGATCGTGTGGAGAAATACTTGGCTACAGAGAACCTGACGGCCTCTTCCAGAGACACTCAGACTTTCCACCCTAAGACCAGACCATCCCCAGGGGCGGATAAGAGGATTCCAAGGGGTGAGGGTGGAGAGAGTGAGAGGGTGGGAGCTCTACCCCAAGTTTGGCGAGAACAGCCTGGGAAATCAGCGGCTCAAGAGGCGGCAAGAAGGATCGTTTGCTACCGCTGCCGGCAAGCGGGACATATTGCAGCCAATTGCCCGGTTGTGGAGGAACCCATGCAGTGTGACTTTCTGACGGGCAGACGTCAGTCGCTGTGTGCGATAGTCGCATGCACTGCCATTCGAGGAACTGAGAAACATTTATGCAAAATGTGTGTTAATGGTAGAAATGTTGTGGTATTGCTGGATTCAGGTAGCCTTGTGACCCTGATAAAGGCTGAGTTAGTTAAAACAGAGGTCTTTGGGAATAGCAAGGTAGCTGTTATTTGTGTGCATGGGGACACCCGAGAGTATCCAGTGACTACAGTGTGTTTCGAGACCCCCAAAGGTACCCTCTCTCATCCAGTGGGCTTAGTATCTCAGTTACCGCATGACACCATTGTGGGAAGGGATTTTCCGAAGTTCTGGGAACTGTGGGATGATCCTGAGCCCCCCACTGGTGCCCCTATGTACCAGGAATGTGATAGCCAGAACTCCCCTGAGAGTGGTGAGGACTCTCCGGAATTTCCCTTAACAGTATTGGCAGGGGAGACTCAAGAAACTGGAGAGGAGCCCACCTCCTCAGACGAAAACCTACCGTCTGTGGAGTTTTCTGATCTTGAGGTTCACAGGGAAAACTTTGCCACAGAACAGTTGAAAGACCCCGCCCTAATAAAGGCACGGGAAAACGTAGTGAAAATAGATGGCGAGTTAGTGAACCCAGATAATACCTGCACTTACCCATACTTCAGCGTAGAGAAGGACCTACTGTATCGGGTGGCAAAAAGGGCAGAAGAAACCGTTGAGCAGCTTGTGGTGCCCAAACCTTACAGGAAGTTGGTGTTGGAGTTGGCCCATGGGCACATTCTTGGAGGTCATCTGGGGACAGAGAAAACCCGAGAGAGGGTATTACAGAGATTCTATTGGCCGGGGGTGATGAAGGACATAGAAAATTATTGTTCCTCCTGCCCTGTGTGTCAGAGGTCGGCCCGATGCCACATTTCCGTAGCCCGCTGGTCCCTCTACCCATCATTGAGGTCCCGTTTGAGAGGATCGCCATGGATTTGGTAGGGCCTATAATCAAGTCCGCTAGGGGGCACCAGTACATATTAGTTATAATGGACTATGCCACCCGTTATCCAGAAGCGATCCCTCTCCGAAATACCTCGGCCAAAACCATAGCCAAAGAGCTATCTCTTGTGTTTAGCCGGGTGGGTATTTGTAAAGAACTGCTTACGGACCAAGGTACACCCTTTATGTCCCGGGTTATGAAGGAGCTGTGTAAATTGTTCAAAGTGACGCAATTACGTACATCTGTGTATCACCCCCAAACCGATGGGCTGGTTGAAAGATTCAACAAAACCCTAAAACAAATGTTGAAGAAAGTGGTGGATAGAGATGGAAAGGATTGGGACTGTCTACTTCCTTATTTGATGTTTGCTATTAGGGAGGTGCCCCAATCCTCTACGGGATTCTCCCCCTTTGAGTTACTGTATGGGAGACACCCAAGAGGGCTGTTGGATATTGCCAAGGAAACTTGGGAAAGTGAGAGTTCTCCCCACAGGAGTGTGATTGAGCATGTCGCCCTGATGCAAGACCGAATTGCACAGGTAATGCCCATCGTGAAGGAACATTTGGCCCAAGCGCAGTTAGCACAGCAGAGAGTGTACAACCGTGGAGCCAAGACCCGTACCTTTTCCCCGGGGGATAGGGTACTGGTACTTGTCCCTACGGTTGAAAGTAAATTCCTTGCCAAATGGCAAGGCCCCTATGAGATAATGGAAAAAGTGAGCGAAGTGAATTACAAGGTCAGACAACCAGGAAGGCGAAAGCCCGAACAGATCTATCACGTTAATCTGTTGAAAGCCTGGAGGGATAGAGAGTCCCTAGTCGCAGACACTTGGTCACCAGCTCAAACTGGTTGCGTGATTCCTGAGGTTGGAATAGCAGCCACCTTGTCACAACCCCAACAACAGGAGGTTAAGGAGTTTGTGCTTCGCAACAAGGAGGTATTCTCTGAGCTGCCGGGACAAACATCTGGGGTAGAGCATGACATCATTACCCCGCCCGGTGAAAGGGTGAAGTTAAAACCCTATCGGATCCCAGAGGCCCGACGGGAGGCAATACGGGAGGAAGTACAGAAAATGCTGAACTTAGGGGTGATAGAGGAGTCCCAAAGTGATTGGTCTAGTCCCATTGTGTTGGTGCCTAAACCGGATGGGAGCTGGCGATTTTGTAACGATTTTCGTCAGTTGAACAAAGTTACAAAATTTGACACCTACCCCATGCCACGTATAGATGAGTTGATCGACCGGCTGGGAACAGCCCGATACATGACGACTCTTGACCTCACAAAAGGGTATTGGCAAATCCCCCTGGCCAAGTCGGCCAAAGAGAAAACCGCATTTGTAACCCCAGACGGGGCGTTCCAATATAAAAGAATGCCGTTCGGGTTACAGAATGCGCCGGCCACATTCCAGCGGAAAATGGACCAGATGCTGAGGCCCCATCGGAAGTATGCTGCGGCTTACCTGGATGACGTAATTGTCCATAGCACAGATTGGGCCTCACATCTGCCAAAAGTGCAAGCAGTCCTGGACTCTGTTCGGGAAGCGGGGTTTACGGCTAACCCCAAGAAGTGTACCATTGGGCAGGAGGAGGCCAAATATCTTGGGTACACCATTGGGAGGGGAGTAATAAAACCCCAACTCAACAAAGTCGAGGCCATCCAGAGTTGGCCACGTCCCAACAGCAAGAAGCAGGTACGAGCCTTTCTGGGAATCGCTGGGTATTATCGGCGATTCATTCCCCACTTTGCTTCTAAGGCTGTGCCCCTAACCAACCTGACGAAGGGGAAAGGGTCGGTCATGATTAAATGGACCCCCGAGGCTGAGGCAGCATTCCAATTCTTGAAACAAGCCTTATGTAGCCAGCCAGTGTTGTACTCACCCGACTTCTCTAAAGACTTTGTCGTACAAAGTGATGCGTCAGATGTGGGGTTAGGAGCAGTATTGTCCCAGGTCTGGAACGGGGAAGAGCACCCAGTCATTTACCTCAGCAGGAAGTTGAAGTCCCATGAGGTAAATTACGCCACCGTTGAAAAGGAGTGTTTAGCGGTGAAGTGGGCTCTAGATTCCCTTCGGTACTACCTGCTAGGTAGGCACTTTGACATGGTTACGGATCACGCTCCGTTAAAGTGGATGGCTCAAAACAAGGAAACAAATAGAAGAGTGAATAGGTGGTTCCTGGCCCTCCAGGAATTCAACTTCACAGTAAAGCATCGCCCTGGCGTTCAAATGGGGAATGTGGATGCTTTGTCTCGAGTACATGAATGCCTGATTGCTGGTGTTCCAACCCCGAGGTTAAAACAAGAGGGGGGGGGTATGTGACAGCAGGAAGGTAAAGTCACCTGGTTGCATCCAGGGGGGTAGATATATTTCGCCCAGATTCAGGCTTTACGCCGACTTATACAACTAGGTGGAGAGTTGTATAAGGCTAGTGGGCTCATGGATGACTCATACCTCTAGGGAGAGGGCTGGGCGTCGTGCAGACAGGGAGTTGATGAGACCAGCTGAAGCTTGTCAGCTCATTTAGGCCTCTATAAGAACTCCCAGCTTCATTAGATGTTAGCTCATGCCTGGAACCAGACCTGTGTGGACTGTCTAGGGAGAGTGAACCCCTGTGCGGTGAGACAAAGCCTGTGTGGCTATTTGCTTGGACATTTAACACCAGGGACTTAGGGACTAGGACAGCACTAGGCTGATCCCAGTTGTTAGTTAGGAAACCTGTATGTTTAGTCAGAGGTCAACTTGACCAGGATTTATTTTGGTTATGTTTCTTTTGCTTTGCTGTGTTTTGTCACTGTAAATAGAAAATAAACCGCACCTTTTTGATTTTGAAAACCACAACCTCCGTTTGCTGGGCCTGTTTTGTGTGGGGAGCCCATCCCGGGGGTCACACACACCCGCTGCCGAGCTAACCCCCTCACAATACCAATAGTAAGAAGTCTATTTCAGGCTCGCAAGCTCATAGCATTAAAATGAAATCAATAGACAATGATTAAATACGTTTTTTTTTTATTATTTTTTCACAGACAGCACATACTGTGGCTTTTTCAGCGATTTCCCAATGAACACTGCACACACTATGACAACAAGAAGACTAAGACAGCCGACAGCCACCAACACCCAGAGCTCTGCAGGGGCAGACTCTTCCCTTGTCACTGCAGCTGTAACACCCCTTTGTGAAGGCCCAATCACAAGCAGAGGTCCCAGAGTGGTCACAGTTTGTCCCTCTTCTGTGTGGGGTTCTTAACAGGAGAAAAAGCGAGAGGTCAAGACACATTTCCATGCAGTTTAAGAGCTTGCAGTCAACAATCTAGCTTTTTACACAAATGTCCAGAAGTTAGCACCCATTTTAGACCATCAAAAAAATAATAATTGTTCAGGTCAATAGTGCACAGAATTGGGATGAAACTAATGCTTAACTTCCTGGGTTGTGGTATGAGCTGTCGGAGATTTTTCCCCCCTATTCTAGTTATTATAGAAGTGACAGTGGAAAAGTTTCCACTGGTAGCAAAATAAAGCCATCGGGATTCTAGCCTTTCCAACCAGGTTTTAGACCTTCCACTAGTCCTAGTGAAAGATTTCAGCCACAGAGGCTTAACTAGAACCTTCAGGTCCCTGGTGAAAAACAAAGAGGGTCCCCTCGACTACCACCAGGACCCCTTCCATCAGTCCCGGTGCTCTTGACTTCTTTAAATCTCACATGACTTGGTTGTTAGTGTGAACCAAGCCTTATGATCCAGCATCTTGGGGAGAGATCCTATAACTCTTAAAACTGAATTTGAAAGCATATGCAAAACTTGAAACCCTTTGGCAGGGATCCAGCCACAATCTGTACCACATTGGGTTTCTTCGGTTCCTACAATCAAATGTCACAACATGCTCGTTACTGTTCCCTCTAGCCCTGTTCTGACAGATTTCTCCCCCTCACAGGTCACCAGGGTTTCCCTGTGTACACCAACTGGACCAGTTCTAACCTTTCCCTACTGTCCAAGGGGAAATATACTGCTTTAGGTAGAAGGGAAGGTTGACTAATCTAGGACACTACAGCAAAATACCAGCCTTCAATCCAAGCCGATACCCTTCCTAAGAAAAGTGTTATTCTAATGAATCCCTGTGGACCACTCAGATCACCCAAATGAATAGGAGGCTGTACTTAAAGCTAAATCCCCACTAGAAAAGGAATAATGTGGCCCCCCTAGTTCCAGTTATTACCACCTTTTCTGTGATAGGGTGTTGAACACCATTTTGCCCACAAAACCTCAAGTGATCTATAGGGAAGCTCCCTCCCTTAGAAATATATCAGCACCCAATGTTTTCAAACCTCCCTTCCAAAGCCTTACAGCAGTAGTAGGCAACCTCGGCCCTCCAGCTGTGGTAAAACTACAAGTCCCATGAGACATTGCAAGACCCCAACAGGCATGATGGGATTTGTAGTTCACCACGGCTGGAGGGCCAAGGTTGCCTACCCCTGCATTATAGGCCATCAATTTAAAACAGTGGTCATCAACCCTGTCCTCAGGGACCACTAAAAGGCAAGATTTTATGCATTACCTTTGGGAGATGCAGACTAGAATACTGCAATCACTGAGCAGCAAATGATATCACCTGTGATGCATTTCAGTTATCTTGCAAACCTGGCCTGTTAGTGGGCCCTGAGGACAGGTTTGATGACCACTGATGTAGGAGATTCAGAGTATGGCCTTAGTGGTTGTATGACTAGGAGAAACACCAAATTCATCTCCACAAGTACATCAGTGGAGTTTGAAATTAAACCCTTCATTACATGCGCTAGAACAGGAGTGGTTCATCTTATTCAGTGCCTGTGGGCTACAATATGTGGGTCAGACTAAACATCCATTATATAGCCGACTCAACGAACACATTACCAACATTTTGAAAGGTTTTAAGAACCACTATATCCAAACACTACTTATTGGTACATAATAAAAATCCTGCCAACACAATCTTGGGGGATAGATTAATTTAACCCCCCCCCCCCCCATTGGAGGGGCAGTTCTCTGGTAAGGGAAATCTCCAGATTAGAAATGTCATAGATCCATACGGTTAAATAATATGTCCATATGGTTTGAATGTTGCTGTCAATTACTGAGTAGAGCATTTCACTAATTGTGCCGATGTAAACTTAGTGTGAATCTCGGGTAGCAGTTAATGTTAAAATTGTTAATTTAATATTTTCTAAATTGGTAAAAAGATTACTTTGATTTTCAGCAATGCCATTGGTTTCTAGTTATTTAGGCTGAGGACTAAACGACCCAACATTATATATCAATTTCACATTTGATGTTGACCATTGGGGGGGGGGGGTCACTGTGGCACAGTAAGGGGGATCTTTACCCTGTGAGAGACCACATCGATACCCTGATTAGAACGACTATCCCCCCTCCCATTTAGTACTTGCCAGGAGGACAGTATTGTGGTTTTGAATGTTATATACCAGACATTAACACAATAAGTCGATTTTATGGTCATCATGCATCCTATATAATCTGTTTGGGTGTGGTTTAATTTGCTGACCACTGGTGGTTTGCCAATATTGTTCTTGCTGTGCTAGTGACTGTTGGGTCCTTTTACAAGTATTTCCGTTTAGTATGATCCTATATAATAGTTTCTCCAATTTTTAGTTCTTATTTTAGTCTAAGTTTGAGTTGTCTGTATATAGTTTATTATTTTGATAGGTTATAGTTTGTCGCCTCGTCGCCTCCTCCCCCCCATTATGCCAAATTTGGGGTCTACCCGCCCAAGGCTCAGATCGAAGTGGGGCTTCAGTTGCATATAGAATTTAATGCAGTGAGTCAGCACGCCGTCCATTTGTGACAAAACACATCAGTAGGAGGGACATGCTGACAACACACTGCTAGAATCCTGGAAGGATGGGCGTTTACACTATAGCCAGCCTTTTTACATGCTGCTTTTTATGCTCTTACAAGTGCATTACATTTAAAAAAAAAAAAAAAGTAAAAATTGAATCTCACACCATGGCGAGTCTTCTTTAATTTCTATGTTAACTTTGAGTCCCCCCCTCCCCATTGAGCTGGATCCGAAGAAGCCAATCTCGTTCAAGGACCCTAGACCATCTGTCCTGCTCCATCATACGAGAGGCCTCTCAGATGAGCCATCATCCGATTGGTGATCAAGGCCCGGGCATAAAGCATCATACCACTTGCTATCTGGAATGCGTGCAATGTAGTGGAGGGATTGTGAATCATTGGAATCACGAGAGGACTTTGAAAGGAGATCCACTAACCTTCACTTTAAAGAGTGATTCAACATTTCAATTTTTTTGGGCGTTTATGTTCATTATGGACTTGATCATTTAGGCAAATGGCGCAGCTCTTGTTTACAGCAGAATATTAATTTGAAAGTCATGTCAAAACCAACTCCAATACCTGTTAATGTGCTCACTGAAGATCACCTTTAGGAGACATCTAGAGATCACCTACATTCATAACATTGTATCTAGCAGCTGCCAGTTAACTCACCATCCAAGACTTGCCTCCTGCCTCTTGGTCTTCCAAATCGGCCCCTTCCTCCAGAAACCAGACCAGTAGGGTTGCTGCAGGTGCCTGTACCACAACACTGGCAGATACTTCTAGGGCCCTCAACTGCAGACCAGCTAGAGAAGACAATTGTTAGACAAGTCTACATTTAGAAGCAAGACTTGAAGTTCTGGTGAACTAATACTGTAGAGTAGTATTTATTAACTTCTTTGGACCAATGCCTACCAGATGCACTTGAGTTACAGCAAAAAAAAGTGCTAAAGATATGCTTTTACTAAAAAAGACATTATAAACCTTACCTGCACGAGTGCAGCAATCATAGTTTCATGGCGTCATATGTTGGCAATAAAATGTATTTTCCAATTCCTTGCAACTTGCACTCAACACATGAGGTATGGCACTATACAGGTTAATGCATGACCTCTGTAGCACAGACCTGATATTTTTCTGAGACGCTTTATATATCCCCACAATCCCTGGATTGGAGTTCTGCAATGAATCTAGTAAATGCGATCTGAAACCAGCACAGCTAGAACAATGAAGTTGATCAAATAAAAGCCCTATTAGGCATGCCTCATGTACTTCCCTGAAGATTGGCCACCAAGCAGTGCTCATGTGATCTCCAAGGTTTTGTTCAAGTGGCATCTGTGGATGGACATGCTGTGATATGTTTTTTACATTTTTGTTATAATAAACCACCATTTTTGGAGTGCGGCTGTCCAAGCATTTTTTCCTGTTCTCCACACTTCCATTGAGGTGACGGGTACATAAGCTTCTGGATTGAAGGAGGCATCAGTGGGGCAGCAGCCATTTCACACTATTGAAGGAACTGAATGTATTTTTTTAGTTTTTAAACTAAGCTTAGCGTATGTTTTTATACTAATGGGAAGCGAGCAAGATTTGTTTTACCGTAGTCTAATGTTTGAAGGGGTTGTAAACCCTTGTGTTCTCATCTTACGGCATCCTATGCCTTAAGGTGGAAAAAAAAAAGGCCTGGCAGTGACCGGCCCCCCAGTTTTACTTATCTGAGCCCCTTTCATTCAGTCGGTGGAGACGCTCTCCCTCTCGCCACGGCTCTTGATTGGATAGACTGACAGCAGCGGGAGCCAATAGCTGCCCTGACATCAATCAAATCCAATGATGCAGGGCTGAGTCCAGCATTCGTGTCTATTGACGCAAATGCTAGACTCGGGAACGTGCCCACAGGGTAACCCCCTCGGGAGAGCACTTCTCCTAGGGGGGGGTCATCTGATGCGGGGGGGGACGCAAGAGGCAGTCCAGGGCCACTGCAAGACGAGCTGCACAGTGGAGGCAAGTATTATAGGTTTGTTATTTTAAACAATAAAAAAAAAAAAGCCTTTATCACTTTAAAGATTTAATCCTCACTAAGAAATCAACTAGACAAAACCTCACAACATAGACCATAGAAACACTATTGGTCAAAGTTTGGAGACTAGCACTCCTTGTCAGATTGCTATTGCCATCTGTATACCTGCTGCAGATTCCTTTCCACCCATGACATTGTGCTCAACAGGGTCACCCACCCTGCCAACAGGCTGAAACCTGCCTCTGCCCTGCCAAAAAGGTAGGACTGAAAAGGAGGCAGAGTGTAAAAGGGACACCAATTAGAGAAATAGGGGACTGATAAGGGAACTGCACTGACAGACTCTGAATATCCCATCACCAACTGCCCCACTCCCAGGAGAACACAAAACCCAAATGCAGCTGAAAAACCATCCAGTGTGCATGAGGGGCAGGTCCAAGCCTCTTGTTGGGAAGTGCAAACAGCAAGGAGTCTATCCCAAAAAGCAAGTGCATGGTACCATATGGATCATGCTGGCAGCAGGTATTACCATTAGCCCATGAATGTTTATTTCTCCCCATCATGTACAATGATCGCTTGCCAATTTCCATATACAATCTGCTGTTTATACTATTCATTTCAGAAATCCACCATGTTATTGGTTCACAAAGTCATTGTTCTAGGTACAGTTTCACAGAAGTTTATTTGTGCAATAATCCATAGAACCACAAGCAATCATTTCAAGTTCTCACCTTTGTGTAGCTTTGCTATAGGAACAGGCCTTGTTCATGGCATCAGGGACCTGGGTGGTTGCAGCAGCTCTCAGGTAACAGGTTATGTAGATCTGGATTGGGAAGAATTTAAATTAGGTTATCAGTTCTTAAAAGGCACCCATCTGTATCAGTCAATTCAAACTGTCCTCACCAGAGAGGCATAATTTCCTAGAAATCGGAAAGCATCTACTGTGAACTGGAGCTTGTCTGGCTCAACCCTCGGGGTGATGAAGGCTGAAGAGGAGTCATCTTGCATTCCATCAACTAGACAGCTGTAGAAAATGGTTGGTTAGGAGTGGGGTCATTATGGCAACACAACACTCCCTACTCCCCAGAAGAGAAAAAAAAAAAACACCCCATACCCATTTTCTTCAATGAGGCCATAACTAGGAGCAGAGGTGGGATCAGGAGATATGGTGGCCACACATCGGTCAATATACAGGATCAGTCCAACGTGGTTCTGAATGTCCACAGAGGCCTCTATGTAGAGGATATCTCCAAGCTGATAGATGGGAGAACTTCTAGGGCCACTCCAGTCTTCTATAGACAAGACAGGAGATTACATTGTAAAGTTCAGACACTCTCCTCCCATTTATTTTCTTTGCTTAACTCACCAGTCATTAGCCTCAAGGAGAAGGACAGCCTCTCTTCTATGGACACTGTGGTGCTGAATGGAACCCATGTTGGCTCAATGGCTTTGCTGCTTACATTGGCATGTCTATACAGAGAACAGAAGTGTCAGTAGTGAAATCATGTTAATTTCAAAGATCCATATTAACCGTTTAACCACTTGCCGCCCTCCGTCAAATGACAGCGGGGCTGTGGGGCTCTTGTTCTAGAACGCAGTCATATGACGGCATCCCAAGTCGGGTACGCAGCGCGACTACACCGCGTTGCTAGGACATGGCATGACCCCGATCTCTGTAAATAGCCGCAGCCCTTTAACCATGTGATCGACTGTGTCCAATCGCAGCCGGTCACATGTAAACACAGATGCCAGTAATCGACGCTCCTCTCCTCAGTGTGTGGCAAGGATAACTGATCAGTGCACCGATTATAGCGCCACCTCAGTGCCCACTAGTCATGGAAGGAGGAAGATCACAAAATTTTAGGTTTAGTAAAAAAAAAAAATTCTATCTATAAAACCCTCAGTGATGTGCCATTTGTGTGAAGAAAATTATAAAAATCTAATTTGAATGACAATTGCGCAGTCATGCAACACTGTACCCAAAGTGTGACAGCGCTGAAAAAAAAAAAATGGCCTGGGCAGGAAGGAGGTACAAGTGCCCTGAAGGCAAGTGGATAATGGTGTCACTTTTAAAACAGCATCATGGTAGCTGCCATTGCCAACTTTTCTTTATCGTACACCACGGGACACAGAGCTAGTCATTACATAATGGGTTAAGGGTCACCAGCGGTGATTGGACAGTGGCACAACCAATGGAAGACAGTTCCCCTCCATATAACCCCCTCCCATCAGGGGAGTACCTCAGTTTTTTCGCCAGTGTCGAAAGGTGTTGGATGCGTTAGGAGGTGCTAAAGGAAAGCTCTACCAAAGAGACCCTCTGGGGGTAAAAGAGCTATGCTTTCGGACCCATCCAAGACAACTACAAGTTAAGCCAAAACTGGATGGGATCCGGGCCTCATCCATGAGGCAGCGCCTGTAATGTCTCTCTTCGGAGGACTGGGCTCTAAGATCCAGCACTTTCGCTATTTCGCTAAAAGTCCTGGTAAGAGTCTTGTACAAGGCCCAGGGGAGAGGTATCCTTTAAATAGGAACCCATATCCCTGAAGGTTGGCACACATAGCCCGCCGTGAGGGGTGAAGTTTGGTATCTGTCTGAAAATTTTCAGCAGAAAAAACCTGCGGCGTGGATAAGGTAAGATTAGAGGGTCCAAAACTAGGTTTAGGACCTTTTCAAGAAAAAAGTGGATGTCTTCTCTTTTTCCGCCACTGGGGGGAGTAAAGAGCTGAATGTATCTCACCTCACTCTGTTCAGTGTCGGCTTCGGCGAAGTACACTGCTCGTCCCTCCGCTGCTGAGCTTGCTTGGGCACCCCGCTCCTCCTTTCGGTGGCCGACCAGACACCTGCAGATGCAGGTAAGTGGGAACAGGGACTGGTGAGAGTCCTTCCTCACTATGGCCACCGCCGTAGCGCTAAGAGCCGCGCGCGCGTGGGAGCGCGCTTTATCGGAGGGGGGGGCCGAAGGCGTGCGCGGGCACGTGGGCGCGCGCAGGCACAGAAACGGCGCCAAATTTAAAGATCTGTCAGTGTGAGAGCACTGCAGCAGCAAGCAAGCTCGTTTGTTCTCTTGTTCCTGGAAGAGAAACACAGCAGCTATACAGGGACGTAAGACTCCATGTGGTTGGACTGGGTACTTCCTGGAAGACATCCATGTTATGCATAGCTATGTGTTAAAAGTTGCATACTTAATGTAAATTGCTAAACTAAGCATGGTAGTATATGCATTTAGGTACCTTGTATTTTGTCTAAAGAGTAAGCCTTCCAGGGGAAGTAATGCGGACAAAAAGAGATAAGAAAGCACCGCCACCTGAGATAGGAGGCTCTAGCTGTGCTGACTCGGTACCTTCCTCTCCTGTGTTGCCAAATGCACCTGTACAGGATGAGCCATTACCTCTGTCAGGTATGGCGGCTTCCCCAGTGAAGCCTGGGCCTGCATATGTCACCGAGGACACTTTATCAGCAGCCCTAAATAATCTGGAGGAGAAAATTGCTACCTTAATCGCTAAGTCCTCTAAAAAGGACAATAAGCGAAGCAGGTCTCTTCCAGTATTGGACCTCCCTTCAGAAGTACCTGAGGAGGAGGAGGAGGATGAGGAGGAAGCTACATCAGCAGAGGATGAGGAGTCAGACGGATCAGGGATATTGGATGAGCCTTTTTCGGTATCCCAGATTTTAAAGTCACAGGTACAATGCTATGCAGGAGCAGTGCGATCTGCATTTAAGTTACCCTCTTTGGAGGTAACAGAATCACCTGTCTCCTCCCTAGGATCATTAAGATCCCTGCAGGGTGCATGCTCCTTCCCGGTTCATCCATTACTAGAGGATCTAACGTACGCAGACTGGCAACATCCAGATAAGCGTTTCTCTCCTCCAAAAAAGTTTAACATTCTTTATCCTATGGAGGAAATTTTTTAAAGAAATGGAGCCTGCCTGTGGTAGATGCGGCTATTTCTTGTGTAAATAAAAACCTGACATGTCCGGTGGACAATGTACAAGTGTTTAAAGATCCTTCTGAGAAGAAGTTGGAGTCCCTACTGAAGTCCTCCTTCCTTTTGGCCGGCTCAATTACCCAACCTGCAGTAGCAGCAGTCGGTATGTGTCAGGTCATCAGCCAACAGGTAAAGCAGGGGCTGAAGGAGCTGCCTTCAGAGCAGGCTAAAAATTGGGAGAATTTGCCTAAAGCCTTATGCCGCGTACACACGATCATTATTCACGGCGGTTAAAAAACCGCCGTGAATAATGACAGGAAAAACGAGGGAACCGCTTGGTTCCCTACACACGATCGTTTTTCCCGTCATTTTTTCTCTTGACGAGAAAAACGACCGTCTGTGGGCTCCGCGGCAGTGTTTCCCTATGGGAAAACTGCCGCGGAAAAAAATGCTGGAAAAAACGATGAGAAAATTTAGAACATGTTCTAAATTTTCTCGTCGTTTTTTATGCCGTTTTTCGAGACGAGAAAAACGATATAAAGCCCACAGACGATCGTTTTTCTCGGCGAAAAAAAAAATGCCGTTTTTCTCATCGAGAAAAGCGGTCGTGTGTACGCGGCATTATGCTTCACAGTGGATGCCGTGAGAGATTCTATCATACAGGCATCACGCCTTACACTCCAGCTGGTACAGATGCGCAGAGTACTTTGGCTTAAGCATTGGTCAGCGGAAGCCCCATGCAAAAAGCTGTTGGCAAGTTTCCCGTTCCATGGCGAACGCCTATTTGGGGAAGATTTAGAAAAATATATACAGAAGATATCAAGTGGTAAAACGACTTTTACCTGAGAGAAAGAAAAACAAGAGGCCTTGTTTTAAACGCTCTCTCTCCCCAGCTCCCGGGAAATCTGACTCCAGCCAGTGGCGACGGCCTTTTCAGCCGCCCACAAAAGCCAAGGGGCAGGCTCAGAAGAACAAGAAGCCGTGGGGTGCAAGAGCTAATAAGCAAGCCCCCAAAACCTCTCAGTGAAGGGGCGCCCCCGCTCGGCCGAGTGGGGGGAAGGCTGCGTCAGTTCTCAGCGACTTGGCGGTCAGAAACCCAGGACAAATGGGTGGTATCCACAGGGCCGGCCCTACCATGGGACCCGATGGTACCATTGTACCAGGCGGCACTTTTAGGGGGGCGGCAAATTGCCGCCTGCCCGCCATCCCATTCCGCCCGTTCCTCTCCCCCACTCCACCTTTCACTGTGAAACAGCAGCAGCGGCATTGTAAAGAATACACTGTGCCTGCGGCTGCGGTGTGTGTTCTGGATTTAAAAAACTCCTTCCTGTCTCTTCCCCCTCCCTCCAGTCTCCTGCCGTGCGGGGTCCCTGTTATCTCCGACTCAACCTCCCCCCCCCCCAATCACCAGTGCGGAGTGTTGTGAGAACTGGGGGGCGGAGCTCACTGTCTCCTGTCAGGCTGGCCAGAGGAAGGGAGGAGGTGAGCTGATTTTTTCTGGGAGAAGTTTTCTAGGGTGGATAGTAGTTGCTTTCAAGGTGGTTTTTTCTTCAGGAGATGCAGTGAAGGGTTAACAGAAGTTGACAGAAGAATCGGAGGAGATAGTGAGTGTGGGGGGGGGGGGGGGAGGGGGGGGTCTGCAGCAGCCCGATCACATTTGACAGATCACTTCTAAGCATGAAAAGTCTGTGCAAACATCCTCCAATCCAATTGTTCAGACTAGATAATGTGAAGTCATTTATAACCATTCATGTAACCTGTATATATGTGGTGAGTTCACACCTCTGATTGTACACTCAGAGCCTGGATACCACAGGGTTATATGAATGGTCATACATTACCTTCACATTATCTGGGTATACAGAGTGCTGGGAGCTGGATTAGTAGTACTGTTGTATGATTTATTGTTGTATGTTTTTAGTGGATGAGTTTTTTTTTGATTATATACATCGCTATCTGACCACTTCTCAGCCCCCAACTCCCCCCAGCTTGCATCACCCCCCCAGACCACTTCATACAGACGTCACTCAGAGCTGCTTCCTACCCCCCCCCCATCATTTCATGGTCACTTTCCTTCCCCTATCTTCCCAACATCACTCCCTGGTCACCCCACAGACACAGCAAGAAATCCCTCCCCATTCTGCCACCGCCATACCCTCCGAAGTCCTCTCCTGTACCAACTGCACCCATCATACCCTCCGAACTCCTCCCCTGTACTAACTGCACCCATCATACCCTCCGAACTCCTCTCCTGTACCAACTGCACCCATCATACCCCCTGAACCCCTCCCCTGTACTAACCGCACCCATCATACCCTCCGAACTCCTCCCCTGTACTAACTGCACCCATCATACCCTCCGAACTCCTCTCCTGTACTAACTGCACCTATCATACCCTTCACACTCCTCTCCTGTACATACTGCCCCCCTCATACCCTCCAAACTCCTCTCCTGTACATACCGCCCCATCATACCCTCCACACTCCTCTCCTGTACAAACCGCCCCCCTCATACCCTCTCAACTCCTCTTCTATACATACTGCTCCATCATACCCTCCACACTTCTCTCTTATGCATACTGCCCCCATTATACCCTCTGCACTCCTCTCCTGTACATACTGCCCCCATCTTACCCTCTGCACTCCTCTTCTGCAGAACCCTGTGCATTCAGATGTAAAGGGGAACTCTGCAGATTCAGATCTAAAGGAGAACTCTGTTGACTCTGATATAAAGGGGGACTCTTGTGATTAACTCCATATGATTAGAAATTTTATTTAATCACAAAAATATATGTACAGGGTATACTAAATAAAATAAAAAATAGCTGTGCATTGCTTTGTACAGAGGTAATGAATTTAATGTACTACAAAAAAATATATATATTGGCGTGTGCTGCTAATGTGTTCGGGTTTGGCTTGACGAAAAGGTGGCAACCCTACTCTGCACTGTGAGGCAAATTGTCGCTAACCCGTTCCGCCCGCTCCGCTGTGAGGCAAATTGACGCCCGCCCGCCAGCCAGCCCGCTCCGCTCCCCGCGCGCTCCATTCACCTGGGCGTTGGGCCAAGGTGAATGGAGCATGCGGGCAGAACAGAGGAACAGTCAGCGGGCGGGACAGTCAGCAAGTGAGCGGGCTTGCTGGCCAAACAGCGGGCGGGGGAGCAGAGAGATGACATCATCTCTCACTGCCCGCCCTGCATCACTGCAGTTCCGCCCCCACTGTGCGGGCAGCAGAGAGATTACATTAGCTCTCTGCTGCCTGCCTTTACTCTGGGACACAGCAAGTGACAATCTGCAACGTGTGACAGGTGACGTTGTGGCAAGTGACAATCCGCAATGTGTGGCAGGTGACGTTGTGGCAAGTGACAATCTGCAACGTGTGGCAGGTGACGTTGTGACAAGTGACAATCCACTATGTGTGGCCGGTGACATCGCGGCCGCCGGCTACGCACAGGTCCTTTTATACTCCTATATACATGTATAGAGCCATGACAGGTCCTCTTTATACTCCTACATACATGTATAGAGCCATGGCAGGTCCTCTTTATACTTCTATATACATGTATATAGCCATGACAGGTCCTCTTTATACTCCTACATACATGTATAGAGCCATGACAGGTCCTCTTTATACTCCTACATACATGTATAGAGCCATGACAGGTCCTCTTTATATTTCTATAAACCGTATTTTTCCGTGGATAAGACGCTATTTTTTCCTAAAATAATAGCCTGTAAATCGAACAGCGTCTTATACACGGTTGGTCAGCCTGGGAGACATCCGCGAAGGTGCGTCGCGGCCCATAGCTTGTCAAGTGGCTTTCTCCAATCACGAGCCGTATGTTACTGACGTCAGCTAAAGCTGGGGGTGGAGGTGGAGAGTGAGCAGATGCGATCCTGTTGGAAGTGGAGATGCACAGATGCAACAGGGACCGGAGTGTTCTGGGACCAAGATGTCAGAAAATAATAAAAGTAAGTGATTGTCTTACTCTGCCAAATGTAGCCAGCTATGCAAAAAAGAGCGTGGGAATAGAGCTGCAGAGAAACAGTTTGGACTTGCCTCCGCAGAGTGTATGATAGACAGTGGAGAAAACAGGAAGAACAACCCCTGCATAATATACTAGTATTTAAACGTTACCTGCGGTAATTACTAAATAAAAATGTGTTCTGTTTTACCTATGTGTAAAATATTGATTTCTTAATTTTGGGTTGGAAAAGTGGGGGGCGTCTTGTACATGGGGGCGTCTTATAGACGGGGAAAATACGGTACATGTATAGAGCCATGACAGGTCCTCATTATACTTCTATATACATGTATAGAGCCATGGAAGGTCCTCTTTATACTCCTATATACATGAATAGAGCCATAACAGGTCCTTTTTATAGAGCCATGACAGGTTCACTTTAGTTATCATGATATAAAATGATGGATGTGGGGGCATTTTGGTGGGCGTGATTTATTTTTTTTTTGGGGGGGGGGGGCAGCATTTCATTCTTGGTACCAGGCAGCACAATGTCCTCGGCCGGCACTGGGTATCCACAATATCCTCAGGGTACAAACTGGAATTTCGAGAAATCCCATCTTCTCAATTCCGAGGTTCAAGACTCTCCAAGGATCCACAAAAAAGAGAATCCTTCTTCAAAGGTTTGAATCACTTAATGGCTCAAGGGGTAGTTACAGAGGTACCCCAAAAAGAGCAAGGTTCAGGTTTTTACTCAAACCTCTTTGTGATTCCAAAGCCAAATGGAGATGTCAGACCCATCCTGGATCTAAATACCCTAAATCGGTTCCTGAACGTTCGCCATTTTCGATTGGAAACGATCCGATCCGTGGTCGCCACTTTAAAGGGCGGAGAATTCATGGCGTCCATAGATATCAAGGACGCATATTTACACATACCCATCCTCCCCGCTCACCAAAGATTCCTAAGGTTTGCGGTAGAAGATCGCCACTTTCAATTTGTGGCCCTGCCGTTTGGTGTAGCCACCGCACCCAGAGTATTCACAAAGGTGCTAGCTCCTCTGTTAGCAAACCTGAGAACACGGGGCATTGCGGTAACAGCCTATCTAGACGATCTACTAGTAATAGATCAGTCAAAGGAGGGATTGGATCACGCTGTACACACTACAGTAGGATACCTGGAGCATTTAGGATGGATTATAAACTTACAGAAATCCTCTCTCCAGGCCCAAAGAAGGATAGTGTACCTGGGCATGATCATAGATACAGCCCAAAACAGGGTATACCTGCCAGAGCCAAAGATACAGTCTCTGAAAGACCTGATCCACAAGGTCAAAGCAAACAAAAGGCCGTCTCTTCGCCTTTGCATGAGACTATTGGGAAAGATGGTAGCCTCCTTCGAGGCGGTCCCTTACGCCCAGTTTCATTCGAGACTACTTCAAGGCAATATTTTAGCCTCCTGGAACAGGAAGAGCCAAGCTCTGGATATACCCATGCGCCTGTCCTCACAAGTACGCCACAGCTTCAATTGGTGGCTAGAAGCCAAGAATTTACGGAAGGGAAAGTGCTTCCTCCCAGTAGCCTGGAAGGTGGTGTCTACAGATGCCAGCCTATCGGGCTGGGGTGCAGTATTCGAGGAGGCTTCTACCTAGGGAACCTGGGCCAAGACTCAGGGGATACTGCCCATCAATGTGCTAGAGATCCGGGCAGTATATCTAGCCCTCAAAACCTGGACATACAGGTTACAGGGCTACCCAGTTCGGGTTCAATCCGACAATGCTACTGCAGTAGCTTACATCAATCACCAAGGAGGCACCCACAGTCGGGCAGCCCAAAGAGAGGTGAACCGGATCTTGGCATGGGCAGAGGAGCATGTACCTTGCCTTTCTGCAATCTTCATTCCAGGGATAGAAAACTGGCAAGCAGACTACCTGAGTCGTCAGCAGCTGCTACCAGGAGAGTGGTCTCTTCACCCCGAGATCTTTCAGGCCATATGTCTGAGATGGGGAAACCCAGATGTAGACCTGCTAGCTTCCAGGTTCAACAAGAAATTGGACAACTTTGTGTCCAGAACGAGAGATCCTCTAGCCTACCGGACAGATGCTCTAATAACTCCATGGAATCAGTTCTCACTGATCTATGCATTCCCTCCGATCCCTCTTCTACAAAGACTGCTTCGCAGGATCAAGGAGGAGGGAATACCAGTAATCCTAGTGGCCCCAAACTGGCCCAGGAGGCCTTGGTACGCAGAGATCGTAAAAATGGCGATAGGAAGGCCCTGGAAGCTTCCACTTCGACACGACCTGCTGTCACAGGGTCCAGTATTCCACCCTTCCTTACAAAGGCTAAATTTGACGGCCTGGCTGCTGAGACCCACATTTTGAAAAAGAGAGGGGTCTCTGGTCCGGCTCTTTCTACGCTCATTAATGCTAGAAAGCCAGCCTCCAGACTCATCTATCATAGAGTCTGGAAAGCATACGTTTCCTGGTGTGAATCCAGAAGTTGGAATCCTCAGAAATATGAAATAAGCAGGATTCTTGCTTTTTGCCAGTTAGGAGTGGATATGAAATTAGCCCTTAGCACCATCAAGGGGCAAATATCGGCTCTATCAGTCTTCTTTCAGAGACCATTGGCATCTCATTCCCTAGTTCGGACATTCATTCAGGGGGTACTGAGGATAAATCCTCCAGTTAGGTCTCCCTTGTGTCCATGGGATTTGAATTTGGTATTGTCAGTGTTGCAAAAGCAACCTTTTGAACCTATTCGCCATATTATATTAAGTAGGAAATTGGCCTTTTTGATTGCTATAGCTTCTGCTAGGAGAGTATCAGAGCTAGCAGCTCTCTCTTGTAAAGAGCCTTATCTAATTTGTCACAAGGACAAAATCGTACTACGACCCCATCCGGCCTTTCTACCTAAGGTGGTGTCGGCTTTTCACTTGAATCAAGACATTGTTCTGCCTTCTTTTTTTCCAAACCCGCGGACGGCAGGGGAAAAATTACACTCTCTAGATCTAGTGAGAGCGGTAAAGGTGTATCTGCAAGCAACCGCTCAGATACGTAAAACAGATGTTTTGTTTATTTTACCAGATGGTCCCAAGAAGGGCCAAGCCGTATCAAAATCCACCATTTCCAGGTGGATTAGACAAGTAATTGTTCAAGCTTATGGTTTAAAGAACAGGACTCCTCCTTTTCCTGTTAAGGCGCACTCTACCAGGGCGATAAGTGCTTCATGGGCAGTGCACCACCAGGCTTCGATGGCTCAGATCTGTAAAGCTGCAACTTGGTCTTCAGTCCATACATTTTCCAAATTCTATCAAATAGATGTGAAAGGACATGAGGATTCCGCCTTCGGGCGAAGTGTGCTGCAGGCAGCAGTATAGGGCTTCTGGTCCGCAAGCGGCCTGTTTGATCTGTGTCTCCCCCCCTTCATATGAGCATTGCTCTGGGACGTCCCATTATGTAATGACTAGCTCTGTGTCCCGTGGTGTACGATAAAGAAAGTAGGATTTTTATAACAGCTTACCTGTAAAATCCTTTTCTTGGAGTACACCACGGGACACAGAGGTCCCCCCTTCTTATGGGAACCTTACTGCTTTGCTACAAAACTGAGGTACTCCCCTGATGGGAGGGGTTCTGTCTTCCATTGGTTGTGCCAGTGTCCAATCACCGCTGGTGACCCTTAACCCATTATGTAATGACTAGCTCTGTGTCCCGTGGTGTACTCCAAGAAAAGGATTTTACAGGTAAGCTGTTATAAAAATCCTACTGTTTGTTACCAGGATGACAACCTGTAATCTGCAACCATCTAGCAAGTTACTGACATAACGAGTATGAAGAATGGTAGTTCAAACTGGCTCCTTCCTTTTGCTGGAAAGCAACTCACAAGATAGTGATGCCAGATTCAGTACAACATCCCTGAAGCCTGCACTAGTAAATTGCGAGTGAGCAAAAGCATCTAGCCTCCAATTAGAATTCAAGTTACCTCAACATCTAGTTCAGATTACTATGGTCACTCTTGCACCAAGGAAAGTGCACAAGATGGACAACTGAGCACTGCCATCTTTACCATGATGTTCGCTGAAGCCATGAGGTCATCTAATGGTATCCCATCATTGTCAATGCTGATCCTCTCACTACCACACTTTTGCCTAACAGAGGCTATTGTTGATCACTGCAGTAGAGATGCCCAATTGTAGGTACAGGCTACATGAGTACAGACTAAGGTGTAGTTCAGTTGTACCTAAAAGCAAAGACTTATGTACCCATTTAGACTTTAGTATCAAAATGGGTTACCAATACAGAAAAGAAACGGCTGCACCTCATGTGGGCTCCAAGTAAAGTTTATTGGAATATGAAAAAATATCCAAAATGACACCAGCAGTGGTCAAGGTAGACAAGTTTAACCAAATAGGTTGCCAATACAACCAGCCAAAAAAATAAATAATCAGACTTAAAGTGGTTGTAAACCCTTACAGACCACTTATACTTACAGGTAAGCCTAGATTAAGGCTTACCTGTAGGTACAACAAATGTCTTCTAAAGCTAGATGGTTTAGGAAAGATTTGCAGAAAAGACATGCACACCGTAGACAACAGAGCAGGCGCAATGAGCGTACCGTTAATGAATGGGACATGCCATTATTGGCCAGCTGCCGTGTGCATGTGCGGGAGCGACGTCATCGCGGCTCCAGCCAGTCACAGCGCTGGAGCTGCCATACCCGGAAGTCACTCCGGGTATCATGGCAGCGACGGAGGTGGCAAACGAGGACGGCTGCTTCGATCTCAGGTAAGTACTTCATAATGAGCTAGTATGCTATGCATACTGGTTCATTATGTCTTTGTCTTGTAGGGTATTTATTTTTTTCATTTCGTTACAGAGGGTTTACATCCTCTAAGCCAGGGGTCTCCAAACTTTCTAAACAAAGGGCCAGTTTAATGTCCTTCAGACTTTAGGAGGGCCGGACTAGGGCCATTGGGAGTAGAAAAATGTCGAGAGGGGGTAAACAATACCATTCCTTTGGTGTCAGTGGGAGGACTAGTGCCCCATTGGTGGTGTCAATAGAAGGAATTGTACCCATTTGATAGTGCAAGTTGGATGAATAGTGCCCCATTGGTGGTTTCAGCAATAAAAATGATTCGCCATTGTTGGGGTCAGTGGATGAAATAGTGTCCCAAGGGCCAGATAAAGGCAAGCACAGGGCCGCAGCCGGCCCCAGGGCCGCAGTTTGGAGACCCCTGCTCTAAGCCAAACCTCTGGGTTGTGGTATACGGCCTGCAGCAGTTTGGTAGGGGCATTGACTCCACTAAAGATATTTACCAGGAAAGATGCATTGTTAGGACATGCATTGCATCCTAGTGTAGACTCACCGGTAGTAGTAGCACATTATGGGAACCACGGCTGGGTTGGTTCTGATGATTGGAATGGAGGAGGTTGGGCTGTAGGTCAAGTTGGTAGCATAGATCACCCAGTCTTGTAGCATCTGTAGATAAGATTAGATTATAGACACTGCGGTGCTACTCATGAGTTAGACAAGGGGCACATCAATTGTGTGGAAATGGAGACAATGAATGTGTTCTATAGCCAGGACTAGTCACCCAACCATCATGCTTATGAGGATGAACCTTTTAGGATAATAAAAAAATATAGGCTAGCAACTCAGCAGAACAGCTATGCAACTACATGTAGTGGCCTTCACCCTCACCCCCTTTATCGGTTACTCTGGCTCTGGTCTAGGGGTACCTTGGAGGGGAGAGCGAGGTGCGCCACGGCCCATGTCCTCTCGATTACAGCATGTAGAGGTGAAGGCCAGTATCTAGTTGTATTCGGGCCTTTGTATACGCTTAGAGCCAAGTCTGTTCTGATAACCCCCCTTTGCTTCCAGTAATTGGAGTACCACACACTGAAAAGGTCCAACACTTATTTATTCCAGAACGGCAAACAAATAGTCCTTTGCGAGCAGACAGTTTGAGACCCATAGAACAGTTCAGTATTGGTGGAGAGTAGGTCAAGGCACAATCCTCAAAGAAAACTAAACCGTTGAGGTTTCACCAACGGTTGCTAAGCACAGTGGCTGTTAAATGGAATTTTTTTGTCTTCAGAGTCTCTTCCAGCGACTCTAGTGAACAGGAACTGGAGTTACCTTCGCTACGTTGCAGCCCCTGTCAGCGGGAAGACATCCCTCCAAAGGAGTTACCGGAGGCCCCGCCGTCACCTGGTTAATGCTGTACCGGGCTATCCGGAAGGGTTACACTCCCCGGCCTCCTCGCCTCAGTATACGGGTCCCAACATCTTAGGGCCCCTCGGACTCCTCCACCCTTGCGGAACCCAGTCGAAGTTACTGGGCCCCAGCAGTAGTACCTCACCCCAGGCTTAAGGTGCCTGGGATGGACTCCATCTCTCGCTTCGGCCAGGTCAAGGGCACCTGGAACGCCAGCACCCAGGCTGAAGGTGCCTGGGTGCGGCCGTGTCCTCCAACTCTGACCCAAGGTCCCCGTCACCAACTTAAAAAAGCAGATGCATTTTCACTAACTGATCAGCTTATTCGAGAACACGCCAACTCCCTAGCACAGTTCCCCCGCCTTACACCTTGTAGCTCTCTCTTTTTTTTTTTTTTATAAATAAAAGTCCATTTACTCTGCTGGCCCAGCTCCTCCACCCCTTCCTACATAACCGTGTACCTAGTAGCTGTATGAAAAGTGGAGAATACCAAAACTACCAAGTAATGGCTCCTAGTCTGCTGACATCACATCCAAGATGGCAGCAGTAACTGAGGATGTCTACACAAGTAGGTTATCGTATGGAAAGCATTTTTTTTTTTTAGGCTTTATGTACACAGGACATTTTACAACCTCCCCTAAACGATTTAACTTGACAGATAGTAAACATTTAAAAAAACATTTTGCAGCGTGTGCAAGTATAGAGAGAACATTTTTTTTTTTGACAAAGTCAAAAGATGAAACGCCTGTAAACAAAATACGGCTAAAACCAGAGTTTTTTTTTTTTTTTTTATTTACTTTTTATTGGAAAATTATTCAACATGTAATTACATACACCCACATTAGTGTGGAAAAAACCAATTTTCATACAAAAATATCTTTACAAATTTCCTTACTTTTCCTTTTCCCTGTTTCCCTCCCTGTGTTCTCCCCTCCCCTCCTCCCTGATCTGTCCCCCTCCTGTCCTATTCTTTTCCTATCATTCCCTGAACATATTTATCTGATCGTTTAAATATTCTCCATTTTTCCCATGTTGTTCTGTAATTTTCCCCTTTTCCCTGCTCTCCCTGGATCAAATATTCCATTTCTGAGATGTACTCTACCCATTGAATCCACTCTTTAATAGTCGGTTTCTTTATGGATATCCAGTTTCTTGTGATTAACCCTTTTGCTGCATTAAGTAATGGTGGGACTAATGTTTTCTCATATTGCTTTTTTTGTTTTATTTGTACCATGAAATAGGCATGTCCACGCGTTTTGTATTATTTTTTCCCCCGTGACTACTTCAATGTAATCCAGAACCTCTGTCCAGTACTCCTCTATTATTGGGCTAAAACCAGAGTTACTGCGTTCACAAGCATTTGGAGTTTCAAATGCCTCTGAACATCCATTCTGAACGCTTTTTTTTTTGCTTTAAAAATGCTACTGTGCTCAACTGTCTAGAAACCACTATAAAACAAACCTGTGTACATGCACTGATAAGATAACAGGAGAGTTCAGAGGTAGCTGGAAAAAAAAAAAAAACCCCACTGCTTCTAAGCCCACGTTCACACTGGGGCTGCGGGAGTGAAGCCTGCGAGTTCAGCTGAACTCGCACAATTTCACTCCCGCTGGCAGTCCTGATTTCAAAGACATCTGAAACAGATGTCAATGTAAATCGCGGCTGAAATCGCAAAAAGTAGTACAAAAACTACTTTTTGTAATCGGTGCAGCGCCGCAGATGCGGCGTCGCACCGATTAGGACGGTGCCATTGGCCGCAATTTGCGGCAAATTTCGCCGATTTGACATGTCAAATCGCATGTCAAATCGCACCAGTGTGAACCAGGGCTAAATGTCAGTTTACCAGCAGTGTACATTAAATCTTAAAGAGCCCCTGTTGCCAGACCATTTCAACAATCTGCCAGTATAAAAAGTTACTGGTCCATACTTAAGAACCCTGCAACAAAGTAAAATTTGTTGTGGAATTCTAGGCTGCTGTTTGCAGAGCACACAGCCTATAACTCCTGTGCTATCTAAGCACACATCAGATTTAATCTTTTTGAAGTAATGCTATAGTTAAGTTTAGTTTGCTAAAGTCCACTCACCGTTCATCCCCATTCATTCAAGGAAACCACCAACACAGGTCTTCTTATCAGGCCATTCCAGCAAAGACTCCCTGTTAAGCCGACGCCTACTCATAGGCTTTTATTAAACTCAAAAGATCTCAAGACAGGAGGTGATTGGCTGCAGCAACCAATCCCCTCCCCATGGGCGGGAACCTCATAGGATGTTCCCTCACATGAAAATGACAACACTTGGACATTCCTTCCAACAGGATATGTCATACATGAATATAATAACGTATGATGGCTTAAGTTACCGTTGATAGGAATTCTTATTCTGCGCTATTCCATAGAATAACGCATAATAAGATTATACTATTATTGAATGGGGGAGGGAGGGAATCTGGAGACGCACGCTACGAATTCCAACCAATGTTGATCAGGCACAGCCGAGACAAGAGCGCGCATTTGCCCATAACCAATGATGTCATTGCAGAGTGAGGATACCCCTCCTCAACGATCGTCCATGCTAATGCACAGAGGGCCCCCGTTGGCGGACATATCCGCACCCTGCAAACATCACACTCCAACCTCAAGACGTTTTCCCCTATCAGACGGGATTCAACCAGCCTCAGACTACCCCAATCAGCTCTTTTAGAGCGGGTTGCGGAAGTTCTAACACTGGGTGACACTATGACAATACATATTAAATACATCTTCATAAAAATCTCCACAACAGTCCTCCCTTTTTTTGTCATATGCACCCCATGTCCATCAATGAAATTTGATATGCTTCTTATACCCGGAAATGAATCAGTTATTAGTCCATAAAAAGGAAAACACGGCTTGACATGTAGACTCTACTCTTCAGGGGCATGACTTATAAAGGAGGACACGACATGGTGAGCTGTAGTAATCGCCGATCCGTCTGTGATTCTCTGTCTTGTATGTGGGTCCGGCTTCGGGGCGTCTCATCAAGGAAACTCTGGTCACGCGTCAAATCAGGCAACAGGAGCACCTCGTCACGACATAGAAAGAATAGAAATAAAAACGACATGAGTATATATATTCCCACTTCCTTTAACCACGATCCGCTGTAAAATAAAAAATTAGATCCCCAAAGATTCCCAGACCCTTAAAAAGGACTCCCAACCTTCACTTAGCTACAGCTCTGGCTTCAACAATTACATGAAGAACCCTATCCTTAACGGATGAGAATTGTTCAATTGTATCCCAAGCCCGAGCCGCCCCCACCTTGTACATGCAGGACCCCATGCCCAGACCTGGTCGGGATTGGTGAACAAATCCCTACTAGCTGTCCCTGCCATTCTTAATTTCCTGCGCCATCAGATCCTCGCGATCGGCCGCGACCTAAAATGTTGGGACAGCTTCACCATCGCGCATGAACCTCTTGCTTTGGGGGAATTACCTTTATAAGCTGCAGATCCACATAAACACCAAACTAAAGTTCAAACACACTTGTGGGCTGCCTAGATACCCAAACCGACAAGAGACAGAGCCATTAAAACTAAAACCAATTTTACCCTCTAAAAATGCATCGTTAGATTCCATTGACAAGTGTCTGTCTGGAGTCTTCACTAGTTTGTCAAAACTCCTCATACCCATAATAACATCATAAATGGCATGTACCGCTGTCATCGCTGGGGACTAAAACTCCTCATACCCATAATAACATCATAAATGACATGTACCTCTGTCATCGCTGGGGACTAAAACTCGGTGAAGACTCAGAACAGACCATCGGTCCTGTTCGCTTTCTGAGCTAGTCAGGACATACACTTTAAATAATAACTTGGGATGCTTTTCACCGTTACCCTCGCTAAAATTTACTAAACAACAAAAATATAAATAAACAAAGATACTCCTCATTCTTTGGTGTGGTTGAGCCGCTTCTTGCAGTGGCTGGCGTGGTCTCATCCCTCAAGCTTCTTTACAACGACCCAGTCACCTGGTTGGAAAGAATGTAAACTGATTATTGAGTCGGGTCCAGGAGGGACTCGTGAAATCCTTTTGGTGGACATTTTGAAGTTCATGTCACAACGATCGCACCCACCCCATCAGCCGAGAATATAAGTGACAGCTAATGAGGAGAGTACGACCCTGATTTTGATTGACCTCCAAACAACCCTCATATGACAATAACCCAGACATCGGGACTGTGGTCACTGCATAACCTGTGCGTGGCTTACAATACCTGGAGCCACTGACAAGGTTCTTAGGCTCTGGGATGGGAACCTACTTCACCAGACTGCTGCTTGCCGATTCAAATTCTATTAAAGAAAGACAGTCTTGGCACAAACTTGGTTAGAATTACAGAGGTTATTATTAGTTTGACAAAAATAAAAACTGTCACTCTTACATTTATCATTCTCCCCCCTTTTCTTCCTCATTACAGACTGAAGGAAGAAATGCGTGGTGCAGGAAAAAAGAAACAATGAAATAGCCTATGATACTTTTACCGCCTTAGATTTATCCATATGTACAGCTGTCTACATACACCTGTTCTCTGTGTACAAACTCCTTGGACCTGAAAAATACTTATAAGCAAAATCATTACTCTATCCTTCATATTTAACCTGCAAAGAATGGTAAAATAATAATGACATTCCTGTACATTGGTAAATTGTCAATGACATTCTTTCAAAACCGATTCAAACAAAACCCTTTGTAACCCTTACTTTTCCCGTTCCTACAAACATACAACAGCCGCGACGCATTGAAGGATTGCCGCGGTAAGTTCGAACATATTCACGTTACTACATACAAACATTCCGATACAAACGTGGGGGAAATACTTCCCAGTTTCCAAAACCACAAATGAAAAAAAACAAAAACAGCCAGGATTCTACCTTCACTCTTTCAGCAATAGGAAAAAAAATACAATGGGAATATGAGAGCAACTCGAGAAGCTTGCATGGACCAGCCATACAAAGTTCAAACAAACAGGCATGAGACAACACCTCCATCAACACTCATCATTACAGATTTCTGAAGCCGCAGCTCAACTACATCCATTCCAGAGGGATACCCAAAATAGTATCCTTGGACCACCTATGTTAATCTTTTTGGGGTTCAAAGGCCTTTGCCCCAAAACTAGGCTTCGTGCACTGTGTGACCGTCTGACTATGGGAAGCCTCCATTCCTTCCCTTTGCACAGACCTTGTGTCCATGGCGATTCGAATCGCCTTATCGTCTTAAACCTGCGTCCAGGTTAAACCGTTGCACCCATTTCGGAGATCACCGCCCGGTGTCTTCTTATACGGTGAATTGCAGAACTACAACCACTATATGGTCAAGTCCTCCAACTAGAAACCCTAAACCGAGGTGTCAACTCTATGGCTTGTTGTCCCAACACTTTTGGAACTACAGCAACAACCACAGATCAACCCCCGAATTAGGCCTCTACCCCTCACAGTGTATACATACACAAGCATTTTCCGCTATACACCCATACACTGCGTTGTCAGACTAAACCTCACAGAACAATTACGCCAGTTTACCACCTGCAGAACAATGTGGCTTCCCTCTGTATCTAGATGATAAAATAATGGTGCTACCCCCTGTTTTTCTCTCTACCCAAAACTGTATTACACAGTACAAAACTGGAACAAAATATAAAACACTTTTAAACGCCAAAATGCTTTCCATTTTCCTTCTAAGCACAAATCTCATTGCTCACCTTTAAAAAACCCAAGCTCCTCCCACTAACTTTCTGCTGATATATAAATGCTGAAAAGAAACTTCCGGTTATGCTCAGCTACTTGAAAAAACCAAACTGGTTTATTTACATATCAATTGTTCAGGAAGAGGGAGGGGGAGGGGGGAGCCCAGCCACATTGCTGTGTCTATCAAGACTCCAAAAAAATCCATGGCTACACATTATATATTTCAACAATTTAAAACCTTGTCAAGAAAATGGTGGAATAAAACCCCCCTTTGCAAATGGGAGGGTCCTGACCCAAACATCCCCTGCAAGCAAAACCACAAGTTGACTCAAATACAAATCTCCTGCAAAAAGATGGCTCTAGGGGTTTCGACCAAAACCCCCACTCCTCCTCTACAGGCTATACAATACAAGCTTCAAAACATATGAATTGCCTTCTGGGAAGGAAATATTTAAACATAAAAACACATCATTGTACAAAAACTCTGTTAGTCTTACAATCCATCAAAATTCAGTGTAAAGTGAAGTTTTTCTTAAAACCAAAATCCAATGCAAAAAAAACGCCGCGCATATACTGCAAAGTCAGCTGACCCTGCAATAGCTTACATTCACTTAAATGAAAACAGAGAAATCCCCAACCTAACATCATGTGCATGGAGTTTGCATGTCCTCCCTGTGTCTGCGTTGGCCTCCCCACACACTCCAACTGCTGGTAGGCCAGCCAGATCCTATCCATAAATAGGCCCCAGCATGTGCGTGTGTCCGCAAGCGCGTCGTGGCCCCTCAGGGTAAGACCGCGCTATTTTAAGATACCTCTCAACTCACCTCAAAAGGTGATGCTTAGAAAAGCAATTTAAACCAGAGACAAAACCATCCTCAGTATGTCACTCTGGCGTCCCAGCACTCTCCCCAGCAGTGCACAGGTCAAACTGCAAGCGCACAAAACAGGACAAAATTGCGCCAATCAACAAATGCCAATACAGCATATTCAGGGGCCGTGTTTGCTAAACTGGAACTTCCTATCTCAAACTGTAAACGTCTCTCAAAATGGCCGACAAGCCAGGACTACAAAATGGTGGATGACCCACCACAGCACCTCATGGACAACAAAAATTGCGCCATTGACGCATGCAATTTTTCCCGCCAAAACCAGCATGGGACGTCACAATGAACACCACATGGGTTCTCCCACACAAAGACAAACACAAATGGCCTCCAGCAGGTTAAAAAGGCCGCACTACCCAATTTGCACTAAACATCAAAAACTGAGAAATTCTATCAGCAACATAGCTGACGAATGCCACATGGTATAGTGCCCAAAAGAAAGGTGTCTAGCCTGTGAGTATCATATAAGGGAAGGTGCCAAGAAAAACTGTGCCTCAAAATAGCAGACAAACCTGCAAGGCTAACAAAAACCAAGAATGGCGCCATCGCTTTTTCCCGCCAAAACCAGCATCTCTTTAAAAGAAAATCAAAAATGTTTTTCTCCAAAGACTGACTACACCATTGAAACTTTTCTAAATTATCATCAAAATCCACTGAAAAAGGTGTCAGCTACACTCTACAAGGACCACATGTACACTTACAAACTTAGCCTCCCTTTTGCCAACTAAACAGCACATTCAATAAATGTTAGTTACATGACAATATTAAAAACATATTCATTTCTCTAAGTTCATATACACACTGTGGCATCAGCTTTCATAACAAGCCATTGAGAAATATAACTCCTCAATGCTAGCATCCAAAACAGCCTGCAACCATTCAAAGGGCGTATTCCTTTCAACAAACAGCTACTATTGTCTGGCTTCCAACAATGCCTGGCCACTTGGATATGCGGCGGGAACTTTCAACTCAAAAACCAAACACTTAATATTTTTACACTTATGGGGACATGTGTCTTTGTCCCCTATAAAGGCAAAAATCACAATCTAACCATTTCTATTTTTCATAGAAATCACAAACACCACACACATACAGTATATTGTTGCTTGTAACATCTGCTTAGAGTGTCTTTCCCTCAGGGCACAGCCATTGCAACAACAGTGGGCAAGCCCTTCCCCCATTCAAGCACATGGCAGCCAAGCAATCTACTTTACAAACTTCTCAGTGCACTAAATACCACATCTATACCTTCATTTCATACACAATATACAGTCTATATTTCTCGCTTAGTTACACTCTTACAGCCCACAGTTTCCATCAGATCATCTCTCAGGGCCCTCCCACTACAAAACATGCTATTTACAGAAAGTCACCAACTTTTACCAGTGTAACTGAGATGCTTCCTGCCCCACCCCCACTAAACCTCATGGCTCAAGGACCAGGACAATGCAGCAGCCATTGCTGGCAGCCAACTGCTCAATACATCGCACGATCTAATCACAGACACATGCAGGCATACCCACACACAATCAAATTCACAGGCATACGATCCATGACAAAATCACACACACACACACGCGATTCGCAGACATACACACGCACACATACACACGCTGCAAACTTGAAACATTTCAAAAAGACAAAAAAAATGTTCTTTTAAAGAGTAGAGCCCCCCACATCGGAACGTAGATCCACACTTCCCCCCCATCTCGATCCGATGTCCAAAGGGACTCCATCTATTCCCAAAATCCTGGCCCACCATCTGTTGTGGAATTCTAGGCTGCTGTTTGCAGAGCACACAGCCTATAATTCCTGTGCTATCTAAGCACACGTACAAATAAAATAGTGCAGCGCTAAATAACTTAGTAATTTCTAAACAAGTCCAAAAAGAATCAAGAAAAAAATGTCCCAAAATTCAGTATGAACAATAACAAATGAAAGGAAAAAAGTTGCTAGATGTAGAAAATCCTCAAAAGTGATCAGAGTGCTTGAAAACAATATATCAATAGTGCTTCAATACATGTGTTCCCGTCACCAACTTCACAGGCCGCTCACCTCAAAGATTGGGTCTCTGAGCTAACAGAAGACCAAGATAAAACATTCCCCTTGGAGGGGTATAATTATAGATGAATCCTGTCTTCAGATGATCATTAACAAATGGCGATGCTCCTCCAAACATTAATTCTCAGCAGTATTCATGTAAGACATAAAGACAACCATAGTGCTCTCTGTTTCATTTAAAAACGATCACATTTATTTAAAAAAATCTCACTTACATAAAAAGCACTGAGCCCAGTGCTAGGAACATGAGCCTCCTGTTTTATAGACACAGCGTCTTTCGGTTGCAAGCTTCTGGGTATTGCTGGATGGAATGTCACATAATGGTCCCCTCCGCACGCGTATCGTTCCTCAGGGTGGAACTTCCTCAGCGTATTATGGGGACCCTGTATGGACAATCCTTTAAATACCCTTTCCTTCCATCTGTTATAAGCCACACCCCCAGTGGTCACATGATCACAATGAGGAGAATCACCATCACATGACTCACCATAACCTATCAGTGGTCAGCATGACATACGGCCTCCTTCAAGAGCTAATACCACACCCCCTATTTATTTTTTTGATGTTTAATCAATAGATCAAAAATCCCTGAGAGTGAAATATATTTCAACAATCTGTACCTCATCCTGAAAGAACTTACACTCCGATAAGTCTAATGTACCCCACATACGTGTTCGAAGGTGACCCGCAGTCATCCACGGTTGCGATCATGTAAAAACATGACCGCAAACACCCTCCCCCCGGGCCATCCTGAGGCGCAAATCGGACACACCCCTTGGAGCGCGTCCTTCTCTATTGGTCGGCGCTGCATTTAACATGACGGCGTCATACGTGATCACGTGACGCACGCCAGCCATACGCAATCACGTGACATGCGTCGGCCAATCAGTGTGTCTCTGTGCCAGACTCGTCGCCATAGCGACGCTGACGCCTTAATGCCGGAACTGCACTGAGCACCGTTGCGGCCAAATAGCATCAAGGCCCCACATAAGCGTTCAGTGCAACCTACGGCTACAAGGAAACCGAGCTACCAACTCCCCAAGATGTGTTCTTATTGGCAAGCTATTCAATTTAGCAGTGTCACATAACTGATGGCCCACACTATTTCTACCGCAATGTCATCATAAGTGATCGCATGGTGTGCGTACACCAATCCGTGTATGCACAGCATGAACCAATTGGCTGTCATAACAACCCCAACGCCATAAAACCGAAAATATTAATATAACAGCAATATATATTATATAATACCGTATTACTATCCATAATATTAATTGATAATTACACTCGGGACCTTAATATAATAACACAAGAGGTGTGGCTAAATTTAATATCCATTTTGATATCTAAAATAAAAATAACAAAATGTATGCATCTTTAATTGGTGAACTATATGGGAAGGTTGGTCCAATCCAATGGACCCAATCAAATTAGGGCATCACTACCCATATAGAAATTATTTTTACAACCAACTAGATAATTATAAACAACTGCATACAGTAAGATTCTCACGACCAGAGTAAATATTCCAGATATTAACGGACTCTAATCGTCAGATAACCCCCTACACAGTAATAGATACCGACATCACATCCATCAGCACCCAAAACCCTGCAACCGTATTAAAACAATACATAATAAAATAATGCTAAATAACATGGAACCATCCAATCCGCTTATCGATCAGAGATGAAGCAGTTGAGGTCAAACTCAACATTAAGCCCCGAAGGGACCCCCACCTTTGTCTCATACACCCAGAATGATTCCCGTTTACTAAGCTGTCTTATAAAATTTCCTCCTCTCCAATGCTTGGTAACTTTCTCAATCCCCCAAAATTTTAATTTTGCGGGGCTCCGATTGTGAAACAATCGGAAATGCTTGGAGACATTATGTGTAATGAGGCCTTTTTTGATATTCGTCACGTGTTCCCCTATCCTCACATGGAGGGGCCTGGAAGTTCTTCCCACATATTGCAACCCGCATCCACACTCCAACATATATACCACACCTTCTGTGTTGCATGTTATTAATTGCTTAATTTGGTATTTCTTATTGGTGGCAGATGCGGTGAATTCTTTTCTCTTCTTAACGTTACACTTGGCCTGCCTACATGGAGGGCATTTCCCACAGGAATAAAATCCTGTAAGGAAATTAAAAATTCTATTTTCAAACAGAACAGGAGGGTCAATCACCCCTGGAGCCAACTTGTCTCGTAGTGAGGGCGCCTTTTTATACACAAATTGGGGGCGTTCAGGCAATGCTGGACCCAAAACCTTGTCCTGTTTAAGGATCGGCCAGTGTTTTTGTATAATTTTCTCAAACTTCCTGAATTGGACGTTAAATTCAAGAAACATTCTCATACCCGTGCTGGTATTTGAATTAGGCTTGGGAATATTGGCAACCAAGCTTTTTCTATCTATTTTCCGTACACTTTCCATTTCTTTTTGTAAAGTATTTTCATCATACCCCTTCTGTAAAAAACGGGTAGATAGAACTTTAGATTGAGATATGAAATCGTTTTCATACGTGCAATTCCGTCTAAGGCGTATAAACTGCCCCTTGGGAATGTTGCACAGCCATTTGCTATGGTGGCAACTGTCTATCGGAATAAACGCATTTCTATCGGTGGCTTTGAAGTGGTTGATCATTTTTACATGGTCTCCATCCTTAGATATATTCAAATCAAGGAAAACCATATGCTCTGTGCTGACATTCCAAGTCAGAGCTATATTTTGGTTATTAGCATCTAACTTCCTCATGAACCTATCCAAGGACGGCCTGTCGCCATCCCAAACCATTACGATATCATCAATATAGCGCTGGTAACATACCAGTTCCGATGGTCTATTCTTAAATACAGTCGTTTCCTCCCAATGAGCCATAAAGAGATTAGCTACACTGGGAGCAAATCGGGCTCCCATAGCCACTCCTCTCGTTTGGCTATAAAATTGCTTGTTATACCAAAAATAATTCTTGGCTAAGCAGAATCTCAAACTGTCTGTCAAGAAGTTTTTATGCCGTCTTGAAAGATTAAAGGATTTAAAGGCCCAGGTTACCGATGCAATGGCATCCTCATGACTAATAATAGTATAAAGGGAACTTACATCTGCTGTAATTAGAAAAGTAGACGGGGATATTATCAGGGATTCCAAGATCTGAATTGCATGTTTGGTGTCTTTCAAAAATGCATCAGTTTCTCGGACTAAAGGCTGTAAGAACGTATCGATATATTGACCTAACCTGGAGGTAACGGAATCTATCCCGTTAACTATTGGCCTTCCAGGTGGATTGATGCTATCTTTGTGCATTTTGGGTAAAAAATAAATTATAGGTGTACGGCAAAATAAAGGGTCTAAATACAATGCTTCTTTGGTATTAAGAACGCCTATGTGTTTTCCCCTTTCTATATGGAAATGTAACTCGCTTTTGTATTCTAACAATGGGTCTTTGTTCATAATACTATATGTATTAGAATCGCTGAGTAGATTTTCCATCTCGTTCCTATAATAAGATTTGCTAAGTACTACTAAGCCCCCACCCTTATCTGCAGGGCGGATAACCAAATCTTTTCTCTCCAGTAAAGAGTCAATTCCCTTTTTGATATATTCGGGGTCATTAACCTTCCGTACCTTAAGGGATTCTAAATCCTTTGCCACCATGTTTTTGAAGACATCTATGTTTTTTGTGTCAACTTTAGGGGGATTAAACACTGACTTATTCCGGAGATTAGAGTATTGGTTAAAGGGGGTCTTAATGGTAGGGACGTTGTTTTTAATAACAGGGTTGGACAGAAAATATTTCTTAATGTTCAAACTCCGTACATATTTTTGCAGGCTGACATAAGTTTGAAATTTATTCAAATTCCTGGTGGGAGCATATTTTAAACCTCTGTCCAATGTCCTTATCTCATTATCATTAAGGGGCGTGCCACTTAGATTATAGATCCCTGTACCGATTGGGGCTTTGTTCTTTTTATTTCGCCTTCCTCCCCTCCTTCCTCTCGATTTTTTCTTTTTCTGAAAGGTCCCCCCTCCTGAGTGAATGGCGGGGGGATTGGTCCCTGCCAACCGCCTGGATTGGGTGGCATAGAGGGCGCCCCTCTCCCTACCCCTCTCTGGGCTCTGGGAAAATCCCCCCCCCTCCTGGCACCATGATTCGCCAAGGGGGAAAAACGATTATATGTGGTTAAATGATTTCCATATTGTTGGGGAGTTCTCCCTCTGTTGGAATATGTATCGTACCCCGAGGTATGATAATAATCATTCTGGTGATAATTTGAATCATTACCTCTATTAGTATACGTCCCGTTTCTATCTGGCGCATATTGGTAATTACCCTGTTGACTATAATCATTATATTGTCCATTATGCCCTGTAGATGCACCATAGTCATAATTCCTATGGGGGGATTGGTTTGTACCACCTCTCTTTCCCCGCCCTCTCCTATTCTTACCCTTTTTCCCCCGTATGGCCTGATATTGACTCTCCTCATGAGGTGTCCCCCCATAGGGATATTCAGAATGGTCATATGTATACACATTATTACCACTAGTCATGGGTAATGGAGGAGTGACTGCTTCCACAGTGGAATGTTCGGGTTGTGTTTGTGTCATGGTGACGTCAACTGGGCTGGTTTGCCATTTGAACACATTGCCCTTACTGAAATCCTCTAGATCCCTAATGTATTTCTTCCGTTTTTTATTTTGAGACTCAGAATCCCATTTAATTAATCTGTTTTTTAGTTCTGTTGATAATCTCAAGAACTCATCAGATTCCTTGTGAGGTTCAAGGGAACTCCTGAGCTCTCGGATTTGGGTCTCTAAGTTTTTCATTTTTCTTTGTTTCCTCCTATGCAAGAGTTCTAGGAGTTCTAGACCCTTACATAAAAAGAAATCACCCCATTCTTTTGTAGCTTCATCATCAACAAGACCGTCATTAGGGGGAACATCCCATCTAAGGCGTCTTGGGATTAATTTGGCTGCTATATACTGCTCAAAGGAAACGATATCCCACCAAGTTTTTACCTTCTTCTCGAAAACATGCCCCAGTTTTCTGAAGGTTTGGGCTATATCGTTACCTTCTCCCGTAATTGGGTTTCTAGAGAAGACATCTCCTATTTTTATTTCTCTTTTTTCCAAATATTGAAAAACATCCATAATCAATTGCTGCTAGACCGTAATATATTGTGAAATGGTACTGAAAAAATGGTGGGTTTAGTCAGCGCAAAAGAAAAAAACTGTGAAAATATGGAACCCCAGAAGAGGTTCCCTAAAGCCGCTGTGCACTCAAGGTCAATATATCACACTCCTTGCAAATAACATGTACAAATAAAAAAAAAAAAAAAAAAAAAAAAAAAAAAAAAAAAAAAAAAAAAAAAAAAAAAAAAAAAAAAAAAAAAAAAAAAAAAAAAAAAAAGGCGCCCTCACTACGAGACAAGTTGGCTCCAGGGGTGATTGACCCTCCTGTTCTGTTTGAAAATAGAATTTTTAATTTCCTTACAGGATTTTATTCCTGTGGGAAATGCCCTCCATGTAGGCAGGCCAAGTGTAACGTTAAGAAGAGAAAAGAATTCACCGCATCTGCCACCAATAAGAAATACCAAATTAAGCAATTAATAACATGCAACACAGAAGGTGTGGTATATATGTTGGAGTGTGGATGCGGGTTGCAATATGTGGGAAGAACTTCCAGGCCCCTCCATGTGAGGATAGGGGAACACGTGACGAATATCAAAAAAGGCCTCATTACACATAATGTCTCCAAGCATTTCCGATTGTTTCACAATCGGAGCCCCGCAAAATTAAAATTTTGGGGGATTGAGAAAGTTACCAAGCATTGGAGAGGAGGAAATTTTATAAGACAGCTTAGTAAACGGGAATCATTCTGGGTGTATGAGACAAAGGTGGGGGTCCCTTCGGGGCTTAATGTTGAGTTTGACCTCAACTGCTTCATCTCTGATCGATAAGCGGATTGGATGGTTCCATGTTATTTAGCATTATTTTATTATGTATTGTTTTAATACGGTTGCAGGGTTTTGGGTGCTGATGGATGTGATGTCGGTATCTATTACTGTGTAGGGGGTTATCTGACGATTAGAGTCCGTTAATATCTGGAATATTTACTCTGGTCGTGAGAATCTTACTGTATGCAGTTGTTTATAATTATCTAGTTGGTTGTAAAAATAATTTCTATATGGGTAGTGATGCCCTAATTTGATTGGGTCCATTGGATTGGACCAACCTTCCCATATAGTTCACCAATTAAAGATGCATACATTTTGTTATTTTTATTTTAGATATCAAAATGGATATTAAATTTAGCCACACCTCTTGTGTTATTATATTAAGGTCCCGAGTGTAATTATCAATTAATATTATGGATAGTAATACGGTATTATATAATATATATTGCTGTTATATTAATATTTTCGGTTTTATGGCGTTGGGGTTGTTATGACAGCCAATTGGTTCATGCTGTGCATACACGGATTGGTGTACGCACACCATGCGATCACTTATGATGACATTGCGGTAGAAATAGTGTGGGCCATCAGTTATGTGACACTGCTAAATTGAATAGCTTGCCAATAAGAACACATCTTGGGGAGTTGGTAGCTCGGTTTCCTTGTAGCCGTAGGTTGCACTGAACGCTTATGTGGGGCCTTGATGCTATTTGGCCGCAACGGTGCTCAGTGCAGTTCCGGCATTAAGGCGTCAGCGTCGCTATGGCGACGAGTCTGGCACAGAGACACACTGATTGGCCGACGCATGTCACGTGATTGCGTATGGCTGGCGTGCGTCACGTGATCACGTATGACGCCGTCATGTTAAATGCAGCGCCGACCAATAGAGAAGGACGCGCTCCAAGGGGTGTGTCCGATTTGCGCCTCAGGATGGCCCGGGGGGAGGGTGTTTGCGGTCATGTTTTTACATGATCGCAACCGTGGATGACTGCGGGTCACCTTCGAACACGTATGTGGGGTACATTAGACTTATCGGAGTGTAAGTTCTTTCAGGATGAGGTACAGATTGTTGAAATATATTTCACTCTCAGGGATTTTTGATCTATTGATTAAACATCAAAAAAATAAATAGGGGGTGTGGTATTAGCTCTTGAAGGAGGCCGTATGTCATGCTGACCACTGATAGGTTATGGTGAGTCATGTGATGGTGATTCTCCTCATTGTGATCATGTGACCACTGGGGGTGTGGCTTATAACAGATGGAAGGAAAGGGTATTTAAAGGATTGTCCATACAGGGTCCCCATAATACGCTGAGGAAGTTCCACCCTGAGGAACGATACGCGTGCGGAGGGGACCATTATGTGACATTCCATCCAGCAATACCCAGAAGCTTGCAACCGAAAGACGCTGTGTCTATAAAACAGGAGGCTCATGTTCCTAGCACTGGGCTCAGTGCTTTTTATGTAAGTGAGATTTTTTTAAATAAATGTGATCGTTTTTAAATGAAACAGAGAGCACTATGGTTGTCTTTATGTCTTACATGAATACTGCTGAGAATTAATGTTTGGAGGAGCATCGCCATTTGTTAATGATCATCTGAAGACAGGATTCATCTATAATTATACCCCTCCAAGGGGAATGTTTTATCTTGGTCTTCTGTTAGCTCAGAGACCCAATCTTTGAGGTGAGCGGCCTGTGAAGTTGGTGACGGGAACACATGTATTGAAGCACTATTGATATATTGTTTTCAAGCACTCTGATCACTTTTGAGGATTTTCTACATCTAGCAACTTTTTTCCTTTCATTTGTTATTGTTCATACTGAATTTTGGGACATTTTTTTCTTGATTCTTTTTGGACTTGTTTAGAAATTACTAAGTTATTTAGCGCTGCACTATTTTATTTGTACATGTTATTTGCAAGGAGTGTGATATATTGACCTTGAGTGCACAGCGGCTTTAGGGAACCTCTTCTGGGGTTCCATATTTTCACAGTTTTTTTCTTTTGCGCTGACTAAACCCACCATTTTTTCAGTACCATTTCACAATATATTACGGTCTAGCAGCAATTGATTATGGATGTTTTTCAATATTTGGAAAAAAGAGAAATAAAAATAGGAGATGTCTTCTCTAGAAACCCAATTACGGGAGAAGGTAACGATATAGCCCAAACCTTCAGAAAACTGGGGCATGTTTTCGAGAAGAAGGTAAAAACTTGGTGGGATATCGTTTCCTTTGAGCAGTATATAGCAGCCAAATTAATCCCAAGACGCCTTAGATGGGATGTTCCCCCTAATGACGGTCTTGTTGATGATGAAGCTACAAAAGAATGGGGTGATTTCTTTTTATGTAAGGGTCTAGAACTCCTAGAACTCTTGCATAGGAGGAAACAAAGAAAAATGAAAAACTTAGAGACCCAAATCCGAGAGCTCAGGAGTTCCCTTGAACCTCACAAGGAATCTGATGAGTTCTTGAGATTATCAACAGAACTAAAAAACAGATTAATTAAATGGGATTCTGAGTCTCAAAATAAAAAACGGAAGAAATACATTAGGGATCTAGAGGATTTCAGTAAGGGCAATGTGTTCAAATGGCAAACCAGCCCAGTTGACGTCACCATGACACAAACACAACCCGAACATTCCACTGTGGAAGCAGTCACTCCTCCATTACCCATGACTAGTGGTAATAATGTGTATACATATGACCATTCTGAATATCCCTATGGGGGGACACCTCATGAGGAGAGTCAATATCAGGCCATACGGGGGAAAAAGGGTAAGAATAGGAGAGGGCGGGGAAAGAGAGGTGGTACAAACCAATCCCCCCATAGGAATTATGACTATGGTGCATCTACAGGGCATAATGGACAATATAATGATTATAGTCAACAGGGTAATTACCAATATGCGCCAGATAGAAACGGGACGTATACTAATAGAGGTAATGATTCAAATTATCACCAGAATGATTATTATCATACCTCGGGGTACGATACATATTCCAACAGAGGGAGAACTCCCCAACAATATGGAAATCATTTAACCACATATAATCGTTTTTCCCCCTTGGCGAATCATGGTGCCAGGAGGGGGGGGGATTTTCCCAGAGCCCAGAGAGGGGTAGGGAGAGGGGCGCCCTCTATGCCACCCAATCCAGGCGGTTGGCAGGGACCAATCCCCCCGCCATTCACTCAGGAGGGGGGACCTTTCAGAAAAAGAAAAAATCGAGAGGAAGGAGGGGAGGAAGGCGAAATAAAAAGAACAAAGCCCCAATCGGTACAGGGATCTATAATCTAAGTGGCACGCCCCTTAATGATAATGAGATAAGGACATTGGACAGAGGTTTAAAATATGCTCCCACCAGGAATTTGAATAAATTTCAAACTTATGTCAGCCTGCAAAAATATGTACGGAGTTTGAACATTAAGAAATATTTTCTGTCCAACCCTGTTATTAAAAACAACGTCCCTACCATTAAGACCCCCTTTAACCAATACTCTAATCTCCGGAATAAGTCAGTGTTTAATCCCCCTAAAGTTGACACAAAAAACATAGATGTCTTCAAAAACATGGTGGCAAAGGATTTAGAATCCCTTAAGGTACGGAAGGTTAATGACCCCGAATATATCAAAAAGGGAATTGACTCTTTACTGGAGAGAAAAGATTTGGTTATCCGCCCTGCAGATAAGGGTGGGGGCTTAGTAGTACTTAGCAAATCTTATTATAGGAACGAGATGGAAAATCTACTCAGCGATTCTAATACATATAGTATTATGAACAAAGACCCATTGTTAGAATACAAAAGCGAGTTACATTTCCATATAGAAAGGGGAAAACACATAGGCGTTCTTAATACCAAAGAAGCATTGTATTTAGACCCTTTATTTTGCCGTACACCTATAATTTATTTTTTACCCAAAATGCACAAAGATAGCATCAATCCACCTGGAAGGCCAATAGTTAACGGGATAGATTCCGTTACCTCCAGGTTAGGTCAATATATCGATACGTTCTTACAGCCTTTAGTCCGAGAAACTGATGCATTTTTGAAAGACACCAAACATGCAATTCAGATCTTGGAATCCCTGATAATATCCCCGTCTACTTTTCTAATTACAGCAGATGTAAGTTCCCTTTATACTATTATTAGTCATGAGGATGCCATTGCATCGGTAACCTGGGCCTTTAAATCCTTTAATCTTTCAAGACGGCATAAAAACTTCTTGACAGACAGTTTGAGATTCTGCTTAGCCAAGAATTATTTTTGGTATAACAAGCAATTTTATAGCCAAACGAGAGGAGTGGCTATGGGAGCCCGATTTGCTCCCAGTGTAGCTAATCTCTTTATGGCTCATTGGGAGGAAACGACTGTATTTAAGAATAGACCATCGGAACTGGTATGTTACCAGCGCTATATTGATGATATCGTAATGGTTTGGGATGGCGACAGGCCGTCCTTGGATAGGTTCATGAGGAAGTTAGATGCTAATAACCAAAATATAGCTCTGACTTGGAATGTCAGCACAGAGCATATGGTTTTCCTTGATTTGAATATATCTAAGGATGGAGACCATGTAAAAATGATCAACCACTTCAAAGCCACCGATAGAAATGCGTTTATTCCGATAGACAGTTGCCACCATAGCAAATGGCTGTGCAACATTCCCAAGGGGCAGTTTATACGCCTTAGACGGAATTGCACGTATGAAAACGATTTCATATCTCAATCTAAAGTTCTATCTACCCGTTTTTTACAGAAGGGGTATGATGAAAATACTTTACAAAAAGAAATGGAAAGTGTACGGAAAATAGATAGAAAAAGCTTGGTTGCCAATATTCCCAAGCCTAATTCAAATACCAGCACGGGTATGAGAATGTTTCTTGAATTTAACGTCCAATTCAGGAAGTTTGAGAAAATTATACAAAAACACTGGCCGATCCTTAAACAGGACAAGGTTTTGGGTCCAGCATTGCCTGAACGCCCCCAATTTGTGTATAAAAAGGCGCCCTCACTACGAGACAAGTTGGCTCCAGGGGTGATTGACCCTCCTGTTCTGTTTGAAAATAGAATTTTTAATTTCCTTACAGGATTTTATTCCTGTGGGAAATGCCCTCCATGTAGGCAGGCCAAGTGTAACGTTAAGAAGAGAAAAGAATTCACCGCATCTGCCACCAATAAGAAATACCAAATTAAGCAATTAATAACATGCAACACAGAAGGTGTGGTATATATGTTGGAGTGTGGATGCGGGTTGCAATATGTGGGAAGAACTTCCAGGCCCCTCCATGTGAGGATAGGGGAACACGTGACGAATATCAAAAAAGGCCTCATTACACATAATGTCTCCAAGCATTTCCGATTGTTTCACAATCGGAGCCCCGCAAAATTAAAATTTTGGGGGATTGAGAAAGTTACCAAGCATTGGAGAGGAGGAAATTTTATAAGACAGCTTAGTAAACGGGAATCATTCTGGGTGTATGAGACAAAGGTGGGGGTCCCTTCGGGGCTTAATGTTGAGTTTGACCTCAACTGCTTCATCTCTGATCGATAAGCGGATTGGATGGTTCCATGTTATTTAGCATTATTTTATTATGTATTGTTTTAATACGGTTGCAGGGTTTTGGGTGCTGATGGATGTGATGTCGGTATCTATTACTGTGTAGGGGGTTATCTGACGATTAGAGTCCGTTAATATCTGGAATATTTACTCTGGTCGTGAGAATCTTACTGTATGCAGTTGTTTATAATTATCTAGTTGGTTGTAAAAATAATTTCTATATGGGTAGTGATGCCCTAATTTGATTGGGTCCATTGGATTGGACCAACCTTCCCATATAGTTCACCAATTAAAGATGCATACATTTTGTTATTTTTATTTTAGATATCAAAATGGATATTAAATTTAGCCACACCTCTTGTGTTATTATATTAAGGTCCCGAGTGTAATTATCAATTAATATTATGGATAGTAATACGGTATTATATAATATATATTGCTGTTATATTAATATTTTCGGTTTTATGGCGTTGGGGTTGTTATGACAGCCAATTGGTTCATGCTGTGCATACACGGATTGGTGTACGCACACCATGCGATCACTTATGATGACATTGCGGTAGAAATAGTGTGGGCCATCAGTTATGTGACACTGCTAAATTGAATAGCTTGCCAATAAGAACACATCTTGGGGAGTTGGTAGCTCGGTTTCCTTGTAGCCGTAGGTTGCACTGAACGCTTATGTGGGGCCTTGATGCTATTTGGCCGCAACGGTGCTCAGTGCAGTTCCGGCATTAAGGCGTCAGCGTCGCTATGGCGACGAGTCTGGCACAGAGACACACTGATTGGCCGACGCATGTCACGTGATTGCGTATGGCTGGCGTGCGTCACGTGATCACGTATGACGCCGTCATGTTAAATGCAGCGCCGACCAATAGAGAAGGACGCGCTCCAAGGGGTGTGTCCGATTTGCGCCTCAGGATGGCCCGGGGGGAGGGTGTTTGCGGTCATGTTTTTACATGATCGCAACCGTGGATGACTGCGGGTCACCTTCGAACACGTATGTGGGGTACATTAGACTTATCGGAGTGTAAGTTCTTTCAGGATGAGGTACAGATTGTTGAAATATATTTCACTCTCAGGGATTTTTGATCTATTGATTAAACATCAAAAAAATAAATAGGGGGTGTGGTATTAGCTCTTGAAGGAGGCCGTATGTCATGCTGACCACTGATAGGTTATGGTGAGTCATGTGATGGTGATTCTCCTCATTGTGATCATGTGACCACTGGGGGTGTGGCTTATAACAGATGGAAGGAAAGGGTATTTAAAGGATTGTCCATACAGGGTCCCCATAATACGCTGAGGAAGTTCCACCCTGAGGAACGATACGCGTGCGGAGGGGACCATTATGTGACATTCCATCCAGCAATACCCAGAAGCTTGCAACCGAAAGACGCTGTGTCTATAAAACAGGAGGCTCATGTTCCTAGCACTGGGCTCAGTGCTTTTTATGTAAGTGAGATTTTTTTAAATAAATGTGATCGTTTTTAAATGAAACAGAGAGCACTATGGTTGTCTTTATGTCTTACATGAATACTGCTGAGAATTAATGTTTGGAGGAGCATCGCCATTTGTTAATGATCATCTGAAGACAGGATTCATCTATAATTATACCCCTCCAAGGGGAATGTTTTATCTTGGTCTTCTGTTAGCTCAGAGACCCAATCTTTGAGGTGAGCGGCCTGTGAAGTTGGTGACGGGAACACATGTATTGAAGCACTATTGATATATTGTTTTCAAGCACTCTGATCACTTTTGAGGATTTTCTACATCTAGCAACTTTTTTCCTTTCATTTGTTATTGTTCATACTGAATTTTGGGACATTTTTTTCTTGATTCTTTTTGGACTTGTTTAGAAATTACTAAGTTATTTAGCGCTGCACTATTTTATTTGTACATGTTATTTGCAAGGAGTGTGATATATTGACCTTGAGTGCACAGCGGCTTTAGGGAACCTCTTCTGGGGTTCCATATTTTCACAGTTTTTTTCTTTTGCGCTGACTAAACCCACCATTTTTTCTATCTAAGCACACATCAGATTTAATCTTTTTGAAGTAATGCTATAGTTAAGTTTAGTTTGCTAAAGTCCACTCACCGTTCATCCCCATTCATTCAAGGAAACCACCAACACAGGTCTTCTTATCAGGCCATTCCAGCAAAGACTCCCTGTTAAGCCAACGCCTACTCATAGGCTTTTATTAAACTCAAAAGATCTCAAGACAGGGAGGTAATTGGCTGCAGCAACCAATCCCCTCCCCATGGGCGGGAACCTCATAGGATGTTCCCTCACATGAAAATGACAACACTTGGACATTCCTTCCAACAGGATATGTCATACATGAATATAATAACGTATGATGGCTTAAGTTACCGTTGATAGGAATTCTTATTCTGCGCTATTCCATAGAATAACGCATAAGATTATACTATTATTGAATGGGGGAGGGAGGGAATCTGCAGACGCACGCTACGAATTCCAACCAATGTTGATCAGGCACAGCCGAGACAAGAGCGCGCATTTGCCCATAACCAATGATGTCATTGCAGAGTGAGGATACCCCTCCTCAACGATCGTCCATGCTAATGCACAGAGGGCCCCCGTTGGCGGACATATCCGCACCCTGCAAACATCACACTCCAACCTCAAAACGTTTTCCCCTATCAGACGGGATTCAACCAGCCTCAGACTACCCCAATCAGCTCTTTTAGAGCGGGTTGCGGAAGTACTAACACTGGGTGACACTATGACAATACATATTAAATACATCTTCATAAAAATCTCCACAACAAATTCAACAGAGAGCATTGTGTGCTTAGGGCACTTTCCACATCAGTGTCCCCCCCCCCATTGTACATGTTCATCTCCTGCTAATTTGCAGAGCCATGGAATATCAGCTACACAGTTCTTAAGACGGCACTGCAAAGTGCAATAACCCATAGCAACCAGGTTTTAGTTTACTGAAGCCAATAAAGTTGGAAAAAAATTAAGTGTGGAGGATTACCTGCACAGTGTTGCCACAGTCCTGGAGACCAATCTGGAAGATAACTTCATTAGCACTTTGGGCGTTCGGCTTGCAGCCTTGGGGTCCCAGGCTCAGATCAGAAGACTTCACTAGCTTTCCATTCCCATAAAAATCCATCATGACACTGACCACCATGCGGTCCTCTTCACACTGGACACTGATGGGGGAACTAGATGAAATTACGGTCGGGGGCTGCTGGCGGATCATCCCACCAGCACGTTCACCAGGTGAACCCCACTGAACACTGCCTCTAGAAGCCCCAAATATTGCATTAGCTCCTGAGTAAATCCCTCCGGAACCCTCTCTAGAAGACCCCTGGCTCTGGCCAGGTACAACCCGCTGGTTACTCCTCCACCAGTCTGATTGGCGCCTATGTCTCACCAAGGCTCCATCCCCAGTACATCCAAACTCTGGTCCATAAACCAGGGCCAAAAGCAACAGCCAACTACAGCAGGTCCTCACTCCTAGACCCATCCTGCCTGCAAGACCAACAGCACAATGAGGCAGGAAGAAAGAGCTGCCCTTTATACCCCTCCCACCAGTCACTAATACCCCCAGCTGGGGCAAATCATCACCACACCCAAATGGCTGCCTCAAAAAACCAAGATTGATCTCTTGATGCTGAGACAGTTAACCACTTGCCGACAGTCACCTTATTTGATTGAAGCTACACAGGAGAAATTCAATAGCTTAGTCCCACTACTATATTTGTTATGGATTAATCACTAGGAGTAGCAAATGATCAAAAAAACTGATGATACAAATGGCTCTCCATGGAGTACGCTATACAACCAGCATAATCTCACATGACTGATCAATGTTTCAATCAGGTGCAATTGAAAACTACAAAATGCTACTGAATACTACCAGTGTAGCTTATATACCATATAGGGGTCCATATATTTCAGGGCTCATTTATATATATGGGGGTGTGTTTAATGCACATGTGCCAAAGTTCCTTCTGTTAAGCTGCCCATTAGATTTGTACCAATTTTAAATAAACAAGGATGCGCCAGCAAGGCGCATTGGGGTGCCATACAGAATGGCAAAACAATGTAAATCTGGCCTTGGTGATCATTTACTAGTCCTAGCGATTAACAGCTAGTGATGTTGTTGTCAGGATTGGGTTTGTAAACTCTCCTGTGTAGCTCTGGTCTTAGGGCTCATTCACATGGATCTGTACTTATTGCAGAGCCGTTTGCAGCAACATGTGTTGTATGTGCTATGGGGTGCCCACCCATTCACGTCTATGAGTGCACCCAACAGAAAACTCTTGCATTGCCATGTCTGCACATCAAATAATGCTGATGAACATATACAATATGTGAATAGGCCCATTACCATTATCTTCCGTAGAACCCAAAATGCACATTGATTCAGCAAAATACACATTTCATATTCTTAATATGCTATATCTCTGGGATCTGCTTAGATCTTGTTCTCCTGCAAGGTCCTATTTATTGTTGCCTCAAAAAGTCATTCCACCAAAAACAGATATTTTAGTCACAGTGGGGACTGGTAGGCTCAGTTAGTCCTGTTTTTTTAAGTTCTCGGTACTCCAACAGTGAGATCAGCTTCCATAGTTTCCAACTTTGTTTTTGTTCACTTGGAAATGTTTGGTTGTCCCTGCTAACCTTTGTGTGTCCTAGCTCCTCCTGTTACTTTGTCCATAAAATAAAATGTCAGCAGGGATGGTGAGAGCCCCTCATAATGGACTCAGCAGCTGTGCAGACCTAGGAAGTCAGTTCAGGGAGGGTGGGAGCCTCTGATAATGGACAACATAGCTCTGCAGAGCCAGAAAAACTCTGCACATGGATAGTGGAAGTCCCTTATAATGGGCACATCAGGTTTTCAGACCCAGGAACTCAGCACAGGAGTGGTGGGAACCCCTTGTAATGGCACAACACGTGTCCAGACTGCTCAGACCTGAAACTCAGCACAAGAATGTTGGGATCCCTTCATAATGGGCACAGTGGCTGTGAATACCTGTGAACTTAGGACAGGGATGGTGTGGAACCCCTCATAATGGGCACAACAGGTGTACGGACCTGGGAACTCAGTACAGGAATCGTCAGAGCCCCTCATAATGGGCACAACCATTGCTCAGACCTGGACCTCAGCACAGGAATGGTGGGAACCCCTCATAATGAGCACTGCATCAGTGACTACTTGGGAACTCAGCACAAGGATGGTGGGAACCTCTTATAATGTCCACAACAGGTATGCAGACCTGATAACTCAGTGCAAGGATGATGGAAGCCCCCTGATAATAGACAAAATAGGTCCCCAGAGCCAGAAACTCTTTCTGTGGATGGCGGGAGTCCCTCATAATGGGTACAACAGGTGTGCAGACCTGGGAATTCAGCACAGGAGTGATGGAAACCCCTTATAATGGGCACAAGTGTCCAGACCACTCAGGCCTGGAAGTCTGCACAGGAATGATGGGAGGCCTTCACAATGAGCTGTGAATACCTGTAAACTCAGCACAGGGATGGTGTGGAACCCCTCATAATGGGCACAACAGGTGTATGGACCTGGGAACTCAGTGCAGGAATTGTCAGAGCCCCTCATAATGGGCACAACCATTGTTCAGACCTGGAACTCAGCACAGGAATGGTGGGAGCCCCTCATAATGAGCAAAGCAGTGGTGACTACCTGAGAACTCAGCACAAGGATGGTGGAAACCTTTTACATTGTCTACAACAGGTGTGCAGACCTGAGAACTCAGTGCAAAGATAATGGAAACCCCTGAAAATGGACAACATAGGTCTGCAGAGCCAGAAATTCTTCATGTGGATGGCGGGAGCCCCTCATAATGGGCACAACAAGCGTGCAGACCTGGGAATTCAGCACAGGGGAGGTGTGAACCCCTTATAATGGGCACAAGTGTTCAGACTGCTCAGGCCTGGAACTCAGCACAAGAATGGTGGGAGCCTCTTATAATGGACACAGCAGCTGTGAATACCTGGGAATTCAGCACAGGAATGGTGAGAGCCCCTCATGTTGGGTACAACTGATGCGCAGATCTGGGAACTCAGGGAAATAATTATGGAAGCCCCTGATAATGGACAACCTATAACTGCAGTTCTAGAAACTCTATATGTGGATGTCAGGAGCCCCTCATAATGAGCACACCCCAGGTCTGGATTTTGAGGGGAACTCTACGCCAATATTTAAAAAAGTGGAGTCCCTCAAAATCCATACCAAACCCTTACCTGAGCATGCAGCCTGGCAGGCACCCCCCTGAAACATGCCAGGCCACATGCCCTCAACATGGGGGGCACTTCTCCCCACCACAAAGAACTTTGTCCCCATGTTGATGGGGACAAGGGCCTCTTCCCCACAACCCTGGACTGTGGTGGTCTGCAGGCAGGGGGGCTTATCAGAATCTGGAAGCCCACTTTAACAAGGGGGCCCTTAGATTCCGGCCCCCATATATGAATGAGTATGGGGTACATAGTACCCCTACCCATTCACCCCCAAAAAAAGTATAGTGTAAGAAAAGCAGGAGGCACTTTTTGACAAGTCCTTCATTAAAAATTAACAACAACAAAGTCTCCCACCATTTTGGCAGCTCCGGTGTCTGACAGTTCTTATAGAGTATGGGGTGTGGCCATGTGGTGATGTCATCCTAAGACCCCATCCCTTGTGACATCACAAACCCATCATGTCCAGGTAGTGATGAAACATGGCGTGGGGTCTCCGGTCTCCGGTTGACATCAGTGATTGGCCACGCCCAATAGCTATATAAGAACTGTCAGAAGGGCGGGAGCCTTCGTCAGGGTAGGAGTGTTGTTTTTTTTTTTTTTTAATCGGGTCAGCAGACATAGCGATTGATGTTGGAGCTACCACGGGGGACATTACATTTTTAATAAAGGAGTTGTCAGAAACCTGTCTTTACCTAAGTCGGGGGGCTCGATTACAGCCAGGATCGGCACAAACATTAGTAGAGTGCATTACACACAGGGTGTATGCTCTCACTGAATGGCAAGCTCCCTTTTCTGGCTGAAACATACCTTATGCACTCTCACATGTGCACAGGGGCTACCTGTGCACTGTTCCTTTGTCTCCCCCGGTGGCTTTTGGCTGGGCGTTCCATGTTTCTCAACTGCAATCTGGTAGGTAACAACAGGATCTCCTGAGGAAGCTTCAAAGCTAAACGCGTAGTGATCCTTCGGTACTCTGATTTCCTACGGGGCCCCCGATATGTAGGACCTTCTCTATAGACCCACCACAGAGTCCATATCTATGGGTATACCCACAGGTTCTCGTGTTCCCTTAGGACACATTTATTTGGGACAATACCATGTATGTACATTGGAATACTTGTCAGTTTTTACATAATGGTTTTAACTAGGGATGAGCTTCGAGTTCGAGTCAAACTCATGTTCAACTCGAACATTACCTGTTCGCCGAACAGCGAACAATTTGGGGTGTTCACAGCAAATTCGAAAAGCCGCGGAACACCCTGTAAAAGTCTATGGGAGAAATCTAAAGTGCTTATTTTAAAGGCTTATATGCAAGTTATTGTCATAAAAAGTGTTTGGGGACCTGGGTCCTGCCCCAGAGGACATGTATCAATGCAAAAAATAGTTTTAAAAACAGCCGTTTTTTTCAGGAGCAGTGATTTTAATAATGCTTAAACTGAAACAATTAAAGTGAAATATTCCTTTAAATTTCATACCTGGGGGTGTGTATAGTATATGCCTGTAAAGTATGGATTTTAAGGGGAACTCCGCGGCAAATAAAAGAAAAAAATGGCGTGGAGTTCCCCCCAATAATCCATACCAGACCCTTATCCGAGCACGCATCCTGGCAGGCTGCAGGAAAAGAGGTGGGGACGAGAGAGAGCGCCACCCCCCTCCTGAACCGTACCAGGCCACATGCCCTCAACATGGGGAGGATGCTTTGGGGTCTAGACCCACAACCCTTGCCCGGTGGTTGTGGGGGTCTGCGGGGGGGGCTTATCAAAATTTGGAAGACCCCTTTCACAAAGGGGACCCCCAGATCCCGTACTACTATGTGAATTGGTAAGGGGGTACATTGTACCCCTACCATTTCACAAATAAAGTGTAAAAAAAAAACACAGACGGGATAAGTCCTTTATTAAAAAGTAATCCATTCTCGATCTCCACTCCAGTGATGTCGATATCCAGCAACGGATGATCTGCAGGCTGCAGCGATGATGTCCATGCAACGGGAAACCTGCGTTACATCAGAGGGGGCGGGGTCACCCGCACCTCACTGGGAAAGCCACCCCTTGCAAATTCATATGGGCAGGCCGGACTCTGGGGGTCCCCTTTGTTCAAGGGGTTTTCCAGATTCCAATAAGCCCCCCCAATCACCGGGCAAGGGTTCGAGGGAAGGAGACCCTTGTCCTCATCAACATGGGGACAAATTCCCCATGTTGAGGGCATGTGGCCTGGTACAGTTCAGGAGGGGGCGCTCTCTCGTCCGTCCCCCTCTTTTCCTGTGGCCTGCCAGGTTGCGTGCTCGGATAAGGGTCTGGTATGGATTTTTGGGGGGACCCCACGCCATTTTTATAATTTTGGTGCGGAGTTCCCCTTAATATCCATGCCAGACCTGAAGGGCCTGTTAATGGAATTTTGGGGGACCCCCACGCATTTTTTTTTTCAATGACTTTTCTCTGTATTTCCGGGAGCCAACAATTCATTACAGCGTGAGTAGTTTTAAATTACTTTTTTCCTTCAGAAATTACATTTTGTGCAGGGACAGTTCTAAGCATGGGAAACATGCACTACTTTATAGGCATACTTTAGACACCCCCCGGTACGAAATTTAAAGGAATATTTCACTTTAAGCATTATTAAAATCACTGCTCCCTAATAAACGGATGTTTTTAAAACTTTTTTTTGCATTTATTCATGTCCCCTGGGGCAGGACCCAGGTCCCCAATTTTTTTTATTTTAATTTGGCTCGGAGTTCCCCTTAAAATCCATACTTTACACACCCCCAGGTATGAAATTTAAAGGAATATTTCACTTTTGTTTCACTTTAAGCATTATTAAAACACTGCGCCTGAAAAAACTGCCGTTTTTAAAACTTTTTTTGCATTGATACATGTCCCCTGGGGCAGGGCCCAGGTCCCCAAAATTTTTTTTACGACGATAACTTGCAGATTAACCTTTAAAATTGGCTCTTTTGATTTTTCATGTTCGTGTCCCATAGACTTTAACGGTGTTCGCACAAATTTCCCTGTTCGCATGTTCTGGTGCGAACCGAACTGGGGGATGTTCGGCTCATCCCTACCTCTGACTAGTGATGAGCCGAACACACCCGGGTTCGGTTCGCACCAGAACCCGCGAACGGACCGAAAGTTCGCACAAACTTTAGAACCCTAATAAATACAATGGATGCGAACGTTCTAAATCTAAAGTGCTATAACGACTAATATGCATGTTATTGTCCTAAAAAGGGTTTGGGAACCCGGGTTCTGCACCAGGGGACATGTATCAATGCAAAAAAAAGTTTTAAAAACAGCCGTTTTTCGGGAGCAGTCATTTTAATGATGCATAAAGTGAAAAAAAAAGGTCAAATATTCCTTTAAATATCGTACCTGGGGGGTGTCTAAAGTATGCCTGTGAAGTGCCACGTGTTTCCCGTGTTTAGAACTGTCCCTGCACAAAATTACATTTCTAAAGGGAAAAAAAGCCATTTAAAACTGCTTGCGGCTTTAATGTAACGTCTGGTCCCGGTAATATGGATTAAAATCTTTAAGAAAAAAGGCATAGCTACCCCATCACACCCCCCCCCCTACCCCATTACCAGCCCCTTTGGGTCTTGTATGGATATTAAGGGGAACCCCGCACACAAAATAAAAAAGGCCCTATATACTCTGAACAGCCGTATACAGGCGGTGCATACAAGACAGGGACTGTAGGTTTGTTCTTATGTAGAATCTGTTTGTAATTTTGAACAGGTACATTGTTTAAGTGTAGCTCCATCCCAAAAATCTATTTTTAAGCTTTTTGGAAAACATAGAGAAGGGTTATCACCCCTGTAACATTTGTTTTGCTGTCTGTGCAGTGTGCACCTGTTCAGAACAGTTCACCTCACTTTCCGTCCTAATGACAAATGTGTTTTGAAAATTTGGTTTTTTTATTGAAACAAGAATTGGTGATAAAGCATCAGTGTAGAGGAGACACTTTTTTTCCCATATTAACTCTTACAGGAGAGAATTTGCCTTCCTAGGGGTAGATTTCCTCTCACTTCCTGTTGTATCCTTCCGTTTGCAAGGAGGAGTCGTTTGTAAGTTGGATGTTTGAAAGTAGGGGCCTGCCGTATATACTCAGCTGAAATTTGCCCCTTACATGTTGGTGTTGCCACAACACTGTGAGCCCTCACAGTTACTCTTGGTGGGCGCATGAATGGGCCCCGCTGTGAATTATTAGATCAAGAATTGTAATTGCATGCCCCTGTTGAACAGGGGCTGAAAAATTGGGCCTTAGCCACTTGTGCTGGTGCCACGACACTGCAACCTCTCCCAGATACTCTAGTTGGAGTGCAGGAATGAGCCCTGCTGCAAAGCATTGCATAAAAAAATTGTAATTACATGCCCCTGTTAAACAGGGGCATAAAAAATCAGGCCTTAGGCACTGGTGGCAGCACCCAGAAACAAAAATGTTCTTCCAAGCTATCAATCGGATCATTGAGGAGGATAGTCAGTCAACATAACAGGACAGTCTCTCAGCATCAGTCTTGAAGGTATGTGACATTTAAAAATAAATTAGTCTGTTATATCAGCTTCAGGTGTTTGGTAGCTGGTGGTGATCCAAGACTGGTTCATCTTTATGAAGGTCAGTCGATCAACAGAGTTGGTGGACAGGCGCACCCTGTGATCCGTGGCAAATCCTCCAGCAGCACTGAATGTGCGTTCTGAAAGAACGCTGGATGCAGGACAGTAGCTCAATTGCATACTGTGCAAGCTCTGGCCAGTGATCCATCCTCAAGACCCAGTAAGCTAGAGGATTTTCGGTGGGGAAGGTGTCCAAGTCTGACCTTGCCCATCGGTATTCCTGCACCATGTATATCAGACGCTGGCGATGGTTGCTGGAACCGATCATACCTTGGGATGACTCCTCCCATTTAGTTCAGTCAGGCCTAACTGTAGCGTAGACATTCCTGGGCGCCATCTTGTCCACAAGGGGAACTAGCTGAAAGGGGAACTGGTCGGGTTGCGTAGAACTGTATATTTGTCTGCCATTTAAACACTGTTTATTGCAGGGCTCTGCACATGACATGTACATTACTGTTTTATTGCTTACCCACTAGTCTAAGTAAATATACCAGGGTTAAGTATATTGGTGTCTGTCCTTTACAGAAGAGACAGCTAAAAGTTTTAATGTACTGTGTTCTTGTCTAAGGACTGTGCCGCTGTGAGTTACAGGCCTCAGTCCTATCAACCCCACTAACTGGGTCAAGGGAGGTTAGAGCCGATTACCAGGGGGTTGACAGCGGTGCATTACAGGGCCCGAGAAATCATACAGGCAGCCCTCTTAACTGGGGGTATCGCTACAGTTAGTTATGGTGAATTAGTGAAATTGGAAGTGTTTGACGTGGACGATTAAAAGAGTTACATAGCACAATCACTTCAGAAAGACTTTTGTACAATTAAGTATTGAATATGGGATCCCATACCAAAGATTTACATTTTAGGTCTCAGACATGCCACACAGGCCCGTTCCCATGAACCCAAAATTAATAAATCTATAAAATATCACTAGGGATAGGACGAACACCCCCTGATTCCGGTCGCACCAGAACACCGGAAACTGGCAAAAAGTTTTAGCGTACCCCATTAAAGTCAATGGGACAAACATGGAAAAAAAAATCAAAAGTGCTCAATTTAAAGGCTTTTGTGAAAGTTATTGCTATATTTAAAAAAATAAAAAGTTCGGGGACCCGGGTACACGCATCAATGCAAAAAGTTTACATGTTTTTCCCGGAGCAGTGATTTTAAACGTGAAATAAAAACTGAAATATTGCTTTAAATATCATGCCGGGGGTCTCCTTAGACTGTAAAGTTGCACATCTCATGCATTTTAATGTGCCGCAGCAAAATGACATTTCTAAAAAGGAAAAAAATAAGTAATTTAAACTTGCTCACGGCTGTGATGTATTGCCAACTCCCAGCAATATAGATGTAAAATCAAGGCAAAACACTGCATAGGGTCCCCCCTGCATCACCCACCCCAAAGCACCTTGTCCCCACCCTGGCCATTGGTTGTCAGGGGTCTGCGGGTGGGGGCTTATGGGAATTTGGAAGCCCCTTTGAGGGGGCCCCCCTTAATGTGAGTGGGTAGAGAGTACCTCTACGAAAAAAAAAAAATATCAGCAGAAGGCCTCCCATGGAGGCAGTCTTTTTGCTTTGACAGCTTATATAGGCAAGAGTGGGGGCCGCCCGCTAACGTAACTGGATGACCCTGCCCTCCTGTCACATGACATCAGAAGGGGCGGTGTCACTTGGTTATGTCACTGCTAAGCAATAGCAGTCACCGGGAGATCTCCCAGCGAGGTAGAGCCTGCGATTTTTTTTATATTTTTCCCCAGGTCCAACGTGCGGCGTGATTGAGGACTTTGTGGGCCAAAAAAAAAAAAAAAAGTCAAAAACGGTTGTGATTTTTACCCTGTACCCCTACCCATTGTCCCAAAAAAGTGGGAATGTACACAATACCTATTCACATGATGGGGCCGGGATCTAGGGCTACCCTTGTTAAAGGACGCTTCCAGATTCTAAGCCCCCGTCCGCAGACCAACAACCACCGGCCGGGGTTGTTTAACGAGTCTCTTGTCCATCAACATGGGACCAAGGTTATTTGGGGCACTCCAATGCACCCTCCCCATGTTGAGGAGAAGTGGCATGGTTCAGGAGGGGGGGTCCTGCCCATTCCTTTTTTTCCCAGGCCTGCCAGGCCGCTTGCACAGCTAAGGGTCTGGTATTGATTTGTGTGGAGTCTACGGCAGACCCAAAGGGCCTGGTATGGACTGGGGAGACCCCATGCTGTTTTTAATTCTGTCATAGGGTTCCCCTTAACCACTTCAATACACTAATAAAAAAGTGTAAATATATACAAACACACACACACACACACACACACACACACACACATTCACTATACATGGCCACCGTGTAAGCAGCAGCCTTAGTGTGAAGCATGGACTTCGCACCTGAGCCAAGATTGGCCAATCATGGCTCACATCACGCTGTGATTGGCCAAAGCGTGCACCTGACCTGCATGCTTTGGCCAATAAGCCGCCATCAATTCACTGCAATTTCACAGTGCATTATGAGGCGCTGTGGCAGGCAAACTTTCTGCGAGCGCCCCATATGTTAGTTTGTTCTACGAATGAAGCCCCGATGTTTGAGTCGAACTTACATGCGACCCGAACATTGGAACCATCCCCAAATATCACTACTGGATAAAAAAAGGATACTAAACATGGTCTAATTTCACAATATGGTATACTTTATAATAAGTTCAAGAATCGATGGACTTACCCATCAAGGCCACATTGGGTACAAGACCAATGGGCAGCGGTACTGTCAGTGGTCCCCATTGTCTCTATCCCCTACGCAAAATCTAACATAGGACATATACACCTGAGAAGCTATTTAAATGGAAGTGTAGACACAACACTATGCCCTAGATGTAATGGACACCTGGATAATACACATGTCATGGAGATTCCCCAAACTCCATTGATATTGTCAGGGGGTTGTCTCTACCAACGGCATCTTTGGGCCAAAGATGAAGCCAGGTATAAGCCTTTTGAGCATGTTAGACAAAGCTAGGACTCAAAAATACTAGACATGTGCAATTAGTTTAGTTTCTAATTAGTTTCAAGAAATTAGAGAAATCTGTTAATTCCGAAAATTTCCGAATTTTGGGATTTCCAAAAAAAGAAAAACAAATTTTTCGGCAGTGCACGTCAAAAAAAAAACAAAAAAAAACCTTTATACCAATAGTAAGAAGTCGATTTCAGGCTCGCAAGCTCATAGCATTAAAATGAATTCAATAGACAATGATTAAATTCGTTTTTTTATTATTTTTCCACAGACAGCACATACTGTGGCTTTTTCAGCGATTTCCCAATGAACACTGCACACACTATGACAACAAGAAGACTAAGACATCCGACAGCCACCAACACCCAGAGCTCCGCAGGGGCAGACTCTTCCCTTGTCACTGCAGCTGCAACACCCCTTTGTGAAGGTCCAATCACAAGCAGAGGTCCCAGAGTGGTCACAGTTTGTCCCTCTTCTGTGTGGGGTTCTTAACAGGAGAAAAAGCGAGAGGTCAAGACATTTCCATGTCGTTTAAGAGCTTGCAGTCAACAATCTCGCTTTTACACAAATGTCCAGAAGTTAGCACCCATTTTAGACCAAAAAATAATAATTGTTCAGGTCAATAGTGCACAGAATTGGGATGAAACTAATGGTTAACTTCCTAGGTTGTGGTAGGAGCTGTCAGATTTTTTCCCCCTATTCTAGTTATTTTTATTTTTTTTAATTCTTTATTTTATCAAAATTACAATGGTGATACATCCGAACAAAGCCATCGGGATTCTAGCCTTTCTTACCAGGTTTTAGACCTTCCACTAGCCTAGTGAAAGATTTCAGCCACAGAGGCTCAACTAGAACCTTCAGGTCCCTGGTGAAAAAACAAAGAGGGTCCCCTCAACTACCATCAGGACCCCTTCCATCAGTCCTGGTGCTCTTGACTTCTTTAAATCTCACATGACTTGGTTGTTAGTGTGAACCAAGCCTTATAATTCAGCATCTTGGGGAGAGATTGCCCAACTCTTAAAACTGAATTTGAAAGCATATGCAACACTTGAAACCCTTTGGCAGGGATCCAGCCACAATCTGTACCACATTGGGTTTCTTCGGTTCCTACAATCAAATGTCACAACATGCTCGTTACTGTTCCCTCTAGCCCTGTTCTGACAGATTTCTCCCTCACAGGTCACCAGGGTTTCCCTGTGTACACCAACTGGACCAGTTCTAACCTTTCCCTACTGTCCAAGGGGAAATATACTGCTTTAGGTAGAAGGGAAGGTTGACTCATCTAGGACACTACAGCAAAATACCAGCCTTCAGCATTTGATCCAAGCCGATACCCTTCCTAAGAAGGGTGTTATTCTAATGAATCCCTGTGGACCACTCAGATCACCCAAATGAATAGGAGGTTATACTTAAAGCTAAATCCCCACTAGAAAAGGAATAATGTGGCCCCCCCAGTTCGTTATTACCACCTTTTCTGTGATAGGGTGTTGAACACCATTTTGCCCACAAAACTTCAAGTGATCTATAGAGGAGCTCCCTCCCCTAGAAATAGATCAGCACCCAATGTTTTCAAACCTCCCTTCCAAAGCCTTACAGCAGGGGTAGGCAACCTCGGCCCTCCAGCTGTGGTAAAACTACAAGTCCCATGCAGGGGCGGATCCAGAGTCTTTTCTCAGGAGGGGTACTGCCAAAAAGTGATTTTTTGTGGGAAATTTATCAGGGAAATGGTTGGCGTCGCCGCTTCAATCATCCCAGCACCATGGTTGTTATGGTGTCAGGATGATGGAAGCGCATTTCTATTACATTGTAATATGAAATTAAATAGTTCAATGCAGAATCAGTGGGAGCCCCGAGTGTCACTTGCCACCGTCGCCTGCAATTAGTGGGAGCCCTGAGCGTGTCACTTACCACGTCACCTGCCACATTTTGTGGATTGTCACACCTTGTGGATTGTCACTTGCCACACCTTGCTGATTGTCACTTGCCTGCCACCAGATGGAGATTGTCATTTGCCACGTCGCCTGCCACACCTTGCGGATTGTCACTACCTTTCCTGCTAAGGTGTAGTTTTGGTTGTCTCTTGCTGTGTCCCAGACTCCCAGAGTCAGGCAGCAGAGAGATAATGTACTGTAATCTCTCTGCTGCCTGCACAGTGAGGGCGGAAGTCACTGCAGGAATGCAGGGCAGGCACGGGCGGTGAGAGATAATCTCATCTCTCTGCTCCCCTGCTCCCGGCTAGCTGATTGGCCAGCTGCCACACTGAGCCTGCTCACTCACCTGCGCTACCAACACACTGAGCAGCATGGTCTGCCCATGAACCGCACCCCGACAACAAACCGCGCCGCAAGCGGAGCTGCCCGCTTTCTTACCCGTCTGTGGAGCTGCAGCTATTGCACCTGCCCGCAGAGCGGCCCGACGTGACTCACTGACGTCACTGGTTGCTAGATGCCAAGCGGCCCAGGCGTTAGCAGCGAGTGCAGGGAAGAGGCTCCACCCACCTCCTCCGCTCCTGGTATCGTGTCGGTGCGCCACGTAACTACATTAGACGAGTCTCTCAGCGCCGCTGATCGACTGATGTGAGAAAGAGACTCAGAGGCAGCTGCAGAACAAGTACTGTATATACTCGAGTATAAGCCGACCCAAATATAAGCCGAGGCACCCAATTTTACCCCCAAAAAACTGGGAAAACTTACTGACTCAAGTATAAGCCTAGGGTGTCCTAGGCTTATACTTGCCTCACTGTGCCCATGACTAGACTGATGTTTAACATGGAAGTCTATGGAAGGAGTGCCCGGCTTTGAAAAATCGGTTCTCCCAGACACCAAACTTTTCAAACTTATAGAGGAGACATGGGGCTACATGTGTGCCAAGTTTGGGGTCCAGAGGACCTACGACTGGCCGGGTCCGCAAAAATCACTGGAGAAATGACTGTTTAACATTGGAGTCTATGGAAGGGGTGCCCGGTTTTAAAAAAAATAAATAAATCAGTGCTCCACGGCTGTAGGTCCCCCAGACACCAAACTTGTAGAAGAGACATTGGGCTACATGTGTGCCAAGTTTGGGGTCAAGGGGTCCTACGGCCGGCCAGTACCGGGTCCCCAAAGTTCGGAGAATCAGGCGCAAAAAAAAAAAAAAAAAAAAAAAAAAAAAAACCCAAGTGAGTGTGACAGATGGTCTCGGGGGGCAATTGCCCTGTTGCCCCCCCTGGATCTGCCATGCATGATGGGATTTGTAGTTCACCACAGCTGGAGGGCCAAGGTTGCCTACCCCTGCATTATAGGCCATCAATTTAAAACAGTGGTCATCAACCCTGTCGCTGTACTAGTGACTGTTGGGTCCTTTTACAAGTATTTCCGTTAAGTATGATCCTATAATAGTCACTCCAATTTTTAGTTCTTATTTTAGTCTAAGTTTCAGTTGTCTGTATATATAGTTTTATTTTTTGCTCAAAAGAAATGCAGTTGGGGACGAGGTCCTCGGTTTATACCAAGGTTGTTGCCCTATGATTGGCAATTAGAGACTAATTTTATTCATAGCACTTTACAATTTTGATAGGTAGTTTGTTGCCTCGCCGGCCCCCCATTATGCCAAATTTGGGGTCTACCCGTCCAAGGCTCAGAACAAAGTGGGGCTTCAGTTGCATATAGAATTTAATGCGGTGAGTCAGCACGCCGTCCATTTGTGACAAAACACATCAGTAGGAGGGACATGCTGACAACACTGCTAGAATCCTGGAAGGATGGGCGTTTACACTATAGCCAGCCTTTTTACATGCTCTTACAAGTGCATTACATTTAAATAAAATAAATGTAAAATTGAATTTCACACCATGGCGAGTCTTCTTTAATTTCTGTGTTATCTTTGAGTCCCCCCCTCCCCGTTGAGCTGGATTCGAAGAAGCCAATCTCGTTCAAGGACCCTAGACCATCTGTCCTGCTCCATCATACGAGAGGCCTTTCTCAGATGAGCCATCATCTGATTGGTGATCAAGGCCCGGGCATAAAGCATTATACCACTTGCTATCTGGAATGCGTGCAATGTAGTGAAGGGATTGTGAATCATTGGAATCACAAGAGGACTTTGAAAGGAGATCCACTAACCTTCACTTTAAAGAGTGATTCAACATTTCAATTTTTTTGGGCGTTTATGTTCATTATGGACTTGATCATTTAGGCAAATGGCGCAGCTCTTTTGTTTACAGCAGAATATTAATTTGGAAGTCATGTCAAAACTAACTCCAATACCTGTTAATGTGCTCACTGAAGATCACCTTTAGGAGACATCTAGAGATCACCTACATTCATAAAACATTGCATCTAGCAGCTGCCAGTTAACTCACCATCCAAGACTTCCCTCCTGCCTCTTGGTCTTCCAAATCGGCCCCTTCCTCCAGAAACCAGACCAGTAGGGTTGCTGCAAGTGCCTGTACCACAACACTGGCAGATACTGCTGGGGCCCTCAACTGCAGACCAGCTAGAGAAGACAATTGTTAGACAAGTCTACATTTAGAAGCAAGACTTGAAGTTCTGGTGAACTAATGCTGTAGAGTGGTATTTGTTAACTTCTTTGGACCAATGCCTACCAGATGCACTTGAGTTACAGCAACAAGTGCTAAAGATATGCTTTTATTTAAAAAGGCATTATAAACCTTTCCTGCACGAGTGCATCGATCATGTAGTTTCATGGCGTCATGTGTTAGCAATAAAGTATTTTCCAATTCCTTGCAACTTGCAAACACATGAGGTATGGCACTATACAGGTTAATGCATGACCTCTGTAGCACAGAGACCTGATATTTTCTGAGACGCTTTATATATCCCCACAATCCCTGGATTGGAGTTCTGCAGTGAAACTAGTAAATGCGATCTGAAACCAGCACAGCTAGAACAATGAAGTTGAATAAAAGCCCTATTAGGCATGCCTCATGTATGCTCTACTTCCCTGAAGATTGGCCACCAAGCAGTGCTCATGTGATCTCCAAGGTTTTGATCAAGTGGCATCTGTGGATGGACTAGGAGCAGCATACGCATCACAGCAGTTCACTGGCAGATTGGCCAATAGCCACACTTCCATTGAGGTGACGGGTGCATAAGCTTCTGGATTGAAGGAGGCATCAGTGGGGCAGCAGCCATTTCACACTATTGTAGATGCCTTTTATCACCAGAGTGAAGGAACTGAATGTATTTTTTTAGTCTTCAAACTAAGCTCAGCATATATGTTTTTATACTAATGGGAAGCGAGCAAAATTTGTTTTACCATAGGCTAAGGTTTAAAGGGGTTGTAAACCCTCGTGTTCTCACCTTACGGCATCCTATGCCTTAAGGTGGAAAAAAAAGCCTGGCAGTGACCGGCCCCCCAGTTTTACTTATCTGAGCCCCTTTCATTCAGTCGGTGGAGACGCTCTCCCTCTCGCCACGGCTCTTGATTGGATAGACTGACAGCAGCGGGAGCCAATAGCTGCCCTGACATCAATCAAATCCAATGATGCAGGGGCAGGGCTGAGTCCAGCATTAGTGTCTATGGACACAAATGCTAGACTTGGGAATGTGCCCACAGGGTAACCACCTTGGGGGGGGGGGGGGGGGGGGGGGGGGAGGGTCATCTGATGCAGGGGGGGGCACAAGAGGCAGTCCAGGGCCACTGCAAAACGAGCTGCACAGTGGAGGCAAGTATGATGATATGTTTGTCATTTTAAACAAAAAAAAAAACAAAAAAAAAAAAAAAAAAAAAGCCTTTATCACTTTAAAGATTTAATCCTCACTAAGAAATCAACTAGACAAAACCTTACAACATAGACCATAAAAAAAAAAAAACACTATTGGTCAAAGTTTGGAGACCATCACTCCTTGTCAGATTGCTATTGCCATCTGTATACCTGCTGCAGATTCCTTTCCACCCATGACATTGTGCTCAACAGGGTCACCCACCCTGCCAACAGGCTGAAACCTGCCTCTGCCCGGCCAAAAAGGTAGGACTGAAAAGGAGGCAGAGTGTAAAAGGGACACCAATTAAAGAAAAAGGGGGACCGATAAGGGAACTGCACTGACAGACTCTGAATATCCCATCACCAACTGCCCCACTCCCAGGAGAACACAAAACCCAACTGCAGCTGAAAAACCATCCAGTGTGCATGAGGGGCAGGTCCAAGCCTCTTGTTGGAAGTGCAAACAGCAAGGAGTCTATCCCAAAAAGCAAATGCATGGTACCATATGGATCATGCTGGCAGCAGGTATTACCATTAGCCCATGGATTTTTTTTTCTCCATATCATGTACAATGATCGCTGGTCAATTACCATATACAATCTGCTGTTTATACTATTCATTTCAGAAATACACCATGGTATTGGTTCACAAAGTCATTGTTCTAGGTAGTTTCACAGAAGTTTATTTGTGCAATAATCCATGGAACCACAAGCAACCATTTCAAGTTCTCACCTTTGTGTAGCTTTGCTATAGGAACAGGCCTTGTTCATGGCATCAGGGACCTGGGTGGTTGCAGCAGCTCTCAGGTAACAGGTTATGTAGATCTGGATTGGGAAGAATTTAAATTAGACTATCAGTTCTTACAAGGCACCCATCTGTATTGGTCAATTCAAACTGTCCTCACCAGAGAGGCATCATTTCCTAGAAACCGGAAAGCATCTACTGTGAACTGGAGCTTGTCTGGCTCAACCCTCGGGGTGATGAAGGCTGAAGAGGAGTCATCTTGCATTCCATCAACTAGGCAGCTGTAGAGAAAATGGTTGGTTAAGAGTGGGGTCATTATGGCAACACAAACCCCCCTACTCCCCAGAAAAAAAAAAAAAACAAAAAAAAAACCCATACCCATTTTCTTCAATGAGGCCATAACTAGGAGCAGAGGTGGGATCAGGAGATATGGTGGCCATACAGCGATCAATATACAGGATCAGTCCAACGTGGTTCTGAATGTCCACAGAGGCCTCTATGTAGAGGATATCTCCAAGCTGATAGATGGGAGAACTTCTAGGGCCACTCCAGTCCTCTATAGACAAGACAGGAGATTACATTGTAAAGTAAAGACAACACTCCCCTCCCTTTTATTTTCTTTGCTTAACTTACCAGTCATTAGCCTCAAGGAGAAGGACAGCCTCTCTTCTATGGACACTGTGGTGCTGAATGGAACCCATGTTGGCTCAATGGCTTTGCTGCTTACATTGGCATGTCTATACAGAGAACAGAAGTGTCAGTAGTGAAATCATGTTAATTTCAGAGATCCATATTAACTGTTTAACCACTTGCCGCCCTCCGTCAAATGACAGCAGGGCTGTGTGGCTCTTGTTTTGGAACGCAGTCATATGACGGCATCCCAAATCAGGCACGCAGCACGACTGCACCATGTTGATAGGACATGGCACGACCCCGATCTCTGTAAATAGCCGCAGCTCTTTAACCATGTGATCGACTGTTCAATCGCAGCTGGTCACTGATTATAGCGCCACCTCATCAGTGCCCACTAGTCATGGAAGGAAGGTCACAAAATTTTGGGTTTAGTTAAATATATAAAACCCTCAGTGATTAAATATCACCAAAAGTGCCATTTGTGTGAAGAAAACTCTAAAAATTTAATTTGAATGACAATTGCGTGGTCATGCACCCAAAGTGACAGCGCTGAAAGCTAAAAAAAAAAAAAAAAAAAAAGAGACATGGGCAGGAAGGAGGTGCAAATGCCCTGTAGGCAAGTGGTTAATGGTGTCACTTTTAAAAGAACAGCATCATGGTAGCTGCCATTGCCAACTTGTTTGTTTCCAGGATGATAACCTGTAATCAGTAACTTGCTAGATGGTTGCAGACATAACTAGTGTAGCGATACCCCCCAGTTAAGAGGGCTGCCTTGATTGTTTTGGGCCCTGTAGTGCACCGCTGTCAACCCCTGGCAATCGGCTCTAACCTCTCGTGGCACAGTTAGTAAAGGGGGGGGATGATAGAATTGCAATCTCTCTAATATTCTCTATGACACAATCCCACAGTAATGTTATAGAGGAGTTAATGACACTGACAACCAATATACTTAACTATTTTACTGTTGGTAAAGGTTAAAAATGATAAAACAGTATGCAATGTCACATGCAGAACCCTGCAATATGGGTATAGTTATGAAAACATTAAACGTTCAGCAATATGATAGACAGTTTAACAGACTCCGCTGCAGCTATCCTCCCTCGTGAGCAAAATGGCGCCCAGCAATGTCCTATACTACTCAGTCAGGCCTGACTATGATTTGGGTATAGTTCTGTGGAAGAAATATTCGCTAGCAAAACACGGTGGTGCACTTTCAGGAACAATTGTAATCCAACAAAGAAATGATGATCGGTAACTTTATAATGCCAGGGAGACTAGTAACTTAATCCAGCAGATAGTCTCCCCAGAGTGTAACTGCAATCACTGTGATGGCCCTGAATAAAGTTAAGGGCCTAAAGATATTGTAATGTAGCTCAGTGCAGGTGCTTTCTCACCCGACCGGACTAGTCCTTATCCGTTACTTCTGTTACTGTGACTCGCTTCAGTGTCGACACCCGGGTCTTTGGTCCTCCTGATGACAGCAGTCAACAGGATCAGACGCTCCGCAGGCTCCTCGGTGGAGTGGAAGGCTCTTTGGAAAAGCACAAGGCCCAGGCTTCAGGCCTTGTACACAGGTCAGCACAGGGATCCTCTTGCTGGGAGGGTGGTGTCCAAAGAGAAAGAAACTGGGGCCTGCCTCCCTCTTATAAAGTCCACCCCAGCAGTCTGCACAGGGCAATGCACCCTGGGTGCCTCAAGGTGTACTGGGTACTGTGGTCTCTTGAGGTCTAAAGGACAATACCCCGCTACACTAGTATGAAGAATGGTAGTTCAAACTGGCTCCTTCCTTTTGCTGGAAAGCAACTCACAAGATAGTGATGCCAGATTCAGTACAGCATCCCTGAAGCCTGCACTTCTAAATTTCGAGTGAGCAAAAGCATCTAGCCTCCAAATTACTATGGTCACTCTTGCACCAAGGAAAGTGCACCAGATGGACAACTGAGCACTGCCATTTTTACCATGATGTTCGCTGAAGCCATGAGGTCACCTAATGGTATCCCATCATTGTCAATGCTGATCCTCTCACTACCACACGTTTGCCTAACAGAGGCCATTGTTGATCACTGCAGTAGAGATGCCAAATTGTAGGTACAGGCTACATGTCTACAAATACCTACATCAGTACATACTAAAGCCCGAACACACGACCGATTTTCTCGGCAAAAAGAAAACCGTTCGTGTGTATGGTTTCTCGTCAATAAAACTGCCAGGAATCTCAACGAGAAAAATAAAGAACCTGCTCTATTTTCTGGTCAGGATTCTCGTCAGCCTGTTTGGACGAGAAAAACGGTCGTGTGTATGCTTTTCCGAGCATAAAAAAAAAATAAAAAAAAATTGCATGCTCAGAATCAAGTATAAGACGGGAGCGCTCCTTCTGGTAAAACTAGCGTTCGTAATGGAGATGGCACATTTGTCACGCTAAAACGAACTGAAAAACACAAATTGCCTCTCCCCAAACTTTTACTAACACGCGGTAACACGAGATCAGCAAAAGCAGCCCAAGGGGTGGCACCATTGAAATCGAACTTCCCTTTTATACTGCCGTCGTACGTGCCCGCGCTTTCCAATTTGGAATTGACGAGATTCAGAATGGACAGTGTGTATGCAAGGAAAGCTTGACAAGAAGCTAGTCAAAAAAAAAAGTTTTACGACGAGATTCTCGGTCGTGTGTACTTCAGTTGTACCAATTTAGACTTTAGTATCAAAATGGGTTGCCAATACAATATAAGAAACAGCTGCACCTCACGTGGTCTCCAAGTAAAGTTTATTGGAATATGAAAAAGATCTACCTTGACCACTGCTGGTGTCATTTTGGATAAGTTTAACCAAATGGGTTGCCAAAACACCCAGCCAAAAATCGGACTTACAGACCACTTAGAGACTTACAGGCAAGCCTAGATAAAAGCTTACCTGTAGGTACAACAAATACCTCCAAAACCTACATGGTTTAGGAAATATTTGCAGAAAAGACAGCACCGATGTTTATGGCGCATGCGCGCCGTAGACAATGGCGCAGGCGCATTGAGCGTGACGTTAATGAATGGGACATACTGTTAGTGGCCAGCTCCCACGCGCATGTGATGTCATCGTGGCTCCAGCCAGTCACAGCGCTGAAGCCGCGATACCCGGAAGTCACTCCAGGTATCATGGCGGCGACGGAGGTGGCGAACGAGGACTGCTGCTTCGATCTCAGGCAAGTACTTCATAATGAGCTAGTATGCTAGCTCATTATGTCTTTGTCTTGCAGGGTATTTATTTTCTTCATTTCCTTAGAGGGTTTACATCATCTTTTAAGCCAAACCTCTGGGTTGTGGTACACGGCCAGCAGCAGTTTGGTAGGGGGCATTGACTCCTCTAAAGATATTTACCAGGAAAGATGCATTGTTAGGACCTGCATTGCATCCTAGTGTAGACTCACCGGTAGTAGTAGCACATTATGGGAACCACGGCTGGGTTAGTTCTGATGATTGGAATGGAGGAGGTTGGGCTGTAGGTCAAGTTGGTAGCATAGATCACCCAGTCTTGTATCATCTGTAGATAAGATCAGAACATTATAGACACTGCGGTGGTACTCATGAATTAGACAAGGGGCACATCAATTGTGTGGAAATGGAGACAATGGATGCGTCCTATAGCTAAGACTAGTCACCCAACCATCAGGCTTATGAGGATTAGCCTTTTAGGATAATAAAAACACAAACAGATGCATTTTCACTAACTGATCAGCTTATTCGAGAACACAAACTCCTTAGCACAGTTCCCCCGCCTTACACCTTGTAGCCCTCTCCTAAAAAGAAAAAAAAAAGTCCATTTACTCTACTGGCCCAGCTCCTCCACCCCTTCCTACATAACCTTTTACCTAGTAGGTGTAGGGGACACACACGATTTGAACAGGGGCAATGTCAAAGACAGTCAGTGCAGAATATAAAAAATAATAAAATCTGAATTACACCCCCCCCCCCCGGCTCTGCCCTACTAGCTTGGGGGGGGGTGTATTTTTTCCCCCCCCATTAACTGCCTCTTTCTGATGATCATGCGCTGGTCGGAGCGGAGTGAATATTTAAGTTTCGGGCGCATGCCCATTCAGCTCCGCTCGCATGTTCTTCTGCCTTTGCTCAAGTCCCAGCCAGCCGCCTGCCTATCTCCTTGCCTTCCCTGGTGGAGTGATCTTCCTCCTCTCCCTACCCAGTAGTAGCAGGCGACGGGCAGAGAGTCGCTGATCGCCGCCATTACTAAAAAAAAAAAAAAAAAGTATAAAAAAAAAAAAATTAATATCTATATCTGTCCCCGGATTTCAATTCAAAAATCTGGTCACCTTACTCTAGTGTGTAGCGGTGTGAGCTATACCCAATTACCTTCGGGTCTGTGCCCCTGTCCAGAGCCAAAGCTCCCCATGAGGATGATTTGTTAACTTCCAGAAAGCCAAGTTGCACACCATAGAAAGTCAACGTATTTATTCTTTTAGAGCAATAAATAGTCCTTAGAGCAGACTGGTTAGACAACGAACAGACAAGGTGGTGAGGAAGGTCCAGGCACAAACATGAACTTGTTACTCTCCTGTTCCGGTATGTGCAAACAGGCTTGGCGCACGGTCGCTGCCACCGACCAAGTGAAATAGAATTTGAGGTCTTTGCCACCGACCATGAGAACGTAGACTACCTTCTTGAGATGCGGCCCCTGTCAGGGGAGTCATCCATCTGGACGATCACCAGAGGCCTCCGCCGTCACCAGCCAATGCTGCGCTGGATCTCCAGGAAGGTCACTTCTCTGGTCCCCCTCGCCCAAGATTCGGGTGTCCAATACCGGAGGACACCCTAGGAATCCTCCATCCCTTGCGGGACCCAGTCGAAGGTACTGGGCCCCCGGCCTCCAGAGAGTACCTCACCCCAGACCAAGGTGTCTGAGGTGGAATCGCAGCTCCATCCCCGGGCCGAGGGCGCCCGGAGACCACCAGCACTCACACCCAGGCTGAAGGTGCCTGGGCATGGACCCCGAGCGGAAGATGTCCGCCCCTTTTACCCCCTCCCAGCATGCACATCAGGTTCCCCACCGTACTACTGCTGCGAGAGGACAAAAAAGGGTATAGACTTACAATGGCGGTTCAACCCCGGCCTATGGCGACAGCGCCACCTACAGGCCGCAGGGAACTGGACACCCTTGCATCCTCCACTGGCAGAAATTGGTCCATGAACCCTAACAATTGCTGCATCTGACACACACACACGGCTAAAACGCGAGTGTAACGGGAGGGCCCGTGGAACCCAGAAGTTCTTAGAAAGTATGAGCCAGTAGCTGCTGTGTGTTCGGGAATGGAATATATTTAAACAACGTTAACTCCTGTAGTTACAGCGAGTTACTGCGTTCACAAGCATTTGGCGTTACAAATGCCTCTGAATATCAATTCTGAACGCATTTTTTTTTGCTTTCCAAAAAATGCTTTTGAACTCAACTGTCTAGAAACCGCAAAAAAACAAAAAAAAAAAAAAACACCCACACCCCACCTGTGTACATGCACTGATAACAGCAAAATTCAGAGGCAACACACACACACACACACAGCTTCGAAATGTCAGTTTACCAGCAGTGTACATGAAATCTTAAAGAGCCCCTGTTGCCAGACCATTTCAGCAATCTGCCAGTATAAAAAGTTACTGGTCCATACTCAAGAACCCTGCAACAAAGTAAAATTCAGCAAAGAGCATTGTGTGCTTAGGCAGCTTTCCACATCATTATCCCCCCCCCATTGTATATATGAACAAGGTCAGCAGCATACACACAGGTCACCCTTACAGAAGAACAAGGGTTAACAATGGAAAGTAAAACAGTCTCATCTCCTGCTAATTTGCAGAGCCATGAATATCAGCTACACAGTCCTTAAGATGGCACTGCAAAGTGCAATAACCCATAGCAACCAGGTTTTAGTTTACTGAAGCCAATAAAGTTGGAAAGAAATAAAGTGTGGAGGATTACCTGCACAGTGTTGCCACAGTCCTGGAGACCAATCTGGAAGATAACTTCATTAGCACTTTGTGTGTTTGGCTTGCAGCCTTGGGGTCCCAGACTCAGATCAGAAGATTTCACTAGCTTTCCATTCCCATAAAAGTCCATCATGACACTGACCACCATGCGGTCCTCTTCACACTGGACACTGATGGGGGAACTAGATGAAATTACAGTCGGGGGCTGCTGGCGGAGCATCCCACCAGCACGTCCACCAGGTGAACCCCACTGAACATCGCCTCTAGAAGCCCCAAACCCAAATACTGCATTAGCTCCTGAGTAAATCCCTCCAGAACCCCCTCTAGAAGACCCCTGGCTCTGGCCAGGTACAACCCGCTGGTTATTCCTCCACCAGTCTGATTGGCGCCTATGTCTCACCAATGCTCCATCCCCAGTACATCCAAACTCTGGTCCATAAACCAGGGCCAAAAGCAACAGCCAACTACAGCAGGTCCTCACTCCTAGACCCATCCTGCCTGCAAGACCAACAGCACAATAAGGCAGGAAGAAAGAGCTGCCCTTTATACCCCTCCCACCAGTCACTAATACCCCCAGCTGGGGCAAATCATCACCACACCCAAATGGCTGCCTCAAAAAACCAAGATTGATCTCTTGATGCTGAGACAGTTAACCACTTGCTGACAGTCGCCTCATTTGATTGGAGCTACACAGGAGAAATTCAGTAGCTTAGTCCCACTACTATATTTGTTATGGATTAATCACTAGGAGTAGCAAGTGATCAAAAAAACTGATGATACAAATGGCTCTCCATGGAGTACACTATACAACCAACATGCATTAGCATAATCTCACATGACTGATCAATGTTTCAATCAGGTGCAATTGAAAACTACAAGATGCTACTGAATACTACCAGTGTAGCTTATATACCATAGGGGGCCATATATTTCAGGGCCAATTTATATATATGGGGGGGGGGGGTGTTTAATGCACATGTGCCAAAGTTCCTTCTGTTAAGCTGCCCATTAGATTTGTACCAATTTTAAATAAACAAGGATGTGCCAGCAAGGCGCATTGGGGTGCCATTCAGAATGGCAAAACAACAATGTAAATCTGGCCTTGGTGATCATTTTCTAGTCCTAGCGATTAACAGCTAGCGATGTTGTTGGCAGGATTGGGTTTGTAAACTCTCCTGTGTAGCTCTAGTCTTAGGGCTCATTCACATGGATCTGTACCTATTGCAGAGCCGTTTGCAGCAACATGTGTTGTATGTGCTATGGGGTGCCCACCCATTCATGTCTATGAGTGCACCCAACAGAAAACTCTTGCATTGCCATGTCTGCACATCAAATAATGCTGATGAACATATACAATATGTGAATAGGCCCATTACCATTATCTTCTGTAGAACCCAAAATGCACATTGATTCAGCAAAATACACATTTCATATTCTTAATATGCTATATCTCTGGGATCTGCTTAGATCTTGTTCTCCTGCAAGGTCCTATTTATTGTTGCCTCAAAAAGTAATTCCACCAAAAACTGATATTTTAGTCACAGTGGGGCCTGGTAGGCTGAGTTAGTCCTGTTTTTTCAAGTTCTCGGTACTCCAACAGTGAGATCAGCTTCCATAGTTTCCAACTTTTTTCCTGTTCACTTGGAAATGTTGGTTGTCCCTGCTAACCTTTGTGTGTCCTAGCTCCTCCTGTTACTTTGTCCAGAATACAAAATCTCAGCAGGGATGATGGGAGACTCAGCAGCTGTGCAGACCTAGGAAGTCAGTTCAGGGATGGTGGGAGCCTCTGATAATGGACAACATAGCTCTGCAGAGCCAGAAACTCTGCACATGGATGGTGGAAGTCCCTTATAATGGGCACAACAGGTGTTCAGACCCAGGAACTCAGCACAGGAGTGGTGGGAACCCCTTGTAATGGCATGTAGTGGGGGTCCCAATTTAGGGGGCTGCTATATTAAATTTAGGGGTGATTCGAGTGGTAGTTGGCTTGGATCTTCCAATTTATTGGACTCTGCCTTGCTGCTGTTTTCACCTGGCGTGCAGTTCCCCTTAGAAGTATTGGTGGCGCTGTCACTTGTACTCGGGGTTGAACCACATTTGATGGAGTGGCGATTGGGTGTCCTCTCTCGGGAGCCATGCAGTGGGCGTGGTCTACCCACTGTGCATGCCGGGAGAGGGTACACAAGGGGCAGACGCGTCAGGGTGGACTCACTACCCCGGGGACCTGTACCCGGGGGAACCTACGGTTCTGGAGTCCAAGTTCGAGTGCATGACCATCCAGGCTATGGGGCCACGTGCGCCTCAGTCCCAGGCACCTTTAGTCCTGGGACTGCAACTTCAGCCCTGGGCCCAGCACCTTTAGCTGGAGCCCACTTCGGGAAAGAAGAATCCCAGGGTGCCGCCTTGCGAGGGGACCCGCATCTGGAAGAGGAGGCTGGGGGAGGACCGTTCCGAAGGGCTGGTGAAAGATCACAGTGAAGGAAGGGGCCCAGTAACTCTCTGGAGGGATGTCATCCATTCGGAAAGGGATCTAACAACGTAACCATCAGGAGGTTCGGGACACTGTAGATTCTGTGGCAGGGGATCTCCCGATCGCATCTATTAAGGGAATCTGATTGACTGTTCGAGCTACATGCCGGCTGCTAGTGCCATTGGGTGACTATCCGAGTGAGCTATACCCACTCGGGATCGAGTGGCGAAGAAGCCAGGAGTGTCTGAATCTGATCTGCCCTTTCTAACACCTTTCTCTCTTGTCAACTTTGTGGTTATTCATGCATAAGGAAAATAAACTCTACGTTGGAGTTGCTACTGGTGTGGACCTTGGAGTTACTTGGGGGTATAGAGACTTGTCCTTTACATTCTAGGGGACGAGAACCAACTTTAAGGAGAACCTTGCTGCAAGACCCGTAAGTTACAAGTGTGCTTAACCTCTGCAAACCAGAGGGTACGGGCATGGTGGCATGGTGTGCCTTTTCCTCCAGTGAGTGAGCCAAAGACGGGAGTAAAAGGGCCGTGTGCTACACACACAACAAGTGTCCAGACTGGGAGAAGGAAGTTACCGCTCCACGTGGATAAGCTCTGCTAATCAATGGTTCCTCAGGAAGCCGTAGGTGCTGGCAATGCACAAGATAGATGTAGCGGGTATTTAAATTTAGGGGGGGTGCATCTGGGTGGTAGTATGATCAGGATGCACTGATTGTTAGGGAATTTGGGACCATTTTCGTTCGTGGAGGATCCCAGTGGTGTGCAGTTCCCTGCGGCCGGTGGGTGGCGCTGTCACCCTGGGCCGGGGTTGAACCATCACTGCAGTGCTGTGCCCTTTTTGTCCTGTTTCGGCAGCGGTACGGCGGTGCGAGGAACCTGCTGTGCCTGTCGGGAGAGGAGATAAAGGGGACAGACGCCCACGACACAGGGTTCAGTCGTCGGAGGTCAGTGCCGCGCCCAGGCACCTTCAGCCTGGGTGCTGACGTTCCGGAGTTACGGGCCCAGGTGCCCTTGACCTGGCCAGAGCGGGAGATAGAGTCCATCCCAGGCACCTTCAGCCTGGGGTGAGGTACTACTGAGGAGGCCCGGGGCCCAGTACCTTCGACTGGGTTCCGCCAGGGTGGAAGAGTCCGAGGGGCCCTAAGGTGTTGGGCGCCCGAATCTGAGACGAGGAGGCCAGGGAGTGTAACCCCTCCGAACAGTCCGGTGCAGCATTGCCGGTGACGGCGGGGGCCTCTGGTAACTCTTGGAAGGATGTCTTCCCTCTGACAGGGGCTGCACTTAGCAAAGGTAATTCTGTTCTTGTTCTACACGGTCGGTGGCAGCGGCTGTGCGCCATAACCGTTGGCGACACCACAATGGTTAGTTCTATTTAAGGATTGTGCCTTGACCTACTCCCCACCTATACTGAACTGTTCTTTGGGTCACAACCTGTCTGCTGTTAAAGGACGATTTATTGCTGTCAGAGAATAAATAAAAGTTGGACCTTTTCAGTGGTGTGGAACTTCAGTTACTGGGAGCAAAGGGGGGTCATCTGCAGAACGGACTTGGCTCTGGGTTATGCACACGACCCGAAGGTAAACAGGTGTTGGCTTTCACCTCTATACATTAGAGGACATGGGCCGTAGTGTACCGCACCCCTCCTCCCTGATCCCCCTAGACAAGACAACAAGCCGAGAAGAAGAAGGGGTGAGGCCGCTACATAGACAAAAATAGATAATGGATGAAAGATGGACAGCCGCACTCAAAAAAAAAACTTTTGGTTCCCTTTATTGTAAAAAACTTAGCAATGCACTACAAATCACAGCAAGCAGGGATGGCAGCTGACGTGTTTCACACTAATGGACAACATAGCCAGAAACTCTGCACATGGATGGTGGAAGTCCCTTATAATGGACCCAACAGGTGTTCAGACCCAGGAACTCAGCACAGGAGTGGTGGGAACCCCTTGTAATGGCACAAGTGTCCAGACTGCTCAGACCTGAAACTCAGCACAAGAACGGCGGGAGCCCTTCATAATGGGCACAGTGGCTGCGAATACCTGTGAACTCAGCACAGGGATGGTGTGGAACCCCTCATAATGGGCACAACAGGTGTGCGGACCTGGGAACTCAGTGCAGGAATTGTCAGAGCCCCTCATAATGGGCACAACCATTGCTCAGACCTGGAACTCAGCACAGGAATGGTGGAAGCCCCTCATAATGAGCACAGCAGCTGTGACTACCTGGGAACTCAGCACACGGATGGTAGAAACATTTTATAATGTCCACAACAGGTTTGCAGACCTGAGAACTCAGTGCAAAGATAATGGAAACCCCTGAAAATGGACAACATAGGTCTGCAGAGCCAGAAATTCTTCATGTGGATGGCGGGAGCCCCTCATAATGGGCACAACAGGTGTGCTGACCTGGGAATTCAGCACAGGGGAGGTGTGAACCCCTTATAATGGGCACAAGTGTTCAGACTGCTCAGGCCTGGAACTCAGCACAAGAATGGTGGGAGCCTCTTATAATGGACACAGCAGCTGTGACTACCTGGGAAGGAATGGTGAGAGCCCCTCATGTTGGGCACAACCGATGCGCAGATCTGGGAACTCATGAAAAGAATGATGGAAGCCCCTGATAATGGACAACCTAGGTCTGCAGTGCTATAAACACTTCATGTGGATGGCAGGAGACCCTCATAATGAGCACACCCTTAGGTCTGGTATGGATTTTGAGGGGAACCCTACGCCAATATTTAAAAAAGTGGAGTCCCCCAAAATCCATCCCAAACACTTATCTGAGCATGCAGCCCCCCACCCCAAAGAACTTTGTCCCCATGTTGATGGGGACAAGGGCCTCTTCCCCACAACCCTGGACTGTGGGGGTCTACAGGCAGGTGGCTTATCAGAATCTGGAAGCCCCCTTTAACAAGGGGCCCTTCGATTCTGGCCCCCCTATATGAGTGAGTATGGGGTACATAGTATCTCTATGAGCTTACCACTGGGATTTTTTCCCATTCCTCCTTGCAAAAATGCTCCAGCTCCTTCAAGTTGAATGGTTTGCACTTGTGAACAGCAACGTTTAACTATGACCACAGATTTTCTTTTGGATTGAGGTCTGGGCTTTGACTAGGCCATTCCAAGTTAAATTTTAGTCTCATCAGACCAGAGCACCTTCCTCCATACATTTTGGGAGTCTCCCACATGCCTTTTCGCAAAACTCAAAACCTGCCATTTTGTTTTTGCTGGAAGTAATGGCTTTCTTCTGACCACTGTCCCTTACTTGTTTGCAGAGTTCCTTGGTCTTCGTGGCAGTGTTTGAACTAAAAGCTGTAATGTAACAAAATAGGTAAAAAGCCAATACTTTTGCAAGGCACTGTGTGTGTGTGTGTGTGTATGTATATGTATATGTGTATATATATGTGTAGCGGAGCTTTTAAATCTAGGGGAATGTTTGAGTGGTAGTTATACTCAAACCCTTTGATTGTTAGTGCTGTGCTTGCCAATTTTGTACCGCAGGCGGAGTACTAGTGTATAGTTCCCTGTGGCCTGTGGGTGGCGCTGTCATCTGAGGCCGGGGGTTGAACCGCTGGTATAGTGCTGTGCCTTGGATGTCCCCTCTCGGCAGTAGTACACTGGGCGTGGTCAACCTGCTGTGCATGCCGGGAGAGGATATAAAAGGGGCAGATGCTGCCTTTTTGGGGGTCTTCGTCTTCCACCCCAGGATTGGGGTTCCGTGTCCTGTCTCGGGGGGTCCTACCCCGGGGACCAGGGATGCTGCATGGTGAATCAGTCCCAGGCACCTTTAGACCTTGGGCTGCAACTAAAAGGCCTTGGGCCCAGCACCTTTGGCTGGGGCCCACCAAGGATCGAGGAATCCCAGGGTGCTGCCTTGCGAGGAGGCCCGTATCTTAGATGAGGAGGCCGGGGGAGGACCGTTCTGAGGGACTGGTGAGGAACTCACAGTGAAGGAAGGGGCCCGGTAACTCTCTGGAGGGATGTCATCTCCCTAAAAGAGGCTTAATCTTGAAACCAAGTTCATCAGGTCTGTGGCAGAGACCCAAGTTCATCGGGTCTGTGGCAGAGACCCAAGTTCATCGGGTCTGTGGCAGAGACCCAAGTTCATCGGGTCTGTGGCAGAGACCCAAGTTCACCGGGTCTGTGGCAGAGACCCAAGTTCACCGGGTCTGTGGCAGAGACCCAAGGTCACCGGGTCTGTGGCAGAGACCCAAGGTCACCGGGTCTGTGGCAGAGACCCAAGGTCACCGGGTCTGTGGCAGAGACCCAAGGTCACCTGGTCTGTGGCAGAGACCCAAGGTCACCTGGTCTGTGGTAGAGACCCAAGGTCACCGGGTCTGTGGCAGAGACCCAAGTTCACCGGGTCTGGGGCAGAGACCCAAGTTCACCGGTTCTGGGGCAGAGACCCAAGTTCACCGGTTCTGTGGCAGAGACCCAAGTTCACCGGTTCTGTGGCAGAGACCCAAGTTCACCGGTTCTGTGGCAGAGACCCAATTTCACCGTTTCTGTGGCAGAGACCCAAGTTCGACGGTTCTGTGGCAGAGACCCAAGTTCACCGGTTCTGTGGCAGAGACCCAAGTTCACCGGTTCTGTGGCAGAGACCCAAGTTCACCGGTTCTGTGGCAGAGACCCAAGTTCACCGGTTCTGTGGCAGAGACCCAAGTTCACCGGTTCTGTGGCAGAGACCCAAGTTCACCGGTTCTGTGGCAGAGACCCAAGTTCACCGGTTCTGTGGCAGAGACCCAAGTTTACCGGTTCTGTGGCAGAGACCCAAGGTCACCTGGTCTGTGGTAGAGACCCAAGGTCACCGGGTCTGTGGCAGAGACCCAAGTTCACCGGGTCTGGGGCAGAGACCCAAGTTCACCGGTTCTGGGGCAGAGACCCAAGTTCACCGGTTCTGTGGCAGAGACCCAAGTTCACCGGTTCTGTGGCAGAGACCCAAGTTCACCGGTTCTGTGGCAGAGACCCAAGTTCACCGGTTCTGTGGCAGAGACCCAAGTTCACCGTTTCTGTGGCAGAGACCCAAGTTCGACGGTTCTGTGGCAGAGACCCAAGTTCACCGGTTCTGTGGCAGAGACCCAAGTTCACCGGTTCTGTGGCAGAGACCCAAGTTCACCGGTTCTGTGGCAGAGACCCAAGTTCACCGGTTCTGTGGCAGAGACCCAAGTTCACCGGTTCTGTGGCAGAGACCCAAGTTTACCGGTTCTGTGGCAGAGACCCAAGTTCACCGGTTCTGTGGCAGAGACCCAAGTTCACCAGTTCTGTGGCAGAGACCCAAGTTCACCGGTTCTGTGGCAGAGACCCAAGTTCACCGGTTCTGTGGCAGAGACCCAAGTTCACCGATCTGTGGCAGAGACCCAAGTTCACCGGTTCTGTGGCAGACACCCAAGTTCACCAGTTCTGTGGCAGAGACCCAAGGTCACCGGGTCTGTGGCAGAGACCCAAGGTCACCGGGTCTGTGGCAGAGACCCAAGGTCACCGGGTCTGTGGCAGAGACCCAAGGTCACCGGGTCTGTGGCAGAGACCCAAGTTCACCGGTTCTGTGTCAGAGTTATACAGAGACTGTGTATTTAGTTCGAGCATCATTCCGGCTGCTAGGATCCACTCTATGGGAGCCTATCCGGATGGGCTAAGTCTACTTGAGAAGGTAAGTAGTGAGACATATTCTGTTTGTGCCTGGACCTCCATCCAACCTTTCCTATCTAGAGACTATGCTTTGATAAAATAAACTCTACGTTGGAGTTGCAACTGGTGTGGACCTTGGAGTTATCTGGAGAACCTCGCTGTGGAGACCCGTTTCATAACACCGCTCAACCTCTTCACACAAGAGGGTACGGGCACATAGCACGGTGTGCTTTTTCCTGCCAAGGTGCCAAAAGCAGGTAAAGGGTTTGTGTGCTACATATATATATATATATATATATACATATATATATGTGGAAAGAAGGCAGCCAATAGTGCTTATATATCTTAAAAGAAAATCTTTATTTAAAAAACAACCGAAATCCACTCACATATTTCTGGCGTTTCCAGCCCACCACTAGCACACGCTCGTCTTACTTATCTGATATGTTTGTGACATGGCACAAGCCGCAATGCAAGTGTCTCCACACTGGGTACAGACGCCTCACCGTCCTGCTGCCCCTCCATCATATATTTGTCCCGATTCTCTTAATACCTAGTTTTCAGAGTAGTACGGACAGCAGTAGTAGCTGTAGGTCTCAGGTGTGCCGACAGCATTTCTCTAGGGGCTGAATTCCGCCTGGCTAGGCCACACCCAAGTGGAAATGGGGTTCCAGTATGAATGGTGGGTCCCTACTTGTCTGAAACCTCTTTCTGATGCCAAGCACTGTCTGAGACAGGTGACCTGTCCTACTTTATCCACATGGAAAATGTGCACCAAACCCAGGGTCTTGATAAACTGCCTGACCCAAGATCGCCTCAAAGACACAAGCATCTAATCTGATGCTGCTTCTGACCGAGGAGATTAGAGGAATGAGGTTCCCTTCGACTTCACCTGCATTGCTGCTACCGTACATATGAATGCCACCAGTAGTGGAGAATAGACTGCATCTGCCTACAGACTTAAGGTATCCTATGATTGTCAATGCGGATCCTCTCATCATTACTCGCCTAGCAACTCACCTGCCACACGTTGCATATTGCCACTTGCCACGATGTCACCTGCCACACGTTGCGGATCGTAACTTGCCACAACGTCATGGATCGTCAAGTGCCAAGACGTCACATGCCACACATTGCATATTGTCACTTGCCACAACGTCACCTGCCACACGTTGCAGATTGTCACTTGCCACATGTTGCAGATTGTCACTTGCCACGTTGTGGAATGTCACTTGCCACGTCACCTGCCATGTCACAAATTGTCACCTGCCACACGTTGCAGATTGTCACTTGCCACCTTCTTTGTCCCAGAGTGAAGTCAGGCAGTGGAGAGATGATGTAATCGCTCTGCTGCCCGTGGCTGCACAGTGAGGGCGGAACTGCAGTGATACAGGGCTGGCGGTGAGAGATGTCATCTCTTTGCTCCCATGCCCATCGGCCCGCTGACTGGCCAACAAGCCCGCTCACCTTCCGACTGGTCCGCACACTCACCGACTGGACAGCGAGTGTTCAGCCCGCACGCTCCTGTCACCTTGGCCTCCCTCACAGTGGGATAAGCAGCAGATCGGGCTCGCTGGCAGACGGCAGTTCTGCCACTGCTCTTGGGCGTCAGTTTGCCACCCCGTGAAAGTGCCGCTCGGGACCCATGGTAGGGCCGGCCCTGCTTATATGGCATAACATTAGTTATGGGGAATTAGTAAAATTGGAAGGGTTTGATTTGTGGAAGACTAAAAGGTCTGAGTTTTATAGCACAATCATTTCAGAAAGACCTTTGTACAATTAAGTATTGAATATGGGATCCCGTACCAAAGATTCTTAATTTTTTTTAGGTCTCAGACATTCCATACAGGCAAATCTATAAATATCAATAGGGATGGGATGAACACCCCCTGATTCCGGTCCCACCAGAACACCGCAAACTGGCAAAAAGTTTTAGCGAACATGCAAAGCCTATTAAAGTTTATGAGACACGAACATGAAAAGTCAAAAGTGCTCATTTTAAAGGCTTATATGCTAGTTATTTCCATAATAAGTGTTTGGGGACCTGGGTACTGCCCCAGGGGACATGAATCAATGCAAAAAAAGGTTTCAAAACTTTTTCCAGGAGCAGTGATTTTAAATAATGCTTAACGTGAAACAATAAAAATGAAATATTCCACTGGGCACTTAAACCTCCTTCCTAACCAGACCAATTTTCAACTTTTGGTGCTCTCACAATTTGAATGACAATTACTCAGTCATACAACACTGTACCCATATGAAATGGTTGTCCTTTTTTTCACAAAAATAGAGCTTTCTTTTGGTGGTATTTAATCACTGCTGGGTTTTTTATTTTTTGCGCTATCTAAAAGAAAAAAGACTGAAAATTCTGTAAAAAAAAATAGTTTTTCTTTGTTTCTGTTATAAAATTTTGCAAATTAGTAACTTATCTTCAAAAATTTTGGCCAAAATTTATACTGCTACATATCTTTGGTAAAAATAACCCAAATCTGTGTATATTATTTGGTCTTTGTGAAAGTTATAGAGCCCACAAGCTATGGTGCCAATCTCTGAAAATTGATCACACCTGATGTACTGAAGACCTATCTCATTTCTTGAGACCCCAACATGCCAGAAAAGTACAAATACCCCCCAAATGACCAATTTTTTGGAAAGTAGACACTCCAAGGTATTTAGAAAGAGGCATTGTGAGTTTTTTGCAGTTATATTTTTTCCCCACAATTCTTTGCAATATCAAGATTTTGTTTTTCTTTTTTTCACAAAATTGTCATATTAGCAGGTGGTTATTTCTTACACACATTCTGCCATTACTCCTGAATATGGCGATACCACATGTGTGAGACTTTTACACAGCGTGGCCACATACAGAGGCCCAACATGCAGGGAGCACCTTCAGGCGTTCTAGGAGCATAAATTACACATCTAATTTCCTGACTACCTCTTGCACTTTTGAAGGCCCTGGAGCACCAGAACAATGGAAACGCCCCAAAAATTACCCCATTTTGGAAAAAACCACACCAACGTATAATCTATACACAAAGTTGTCCATTCATACAATATTTCTAACAAATAGCATGTACATACCAAAAATGATTCTCCTCCCATGTACACCCTCCCAGAATTAATGAATCGCCCTGTAGCCATCATTCGGCTATGGGCCGGTCGTAAAGTGGTTAAATATCGTGCTGGGGGGTCTCCTTAGTCTGGCTGTAAAGTGGCGCATCTTTCTCATGTCTTTTACTGTGCCACAGCAGAATGTCATTTCTCAAAGGAAAAAAAAAAAAGTAATTTAAACTTGCTCGCGGCTGTAATGTATTGCCGACTCCCAGCAATATAGATGTTAAAATCAAGGTAAATAAACTGCATGGGGTCCTGCCTGCATCACCCACCCCAAAGCACCTTGTCCCCACCTTAATGAGGACAAGATCCTCTTCCCAAAAATCCTGGACATTGGTTGTCGGGGGTCTGCGGGGGCTTATAGGAAACTGGAAGCCCCCCTTTTACAAGGGGGATCCCAGCCCCCCTCTATGTGAATGGGTATCGAGTACATTGTACCTACAGCTTTGACAGCTCTTATATAGGCAAGGGCAGGGCCACCCGCTAATATAACTGGATGACCCCACCCAGAGCCGGTACGGGGGGGGGGCGCAAGGAGCCGGTACAAGGGGGGGCGGATGCCCTGGGCGGTACAATTTATTGGGGGTGGGGGCGCAGTGAAGTGTCCTTCTAAAACAGCAGTCATTAAACGGCGGCCCGCTGTCTGTGCACGGAGCGAGCGACGCACTTGCTCGGATCGTCCGTGTAGTAGCAGTCACTGACTTGCTGGGACTGCGGGTTTCCCAGCAACCAGTGACGTTGCGTGCGTTCGCCCCGCCTCCTGACCGTGTCTTCTGTCACAAGAGCTCCTGGTCGGGTGAGAGGTCACGTGCATGCTCCGCCCCATACTACTCGCGGCTCCCGGTTTTCTAGAGTGCCCAGCCGGGTGTGACATCACGTGCGCGATCTGCCCCATCCCCCTGCTACTCGCGGCTCCCTGCTCCTGTTCCAACTCTCACTTGCGAGGTATATCTAGCAGCTTTCTGCCCCACTGCAGCTAGTGCAGACTACTCCTGAGCTCAACGTATGTGGGACACGTGTTACCTAAGCTGCACACTGATGGGCATAATTTAAGGGGCACACTGATGGGCATAATTTGTTGTGCCCACCAGAGTGCACCTTACCATAAAATGTGCTCATCAGAGTGTCCCTTAACCACTTAAGCCCCGGACCATTTTGTAGCTAAAGGACCAGAGCTGTTTTCAGAATTTTGCACTGCGCTGCTTTAACTGTAAATTGTGCAGACATGCAATGTTGTACCGAAACGAATTTTGCATCCTTTTCTTCCCACAAATAGAGCTTTCTTTTAATGGTATTTGATTGCCTCTGCGATTTCTATTTTTTGCGATATAAACGGAAAAAGACCGATAATTTTGAAAAAAAATTATATTTTCTAATTTTTGTTATAAGAAAAATCGAATAAACTCAATTTTAGTCATACATTTAGGCCAAAATGTATTCAGCCACATGTCTTTAGTAAAAAAAATGTCAATAAGCGTATATTTATTGGTTTGCGCAAAAGTTATAGCGTCTACAAACTAGGGTACATTTTCTGGAATTTACACAGCTTTTAATTTATGACTGCCTATCTCATTTCTTGAGGTTCTAAAATGGCAGGGCAGTACAAAACCCCCCCCAAATGACCCAATTTTGGAAAGTAGACACCCCAAGGAAATTGCTGAGAGGCATGTTGAGCCCATTGAATATTTTTTTTTGTCTCAAGTGATTGAATAATGACAAAAAAAAAAAAAAAATTACAAAAAGTTGTCACTAAATGATATATTGCTCACACATGCCATGGTTATATGTGGAATTACACCCCAAAATACATTCTGTTGCTTCTCCTGAGTACGGGGATACCACATGTGTGGGACTTTTTAGGAGCCTAGCCGCGTACGGGGCCCCGAAAACCAAGCACCGCCTTCAGGATTTCTAAGGGCGCAAATTTTTGATTTCACTCCTCACTACCTATCACAGTTTCGAAGGCCATAAAATGCCAAAATAGCACAAAACCCCCCCAAATGACCCCATTTTAGAAAGTAGACACCCCAAGGAAATTGCTGAGAGGCCTGTTGAGCCCATTGAATATTTTTTTTTTGTCCCAAGTGATTGAATAATGACAAAAAAATAAAAATAAAAAAAAATTACAAAAAGTTGTCACTAAATTATATATTGCTCACGCATGCCATTGTTATATATGGAATTGCACTCCAAAATACATTTTGCTGCTTCTCCTGAGTACGGGGATACCACATGTGTGGGACTTTTTGGGAGCCTAGCCGCGTACAGGACCCCGAAAACCAAGCACTGCCTTCAGGATTTCTAGGCACAAATTCTTGATTTCACTCCTCACTACCTATCACAGTTTCGAAGGCCATAAAATGCCAAAATAGCACAAAACCCCCCCAAATGACCCCATTTTTGAAAGTAGACACCCCAAGCTATTTGCTGAGAGGCATGGTGAGTATTTTACAGCTCTCATTTGTTTTTGAAAATGAAGAAAGAAAATATATATTTTTTTCAATTTTCAAAACTTTGTGACAAAAAGCGAGATCTGCAAAATACTCACCATACCTCTCAGCAAATAGCTTGGGGTGTCTACTTTCCAAAATTGGGTCATTTGGGGGGTTTTGTGCTATCTGGGCATTCCATGGCCTCCGAAACTGTGATAGGCAGTGAGAAGTGAAATCAAAAATGTACACCCTTAGAAAGCCTGAAGGCGGTGCTTGGTTTTAGGGTCCCGTACGCGGCTAGGCTCCCAAAAAGTCTCACACATGTGGTATCCCCGTACTCAGGAGAAGCAACAGAATGTATTTTGGGGTGTAATTCCACATATGCCCATGGCATGTTTGAGCAATATATCATTTAGTGACAACTTTGTGCAAAAAAAATAAAATAAAATAAAAAATTGTCTTTTTTCCGCAACTTGTGTCAACATATAAAATATTCCATGGACTGGACATGCCTCTCAGTATATAGCTTGGGGTGTCTACTTTCCAAAATGGGGTCATTTGGGGGGGTTTTGAACTGTTCTGGCATTTTATACACAACATTAGGAAGCTTACATCCACTCTTCTAACCACTTGAAGACAAAGCCCTTTTTGACACTTTTTGTTTACATGAAGACATATTTTTTTTTTTGCAAAAAAATTATGTTGAACCCCCAAACATTATATATATTTTTAAAGCAAAGGCCCTACAGATTAAAATGGTGGGTGTTGCATTTTTTTTTCTACACAGTATTTGCGCAGCGATTTTTCAAACGCATTTTTTGGGGAAAAAATACACTTTTTTAAATTTTAATGCACTAAAACACACTATATTGCCCAAATGTTTGATGAAATAAAAAAGAAGATCTAAGGCCGAGTACATAGATACCAAACACGACAAGCTTTAAAATTTCGCACAAACGCGCATTGGCGACAAACTACATACATCTTTAAAAGCCTTTACAGGTTACGCCGTTAGATTTACAGAGGAGGTCTACTGCCAAAATTACTGCCCTCGATCTGACCTTCGCGGTGATACCTCACATGCATGGTGCAATTGCTGTTTACATATGACGCCAGACCGACGCTTGCGTTCGCCATTGGGCAAGAGCAGGGCAGGACAGGGGTGCTTTTTTTTTTTTTTATTATTAATTTTGCTTTTTTATTTTATTTTTAAACTGTTGCTTCCATATTTTATTTTTTTTATCATTTTTATTGTTATCTCAGGGAATGTAAATATCCCCTATGATAGCAATAGGTAGTGACAGGTACTCTTTTTTTTTAAAAACTGGGGTCTATTGGACCCTAGATCTTTCCTCTGCCCTCAAAGCATCTGACCACACCAAGATCGGTGTGATAAAATGCTTTCCCAATTTCCCAATGGCGCTTTTTATATCCGGGGGGGGGGGGGGACATTCCCTCCCACTGCTTGTAAAAGCAGTCCAGAGGCTAATCCCGTGCCCGCTATCACTATTAGAAAATCGGTGCGCTGTTAGTACTATGGGAAGCGGGTGCCCTGTGATTGGCCGAACGGGCCATGAGCAGGGCGGGCCGGGCGGCAGACATGAGGGTCTGTGATTGGCCCTGCGGAGCTGCTGGTCACGTGTGGAGGCGGGGGCAGGGCTGGACTGTGGATTCGATAATCGCGCGGCACCTGCTGGCTCCCGGAGATGTGTGTCTCCTGAGGTCTCATCTTCTCTGTCAGCTTGCCCCCTCTTGTCTGTCACCCCCCCTCTTCTCTGTCACCCCCCTCCTCTCTGTCACCCCCCCTCCTCTCTGTCACCCCCTCCTCTTCTCTGTCACCCCCCCTCCTCTCTGTCACTCCCCTCTTCTCTGTCACCCCCCTCTTCTCTGTCACCCCTCTCCTCTCTGTCACCCCCCCTCCTCTCTGTCACCCCCCTCTTCTCTGTCACCCCCCTCCTCTCTGTCACCCCCCTCCTCTCTGTCACCCCCCCTCTCCTCTCTGTCACCCCCCCCTCCTCTCTGTCAACCCCCCCTCTTCTCTGTCACCCCCCTCCTCTCTGTCACCCCCCCTCCTCTCTGTCACCCCCCCCTCCTGTCACCCCCCCTCCTGTCACCCCCTCCTCTTCTCTGTCAACCCCCCTCCTCTTCTCTGTCACCCCCCCTCCTCTCTGTCACCCCCCCTCTTCTCTGTCACCCCCCTCCTCTCTGTCACCCCCTCCTCTCTGTCACCCCCCCCTCTTCTGTCACCCCCCTCCTCTCTGTCACCCCCCTCTTCTCTGTCACCCCCCTCTTCTCTGTCACCCCCTCCTCTCTGTCACCCCCCTCCTCTCTGTCACCCCCCCTCCTCTTCTCTGTCACCCCCCTCCTCTCTGTCACCCCCCCTCCTCTCTGTCACCCCCCTCCTCTTCTCTGTCACCCCCCCTCCTCTCTGTCACCCCCCCTCTTCTCTGTCACCCCCCCTCTTCTCTGTCACCCCTCTCCTCTCTGTCACCCCCCTCCTCTTCTCTGTCACCCCCTCTCCTCTCTGTCACCCCCCCTCCTCTCTGTCACCCCCCTCTTCTCTGTCACCCCCCTCCCCTCTCTGTCACCCCCCCTCCTCTCTGTCACCCCCCTCTTCTCTGTCACCCCCCCTCCTCTCTGTCACCCCCCCCTCCTCTCTGTCACCCCCCCCTCCTCTCTGTCACCCCCCTCCTCTCTGTCACCCCCCCTCCTCTCTGTCACCCTCCCCTCCTCTCTGTCACCCCCCCTCTTCTCTGTCACCCCCCCTCCTCTCTGTCACCCCTCCTCTCTGTCACCCCCCCTCCTCTCTGTCACCCCCCCTCCTCTCTGTCACCCCCCTCCTCTCTGTCACCCCCCCTCCTCTCTGTCACCCCCCCCTCCTCTCTGTCACCCCCCCCTCCTCTCTGTCAACCCCCCTCTTCTCTGTCACCCCCCCTCCTCTCTGTCACCCCCCCTCCTCTCTGTCACCCCCCCTCCTCTCTGTCACCCCCCCTCCTCTCTGTCACCCCCCCTCCTCTCTGTCACCCCCCCTCCTCTCTGTCACCCCCCCTCCTCTCTGTCATCCCCCCCACCTCTTCTCTGTCACCCCCCCTTCTCTGTCACCCCCCCTCCTCTCTGTCACCCCCCCCCCTCTCTGTCACCCCCCCTCTCTGTCACCCCCTCCTCTCTGTCACCCCCCCCTCCTCTCTGTCACCCCCTCCTCTCTGTCACCCCCCCCACCTCTTCTCTGTCACCCCCCTCTTCTTTGTCACCCCCCCTCTTCTCTGTCACCCTCCCTCTTCTCTGTCACCCCCCCTCTTCTCTGTCACCCCCCTCCTCTCTGTCACCCCCCCACCTCTTCTCTGTCACCCCCCCTCTTCTTTGTCACCCCTCCCCTCTTCTTTGTCACCCCCCCCTCTTCTCTGTCACCCCCCTCCTCTCTGTCACCCCCCCCTTCTCTGTCACCCCCCTCTTCTCTGTCACCCCCCTCTTCTCTGCCACCCCACCCCCCTTTCTGCCACCCCACCCCTCCTCTCTGTCTCACCCCCCCTCCTCTCTGTCTCACCCCCCCCTCCTCCTCTCTCTCACCCCCTCCTCTCTGTCTCACCCCCCCTCCTCCTCTCTCTCACCCCTTTCTCTCTCTCTCACCCCCCTCCTCTCTCTCACCCCCCTCACCTCCTCCTCTCTCTCACCCCCCTCTCACCTCCTCCCCTTCTCTCTCACCTCCTCCCCTCCTCTCTCTCACCCCCTCTCACCTCCTCTCTCTCACCCCCCTCACCTCCTCCTCTCTCTCACCCCCCTCACCTCCTCCTCTCTCTCACCCCCCCCCCATCACCTCCTCCTCTCTCTCACCCCCCATCACCTCCTCCTCTCTCTCACCACCCCCCCTCACCTCCCTCCCCCCACTTCTTTCCCTCCTCAGGGGGTGGGGGCCCCATGAGGATGGCTGTATGGGGCCCCAATAATTGTTAACAGCAGCCCTGTGAGTAAGCGCACCAGTTCGGATGTGTCCCAAATCCTGAGTCTTGCCAACACACTTCTCCCCAAGGCTCCCCACCAATGGAAAGAACGAAAACAGCACTACAGTAGAGGAGCTCCACCCCCCAAACTCCAGCTCCCGCACTTCCTGGCTTGAAGCGGCTCTCGGTAAGGCAGTCTAATGGGGGTCTTTCAAAGCAGGGGACACTAATGGGGGGGTTCCCTGATGTAATTGAGGGGGGGACCGATATAAAGGAAGGGGAGTCTGTGGGGAGGGAGGTGGACGGTGTCAGTAGGGCAGTGGACAGTGTCAGTAGTTCCCATCCGCGCTAAGCGTTGCGCATTATTGCTCTCCTCCAGGTCTTTAAATTCCTATAGTGTATAACACAAAAAAATTGCAATGCGCCGCTAAAGTGTTCGGGTTTGGCTTGAGGAAAAGGTGGCAACCCTAGTTATATACAGCGGGTGCCCTGACACTATAAAAAGCAAACTAACTAACCAGCGTCACCCAGAACACTTATATGGTGATTACTGGTGAAAGGGTTAACTAGGGGCAATTAGGGGGTTAAAACCTTTATTAGGTAATATATGGGGTACCTGACGCTATATAAAAACCTGACGGCGAACCTAAAAAAAATTACTGGCTACCTATCGGCATCACCGACACTAAGACAGCGATCAGAAAAACGATCGCTTAGCGACAGTGGCGATAGGGGGGTGAAAGGGTTATCTGGGGGCGATCAGGGGGTTAAACCTTTATTAGGGGAGCTTAGGGGGCTACACTGGACCTAAAACTAACTTTAGTGACACTTTTACAGTCACAAATGTCACTGATTGCAGTGATCAGTAAATAAATGGTCACTGCAATCAGTGACACTGTGACTGGGGGGGTGATCTGGGGTGTCTGGGGGGGCGATTTATGTGCCTATGTGTCCTGGTGTCAGTGTAGTGTTTTGTGCACTAACCTGCATCTTCTCCTGTACGGCGCTCGGTATATGTGAGCGCCGCAGGAGAGATGACATCACTTCCTCTGCCTGTGTAAACATTACACAGGCAGGGAAGCTTTCTCATTCGCCGGGAGCGATCGAGAGGGGGTGGCTGGAATCGAACGGCTGTCCCCTCATCCCTCCCAAACGAATAACGGCCGCTCACTGTAAAGGGGGGTCCGATGGGGACCCCCCCAACTATACAAAGGCAGTCGCGTAGATATACGTGATTCTGCCTGTCAGTGCCATTCTGCCAACGTATATTTACAGCGGGCGGTCGTTAAGTGGTTAACATAAAATGTACCCATCAGCATGCTACTTATTTGCTCTGATGGGCATAATTTTAAGTGCAACACTAATGGGCATATTTTATGCTAAGGGACACACGGATGGGCACATTTTGTTATGCCCATCCGAGTGTCCCTTAACATAAAATATGCCCATTAGCCTGTAGACATGTGCATTTGTTTTCGTCCGAATGCATTTGTCCGAATTTCAGCTATTTTCGTTATCGTTTTAACAAACAAAAACGAAAGCACAGAATCCGAAAACCGAAAGATCAGACATAAACAAATGCTTTATTTTCGTTGCTACAACAGTTCGATATAGATAGGAGATTCGACGTGACGCTGACAATAACAATCTGTGTCTATCGAACCTGTGGTCGAATGTGCCAAAGATTCGACATAGGAGTCAGAAAAGATTCGACATAGGAGTCAGAAAAGATTCGACATAGGAGTCAGAAAAGATTCGACATAGGAGTCAGAAAAGATTCGACATAGGAGTCAGAAAAGATTCGACATAGGAGTCAGAAAAGATTCGACATAGGAGTCAGAAAAGATTCGACATAGGAGTCAGAAAAGATTCGACATAGGAGTCAGAAAAGATTCGACATAGGAGTCAGAAAAGATTCGACATAGGAGTCAGAAAAGATTCGACATAGGAGTCAGAAAAGATTCGACATAGGAGTCAGAAAAGATTCGACATAGGAGTCAGAAAAGATTCGACATAGGAGTCAGAAAAGATTCGACATAGGAGTCAGAAAAGATTCGACATAGGAGTCAGAAAAGATTCGACATAGGAGTCAGAAAAGATTCGACATAGGAGTCAGAAAAGATTCGACATAGGAGTCAGAAAAGATTCGACATAGGAGTCAGAAAAGATTCGACATAGGAGTCAGAAAAGATTCGACATAGGAGTCAGAAAAGATTCGACATAGGAGTCAGAAAAGATTCGACATAGGAGTCAGAAAAGATTCGACATAGGAGTCAGAAAAGATTCGACATAGGAGTCAGAAAAGATTCGACATAGGAGTCAGAAAAGATTCGACATAGGAGTCAGAAAAGATTCGACATAGGAGTCAGAAAAGATTCGACATAGGAGTCAGAAAAGATTCGACATAGGAGTCAGAAAAGATTCGACATAGGAGTCAGAAAAGATTCGACATAGGAGTCAGAAAAGATTCGACATAGGAGTCAGAAAAGATTCGACATAGGAGTCAGAAAAGATTCGACATAGGAGTCAGAAAAGATTCGACATAGGAGTCAGAAAAGATTCGACATAGGAGTCAGAAAAGATTCGACATAGGAGTCAGAAAAGATTCGACATAGGAGTCAGAAAAGATTCGACATAGGAGTCAGAAAAGATTCGACATAGGAGTCAGAAAAGATTCGACATAGGAGTCAGAAAAGATTCGACATAGGAGTCAGAAAAGATTCGACATAGGAGTCAGAAAAGATTCGACATAGGAGTCAGAAAAGATTCGACATAGGAGTCAGAAAAGATTCGACATAGGAGTCAGAAAAGATTCGACATAGGAGTCAGAAAAGATTCGACATAGGAGTCAGAAAAGATTCGACATAGGAGTCAGAAAAGATTCGACATAGGAGTCAGAAAAGATTCGACATAGGAGTCAGAAAAGATTCGACATAGGAGTCAGAAAAGATTCGACATAGGAGTCAGAAAAGATTCGACATAGGAGTCAGAAAAGATTCGACATAGGAGTCAGAAAAGATTCGACATAGGAGTCAGAAAAGATTCGACATAGGAGTCAGAAAAGATTCGACATAGGAGTCAGAAAAGATTCGACATAGGAGTCAGAAAAGATTCGACATAGGAGTCAGAAAAGATTCGACATAGGAGTCAGAAAAGATTCGACATAGGAGTCAGAAAAGATTCGACATAGGAGTCAGAAAAGATTCGACATAGGAGTCAGAAAAGATTCGACATAGGAGTCAGAAAAGATTCGACATAGGAGTCAGAAAAGATTCGACATAGGAGTCAGAAAAGATTCGACATAGGAGTCAGAAAAGATTCGACATAGGAGTCAGAAAAGATTCGACATAGGAGTCAGAAAAGATTCGACATAGGAGTCAGAAAAGATTCGACATAGGAGTCAGAAAAGATTCGACATAGGAGTCAGAAAAGATTCGACATAGGAGTCAGAAAAGATTCGACATAGGAGTCAGAAAAGATTCGACATAGGAGTCAGAAAAGATTCGACATAGGAGTCAGAAAAGATTCGACATAGGAGTCAGAAAAGATTCGACATAGGAGTCAGAAAAGATTCGACATAGGAGTCAGAAAAGATTCGACATAGGAGTCAGAAAAGATTCGACATAGGAGTCAGAAAAGATTCGACATAGGAGTCAGAAAAGATTCGACATAGGAGTCAGAAAAGATTCGACATAGGAGTCAGAAAAGATTCGACATAGGAGTCAGAAAAGATTCGACATAGGAGTCAGAAAAGATTCGACATAGGAGTCAGAAAAGATTCGACATAGGAGTCAGAAAAGATTCGACATAGGAGTCAGAAAAGATTCGACATAGGAGTCAGAAAAGATTCGACATAGGAGTCAGAAAAGATTCGACATAGGAGTCAGAAAAGATTCGACATAGGAGTCAGAAAAGATTCGACATAGGAGTCAGAAAAGATTCGACATAGGAGTCAGAAAAGATTCGACATAGGAGTCAGAAAAGATTCGACATAGGAGTCAGAAAAGATTCGACATAGGAGTCAGAAAAGATTCGACATAGGAGTCAGAAAAGATTCGACATAGGAGTCAGAAAAGATTCGACATAGGAGTCAGAAAAGATTCGACATAGGAGTCAGAAAAGATTCGACATAGGAGTCAGAAAAGATTCGACATAGGAGTCAGAAAAGATTCGACATAGGAGTCAGAAAAGATTCGACATAGGAGTCAGAAAAGATTCGACATAGGAGTCAGAAAAGATTCGACATAGGAGTCAGAAAAGATTCGACATAGGAGTCAGAAAAGATTCGACATAGGAGTCAGAAAAGATTCGACATAGGAGTCAGAAAAGATTCGACATAGGAGTCAGAAAAGATTCGACATAGGAGTCAGAAAAGATTCGACATAGGAGTCAGAAAAGATTCGACATAGGAGTCAGAAAAGATTCGACATAGGAGTCAGAAAAGATTCGACATAGGAGTCAGAAAAGATTCGACATAGGAGTCAGAAAAGATTCGACATAGGAGTCAGAAAAGATTCGACATAGGAGTCAGAAAAGATTCGACATAGGAGTCAGAAAAGATTCGACATAGGAGTCAGAAAAGATTCGACATAGGAGTCAGAAAAGATTCGACATAGGAGTCAGAAAAGATTCGACATAGGAGTCAGAAAAGATTCGACATAGGAGTCAGAAAAGATTCGACATAGGAGTCAGAAAAGATTCGACATAGGAGTCAGAAAAGATTCGACATAGGAGTCAGAAAAGATTCGACATAGGAGTCAGAAAAGATTCGACATAGGAGTCAGAAAAGATTCGACATAGGAGTCAGAAAAGATTCGACATAGGAGTCAGAAAAGATTCGACATAGGAGTCAGAAAAGATTCGACATAGGAGTCAGAAAAGATTCGACATAGGAGTCAGAAAAGATTCGACATAGGAGTCAGAAAAGATTCGACATAGGAGTCAGAAAAGATTCGACATAGGAGTCAGAAAAGATTCGACATAGGAGTCAGAAAAGATTCGACATAGGAGTCAGAAAAGATTCGACATAGGAGTCAGAAAAGATTCGACATAGGAGTCAGAAAAGATTCGACATAGGAGTCAGAAAAGATTCGACATAGGAGTCAGAAAAGATTCGACATAGGAGTCAGAAAAGATTCGACATAGGAGTCAGAAAAGATTCGACATAGGAGTCAGAAAAGATTCGACATAGGAGTCAGAAAAGATTCGACATAGGAGTCAGAAAAGATTCGACATAGGAGTCAGAAAAGATTCGACATAGGAGTCAGAAAAGATTCGACATAGGAGTCAGAAAAGATTCGACATAGGAGTCAGAAAAGATTCGACATAGGAGTCAGAAAAGATTCGACATAGGAGTCAGAAAAGATTCGACATAGGAGTCAGAAAAGATTCGACATAGGAGTCAGAAAAGATTCGACATAGGAGTCAGAAAAGATTCGACATAGGAGTCAGAAAAGATTCGACATAGGAGTCAGAAAAGATTCGACATAGGAGTCAGAAAAGATTCGACATAGGAGTCAGAAAAGATTCGACATAGGAGTCAGAAAAGATTCGACATAGGAGTCAGAAAAGATTCGACATAGGAGTCAGAAAAGATTCGACATAGGAGTCAGAAAAGATTCGACATAGGAGTCAGAAAAGATTCGACATAGGAGTCAGAAAAGATTCGACATAGGAGTCAGAAAAGATTCGACATAGGAGTCAGAAAAGATTCGACATAGGAGTCAGAAAAGATTCGACATAGGAGTCAGAAAAGATTCGACATAGGAGTCAGAAAAGATTCGACATAGGAGTCAGAAAAGATTCGACATAGGAGTCAGAAAAGATTCGACATAGGAGTCAGAAAAGATTCGACATAGGAGTCAGAAAAGATTCGACATAGGAGTCAGAAAAGATTCGACATAGGAGTCAGAAAAGATTCGACATAGGAGTCAGAAAAGATTCGACATAGGAGTCAGAAAAGATTCGACATAGGAGTCAGAAAAGATTCGACATAGGAGTCAGAAAAGATTCGACATAGGAGTCAGAAAAGATTCGACATAGGAGTCAGAAAAGATTCGACATAGGAGTCAGAAAAGATTCGACATAGGAGTCAGAAAAGATTCGACATAGGAGTCAGAAAAGATTCGACATAGGAGTCAGAAAAGATTCGACATAGGAGTCAGAAAAGATTCGACATAGGAGTCAGAAAAGATTCGACATAGGAGTCAGAAAAGATTCGACATAGGAGTCAGAAAAGATTCGACATAGGAGTCAGAAAAGATTCGACATAGGAGTCAGAAAAGATTCGACATAGGAGTCAGAAAAGATTCGACATAGGAGAGAGAAAAGATTCGACATAGGAGAGAGAAAAGATTCGACATAGGAGAGAGAAAAGATTCGACATAGGAGAGAGAAAAGATTCGACATAGGAGAGAGAAAAGATTCGACATAGGAGAGAGAAAAGATTCGACATAGGAGAGAGAAAAGATTCGACATAGGAGAGAGAAAAGATCACTGCTGGAATTGGGTGGGGGAAGTAAAATAAAAATAAAGTTGATGATGAATGTTATTGGCTGATTGTAACCAAAGAGGAGGAGCAGTAAAATAGCTAGAATGACGAAGATTCGACAAAGCATCAAAAGTTAGAAGATTCGACGGTGCAGCAAAACTGTACGACGCTGCAATCGTACATTTCCGGTCAAATGCATCCACCCATAGGCTATAGAAGAATTCTAATGTTGGTTGACTAGTAATAGTAATGAATAAATATAATTACTAGTCATACAACATTAGAATTCTTCTATAGCTTGTGGGCGGAACATTCGACCGGAAATGTACGATTGCCGAGTCGTACAGTTTCACTGCTCCGTCGAATCTTCTTTGAACATTCAACAGACACCATAAGCCTTCAATGACAGATTCGACCTCAATTCAGATTTTCGGACGAATGCAATTTCTAACGAAAAACGAAATAAAAACGAATTTCGGGAGTAACTAAATAAATTTATTTTTCGGACGAAAACGAAATATTTCAGTGTGCACATGTCTATTAGCCTGACCCTAACAAAATAAGTAGCATGCTGATGGGCACATTTTATGTTAAGATGCCCTCTAATGGTTATATTTTAAAGAGCAACACTGATGGGCACATTTTATGTAAAGGGGCAGGCAGATGGGCATATTTGTTGTGCCCATTGCAGTGCCCCTTAACATAAAATGTGCATAAAATGTGCCCATCAGAGTGCTCCGTAACAATGCCCATCAGCGTGGTCCTTAACATAAAATAAGCTTGCATGCTGATTGGCGCATTTCATGCACATTTTATGTTAAGGACCACGCTGATGGGCATTGTTACGGAGCACTCTGATGGGCACATTTTGTTGTGCCCATCAGCATGCCCCTGGATAGGAGGAGGATTCCAATTAGAACATTTCGTTTTCTGACCCTCTACCTAATGGATAATATTACCTCTGAAAATATTTCAGCTACAGTCTTCGTTCACATTCAGATGACCAGTGCCAGTAAATGAACCCTTGTGCTGCATAATGGCACCAGTGTCAGTGTTACACTGGTGCCACTAATGTACCACAAAGGGGTTAATTAACTGGTACTGGTGGCTAATGTATCAGAAACCAGTGGCAATTAACCCCCCAATGCTGTATTTTACAAAATTGAGTGCGAGTGAACTCTGTTGCTATCGCATTAAACCTAATTGAATTTGTATTGTTAAGTATATTCTTGTTTTGAAACGACATTAATTCTCTTAAAAACTGAGTGGGGGGGCACAGTTTGCCATCTTCGCCCTTGGCACCAAATGGCCTTGTCCCAGAACTGACCCCACCCCCTGGCATCAGTAGGGACGGTGTCACTCGGTGGCCCCACCCTTGCCTATATCAGCTGTCAAAACCAAGCAACAGTCATCGGGAGGCCTCCCATCGGAGGCAGAGCTTTTTTATATTTTTTCCCCAGTCCAGTGAGCAGCGTGATTGAAGACATCGCAGGGCACTTTAAGGAATTGTCAAAAACTGTCTGTTGTGGTTTTTACTTTGTACCCCTACACAAAAAAGTCTATGTACGCGATACCCACATGGGAGGCTGGCATCTGGGGGCCCTCTTGTTAAAGGGGCTTCCAGATTCCAATAAGCACCCCGCAGACACCGTCAACCACCGGCTTGAGTTGTTGGAAGAGGCCCTTGTCCCCATCAACATGGGAACAAGGTGCTTTAGGGAATCCCAAAGCACCCTTCCTATGTTGAGGGCAAGCAGCCTGGTATGGTTCAGGAGTGGGGGCCCCACTCGCTCATTCCTCCTTTCCTGGCCTGCCAGGCTGCTTGGATAAGGGTATGGATGGGGGGACTCCATGCAGTTTTAAAAAATGGATTCTGTCATAGAGGTCCCCTTAACCATTCTCACACACTGCTTAATCTCCATTCACTATATACGGCCACCGTGTAAGCAGCCTTGGTGTGGGGCGTGGACTTGGCACCTGAGCCAAGATTGGCCTTTAGCCAAGCATGGCTCACATCACTGTGATTGGCCAAAGTGTGCACCTGACCTGTATGCTTTCGCCAATCAGCAGCCGTCAATGCACTGCAATTTCAGTGCATTATGGGGTGCTCTGTGGCAGGCAAACTTGCTGCGAGCACCCCATATGTTTGTTCTACGAATTATCGATGTTTGAGTCGAACTTTCATGCGACACGAACATCGGGACCATCCCTAAATATCACTACTGGAGATATAGAGATATATATATATATATATATATATATATGGAAAAAAAAAATTTGATACTAAACATGGTCTCATTTCACAATATGGTATACTTTATACGTTTCAAGAATCGATGGCCTTACCATCAAGGACACATCGGGTACGAGACTTGGGGTCTCTATCATATGACCAACGGTACTGTCAGCGGTTCCCCATAGTCTTTATTCACCCCCCCCCCCCCCATATGCAAAAGCAAACATAGGACACATCATACACCTGAGAAGCCATTTAAATGGAAGCGTAGAGACACCCCTATGCGCTAGATGTAATGTGCCCCCGGCTAATTTAATACACATGTTATGGAGATGCCCCAAACTCCATTGATATTGTCAGGGGGGGTTGTCTACTATTAACGATATCTTTGGGCCAAAGATGCCAATGGAGCCAGGCATTTGCCTTTTGAGCATGTTAGACAAAGCTAGGACTCAGAAAAATACCTTTATACCAAGAGTAAGAAGTCCATTTCAGGCTTGCAAGCTCATAGCATTAAAATGAAAGCAATAGACAATGATTAAATTTGTTTATTTTTTCACAGACAGCACATACTGTGGCTTTTTCAGCGATTTCCCAATGAACACTGCACACACTATGACAACAAGAAGACTAAGACATCCGACAGCCACCAACACCCAGAGCTCCGCAGGGGCAGACTCTTCCCTTGTCACTGCAGCCGCAACATCCCTTTGTGAAGGTCCAATCACAAGCAGAGGTCCCAGAGTGGTCACAGTTTGTCCCTCTTCTGTGTGGGGTACAGAACAGGAGAAATTGAGAGGTCAATACACATTTCTGTACAATTCCATGCAGTTTAAGAGCTTGCAGTCAACAATCTAGCTTTTACACAAATGTCCAGAAGTTAGCACCTATTTCAGACCCTCAAATCCTAAAATTGTTACTTCAGTCATATTGGTCAGAATTCTGAAATTAACCATTAGTTTCATCCCAGGTTCACCCCCCCCCCCCCCCCAGTTATAATAGAAGTAACAGTGGGAAAGTTTACACTGGTGACCATCAATATAAATCAGAATTCTAGCCTTTACAACCAGGTTTTAGACCTTCCACTGGTCCTAGTGAAAGCTTGTCAGCCACAGAGGCTTAACTAGAATCCTCAGGTCCCTGGTGGAAGGGGGGGGAAACGACACAAAGAGGGCCCCACTGACTACCGCCAGGGCACCTTCCATCAGTCCCGGTGCCCTTTACTCCTTTAAATCTCACGACAAGTCACATGACTTGGTTGTTAGTACCAAGCATCTTGGGGAGAGATTCTCCAAATCTTAAACTGAATTTGAAGGATATGCAATACTTGAAACCCCTTGGCAGGCATCCAGCCACAATATGTACATTGGGTTTCTTCTGTTCCTGTAATAAAAAGTCATACAACATCCTCATTAGTGTTCCCTCTAGCCCGGTTGAGAAATGTCTAACTTTCATAGGTCACCAGGGCTTCCCTGTGTAGACCAACAAACTGGACCAGTTCTAACCTTTCCCTACTGCCCAAAGGGGAATAAATATTGCTTTAGGTAGAAGGGAAGGTTGACTAACCCCTTAATTTGTTAATCTAGAACACTTCAGCAAAATACCAGCCTTCAGAATTAGATTTAAGCCGATCCCCTTCTCACTGTCATGCAGGCCCTTCACTATCTCATTTTATTTTCTCTTGCTCCGGGCTTTTTTTTTTTTTTTTAAACCTCTTGGGAAGGGTAAGAAACTATGGGGTTAAGGATTGTAGGTGGAGAATGGGGGAAGAGGTGGATTGGTTGGAGCAACAGGATGAGGGTTTGTGTTAGTCAAGGAATAGCTGGGGTCTCCTGGACAGCAGAGAAGGGGCAGGTGACAAGCAGGCAGTTTCCCACCCACCCTCCCTGTCTTTTGTTTTGTTTGGTCTGCTTCATCTCTTTGCAGGTGCAATATGAGCAAAGGATGTCATGGCAGCTGATCGTGTGGCAGTGGTTGGTCTTGACGGTGGAAGAAAAAAAAATACGGTTGAGATGGAAATGTGGGGGGCTCACCAGTGGTATGTGCCCCTCTGGTGTATTCCAGTTACTAAGGTTAGCTGGAATACGGTAATGGTTGCACTGCGGGTGTGGGTTGTCTCTGAGCTGGTGTATCACGGCTGGAGGCCTGGTATGGTAAAAGGTCCCGCAGTGTTACAAGTTGGATTTCTGGGTGCCGCCATAAGACCAACAGGCTGATAAGTTGTTTGTTAATCTAAAGGCTGCTATGGCATTTTGTACTCAAATTCATATGTGGTCTCATTAAGTTAATAGCAAGGGGGGGTGGTGAGTACTCATGGTCGGGCAGACACAAAACAAGGTGGGACATCTTCTCTACACTGGTCAAGGGTTATTCTAATGAATCCCTGTGGACCACTTAATCAGATCACCCAAATGAATAGGGAGGATTTACTTAAAAGCAAAATCCCCACTAGAAAGGAATAATGTGGCTCCCCTAGTTCCAATTACCACCTTTTCTGTGATAGGGTATTGAGGTTGTTGGCAAAACAGTGTTCAAGTGATCTATAGGGGGAGCTCCCTCCCTTAGAAATAGACCGCCCCCCCCTCTTCCAAAGCCTTACAGCAGGGGCGAGGCAACCTCAGCCCTCCAGCTGTGGTAAAACTACAAGTCCCACGAGACATTGCAAGACCCTGACAATCAGAGGCATGATGGGATTTGTAGTTCACCACAGCTGGAGGGCAGAGGTCGCCTACCCCTGCCTTACAGGCCATCAATGTAGGAGATGCAGAGTATGCTCTTACGACTAGGGAAAACAACAATAATTCCGTCTCCACAAGTACATCAGTGGAGTTGGAAATTAAACCCTTCATTACATGCGCTACAACAGGAGTGGTTTATCTTATTCAGTGCCTGTGTGGGCTACAATATGTGGGCCGGACTAAACATTGTTTCACTCAGCCATATAACACATTACTAACATCTTGAAAAGATTAAGAACCACTCTGTATCCAAACACTACTTATTGGTACATAATCCTAACAATTTTTGGGGATAGATAAATCTGGCCCCATTGGAGGGGCAGTTCTCCAGATTAGAAATGTCAGAACATTTCACCAATTGTACAGACCTAAACTTAGTGTGAATCTTGGGTGGCAGGTAATGTTCAATTTTTGTCTTTACATTTTCTAAATTTGTAAAAAGATTCCTTTGATCATCCGCAATACCTTTTCTGTGATGCCATTGGTTTTAATATCTAGTGGTTATTTAGGTTGAGGGCTAAATGACCCAACATGAAGCATCAATTTTACATTTGATGTTAACCATTGGGGTCACTGTGGCACAGTAAGGGGGCTCTTTACCCTGTGAGAGACCAGTGATACCCTTATTGGAACGAACACACACACACACTTTTTATGGTCATTATGCACCCAATCTGTTTGGGTGCAGTTTTATTTGCCGACCACTGGTTTGCTAATAGTGTTCTTACAGGACTAGTGACTGTTGGGTCATTTTACAAATTTTTCTGTTTAGCATGATCTTACATAATGGTTCCTCCAATTTTTTTGTTCTTATTTTAGTCCAAGTTTTTTTGTCCGTATATAGAAGAGACATGCCGACCTCACCGCGCTGCTAGAATCCTGAAAGGATGGGCGTTTACACTATAGCTGGCCTTTACGCTGTAAGTGCATTACCTTATTTTTAATAAAAAATTACACTATGGCGAGTCTTTTCTGTTCTTGGTTAACCGAGTTCCCCCCCCCCCCCCCCATTGAACGAGATTGGCTTCTGTGGGGCCGGCTCAAGGACCTAGACCATCTGTCCTGCTCCATTATACGAGAGGCCTTTCCCAGATGAGCGCAGTCATCGGATTCTGATTGGTGATAAAGGCTCAAGCATCATACCGCTTGCCATCTGGTAAGCGTGCAATGTGGTGGAGTGATTTGTCATGTTTGTGAATCATTGGCATCACAAGGACTGAAAAGAGATCCACTAAGCTTCAATTTGAAGAGAGATACACATTTTCAATTGTTTGTGTTTATGCTCATTATGGACTTTATAATTTTAGGTAAATAGCGCAGCTATTTTCTTTACTGCATAAGACCAATTTGAAAGTCATGTCAAAAGTTACTCCAATACCTGTTGATGTTCTCACTGAAGACATCTAGAGATCACCTACATTCATAACATTGTATCTAGCAGCTGCTAGTTAATAACTCACCATCCAAGACTTCCCTCCTGCCTCTCGGTCTTCCAAATCGGCCCCTTCCTCCAGAAACCAGACCAGTAGGGTTGCTGCAGGTGCCTGTACCACAACACTGGCAGATACTGCTAGGGCCCTCAACTGCAGGCCAGCTAGAGAAGACAATTGTTAGACAAGTCTACATTTAGAAGCAAGACTTGAAGTTCTGGTGAACTAATGCTGTAGAGTGGTATTTGTTAACTTCTTTGGACCAATGCCTACCAAATGCAATATTGGACTTGAGTTACAGCAACAAGTGCTAAAAATATGCTTTTATTAAAAGGCATTATAAACCTTACCTGCACAAGTGCCATCGATCATGTAGTGTCATGGAGTCATGTGTTGGCAATAGAGTATTTTCCCCATTCCTTGCAATTTGTACTCAAGACACGAGGTATGGCACTAGACAGGTTAATGCATGACCTCTGTAGCGCAGGGATCTGCTATTTTCTGAGAAGCTTTATTTATCCCCACAATCCCTGGATCTGAGTTCTGCAGTGGAACTAGTAAATTAGAGCTGGAACCAGCACAGCTAGAACAATGAAGTTCAAATAAAAGCCCTATTAGGCATGCCTCATGCATGCTCTACTTCCCTGAAGATTGGCCACCAAGAAGTGCTCATGTGATCTCCAAGGTTTTGATCAAGTGGCATCTGTGGATGGACTAGGAGCAGCATACACATCACAGCAGTTCACTGGCAGATCAGCCAATAGCCACACTTCCACTGAGGTGACAGGTGCATAGACTTCTGGATTGAAGGAGGCAGCCGCTATTTGACACCATTGTAGATGCCTTTAATCACCATAGTTAAGGAACTGGATGATTTTTTTTAAATCTAGGGCTAAAGCCTTGTACACACGGCCGAGAATCTCATCAGGAAAAAAAAAAAGTAGTTTTTCCTGACAAGAAGCTTGTCCCGGCTGAGTGTACACACGCTCGATTAAAAAGAACCGCTGTTCTTTTAATGGAACGAATGCGGTGACGTCATCGACTACGACAAGCGTGCACGCATCACATTCGATGCCGTCGCCATCTTGCTACACCCTACCTATGCCTAGGAAGCTACCGCGCATGCGGCAAAGTCATTTCGAGCATGCACGGGTTTCCACGGCGACAGGTAAGCGTACACTCGGGTTAATAATCGGGAAACAGGCCGACGAGAAAATAGTGCAGGTTCTTTTTTCGTTGAGATTCTGCCCAGTTTTCTTGACGAGAAACCTGAAAGCCTCGTACACACGGCCGGTTTTCTTGGCAAGAAAGCTCTCCCGGCAGTTTTGTTGTTTGACGAGAAAACCGGCCGTGTGTACGAGGCTTCAGTGTATGTTTTTATACAAATGGGAAGCAAGCAAAATGTTGTTCTGATTGACCACATTACAGGCCTGTCCAAAACATTTCTGCAGTTGCCTTCAAGCATTGGCAAGACAAAGTAATAGAGAAACATAGGTTTAGCATCCCACCCAAAGGTTTGTCCTTTCCTACATATATTGCACTTTACATCCCTCTTCCCCAATCCAGAAAGAAGTGCATAGGCAATTATAAACTGAACAGCTGAAGGCAGCTTATGTCCAAATGGTTGTTTCAATGTGTTGTTGCTCAGACATGGCTGCATGTCCTAAGATAGCTAATGCAGGGGTCTCCAACACCCAGAGCATTATTAGTCTGCACAGTGGGAGGCAAGTGGCGACCATGGCCAGACTGCAGTCGCCACTCCAACGCTATGCAGCAATGCCTGTCTTTTCCTGGCTTTGGGAGGAGATGTTAGGATGACATTGTTGGCAGGGTGGGTGACACTGTTGATAGGCTGAAACATGCCAAAAGGTAGGCAGAGTAAAAGGGGCTCCAATTAGAGAAAAAAAAAAAAAAAAAAAAAAAAAAAAAAAAAAGTATAAACTGATATGAAGGGACCTGCACTGACCGACTCAGAATATCCCATCACCAACTGCCCCACTCCCGGGAGAGAAAAAACAAAAAAAAACATCCAGTGTGCACGAGGGGCGGCTCCAATTCTCTTGTTGGGAAGTGCAAACACCAAGGAGTCTATCCCAAAAAGCAAATGCATGCTACCATATGAATCATGCTGGCAGCAAGTATCATTAGCCCATGGATGTTTTTTCTCCATATCATGTACATTGATTGCTGGCCAATTTCCCCATTAAAAATCTGCCGTTTATACCATTAATTTCAGAAATCAGCCATGTTATTGGTTCCAAGTGTTGCGGGGTCCCCTTTAAGACTCCCAGGACTACCTTACCCAGAACCCCTTTCGGCAATGTTTCCACCCCAGAGACTCATGGGAGGGGTTATAAAAGGAGGCGAGGCTGGGCCTCTTTGGGACACGAGACTTCAGTGACTGATCCTCCTGTGCGGATGTGCTGGTGTGAAAGGCCTGAAGCCTTGTGCGGCACCAAAGAGCCTTCCACCCTGCTGCGAGCCTGGGTGGCATCTGACTTCGCTTATCCACAGCCTTGGTTGGATCGGGGACCCGATCGCTGGAGACACTGTGTGAGGACACAGTCGGTGGAAGTTCCCGGACTGGGATCGCGTCCGGGGTGGGGTGAGCGAGTGTATGCTCAGACCATATACTGTTTATTGCTGATGTGCCTATAGACTGCCGTGGCCCACAAGTTTATATCTGATACTCTCACTGGAGATCCATATCAGAGTTGAACTCAGAGGTTCTTCAGTAAAGTGTTTGTTCTATCACAATCTTCCCACTGGATTACAAATGTTGTTCTGTTATGTGCACCACCTTTAAAGACTTGCCGGTGAAGAAACCATCATCCCCTAGAGACTGAGTTTTAGGTATCTGAGCCAGGCCTGGATAGATAGTTCATTTAGTTGCTGCGCCACAGGGCGCCTAGTTAACTGTCGCCCGCGCCTTTACTGTTCCATGAATACATAGTGTGTTTATTGCTGCAGGGCTCTGCAATCAAACAATTTCATGTAAACTGTTATCACTGTTGATTCTTTTACCACAATTTAAAGTAAATCAGCTATTCCTTTATTATTGCCTTGGTGTCTGAGTTTGATCATAGAGCATAAGAAATATATTGTTACCCTAGACTAACTGTGCCAGAAGGGGGTCGAGTAAATTGCCGGGGGTTGGCGGAGCTGTTTTCAGGGCCCAAACTAATCTGCGGCCCTCTTAGTTGAGGGTATCGCTACACAAGTCATTGTTCTAGGTACAGTACAACAGAAATTTGTGCAATAATCTATGGAACGACAAGCAACCATTTTAAGTTACCATCTCACCTTTGTGTGGCTTTGCTATAGGAACAGGCCTTGTTCATGGCATCAGGGACCTGGGTGGTTGCAGCAGCTCTCAGGTAACAGGTTATGTAGATCTGGATTGGGAAGTATTTAAATTAGGTTATCAGTTCTTACAAGGCATCCATCTGTAAGAATCAATTCAAACTGTCCTCACCAGAGAGGCATCATTTCCTAGAAATCGGAAAGCATCTACTGTGAACTGGAGCTTGTCTGGCTCAACCCTCGGGGTGATGAAGGCTGAAGAGGAGTCATCTTGCATTCCATCAACTAGACAGCTGTAGAAAAAAAAGTGGTTGGTTAAGTGTGGGGTCATTATGGCGGAAGTAACCACCCACCCGAAAACACAAAACATACCCATTGTTTGCAATGAGGTCATAACTAGGAGAAGAGGTGGGATCAGGAGATATGGTGGTCACACATCGGTCAATATACAGGATCAGTCCAACATGGTTCTGAACGTCCACAGAGGCCTCTATGTAGAGGATATCTCCAAGCTGATAAATGGGAGAACTTCTAGGGCCACTCCAGTCCTCTATAGACAAGACAGGAGATTACATTGTAAAGTTCAGACAACACTCCCCTCCCTTTTATTTTCTTTGCTTAACTTACCAGTCATTAGCCTCAAGGAGAAGGACAGCCTCTCTTCTATGGACACGGTGGTGCTGAATGGAACCCATGTTGGCTCAATGGCTTTGCTGCTCACATTGGCATGTCTATACAGAACAGAATCAAGTGTCAGTAATAACCCAGAAGCAAAATCATGACTGACACACACTTACTGATTAAAAATGTGTTCGATTAAGCGATTTTTTTCAATGGATTAGTCGACTAATTATAAAACGCACATACAGATCCAACTACTTTTAGCTGATCTCCTTGCAGGCTGATTCCCAGTGCAGCTACCAACCACTGGAAAAATCAATAGCAGGATACAAAAAACACAAAGGCAGCGCTCGATTGGAATAGCATTAAAACTTTTAGTCTTCTAGTAGGTAACAAAATAAATATTGCACTGGAGATAAAAATCGATGTAGCTACATAAACTGTAAAAATGGTGCGAGTAATACCAGACGGTAGCAAAAGCAGTCATAAAAACATGTAGCAAGGTTGATACTGGTATAAAAATGTGTACAATGATACCACTGCCGAATCCAGATGAGGAAGGGTTAACATCAGTCCGTCGGCATGTAGATGTCCCGTGAAGGGAACTATCACAACTCCCAGTGGATAGCTGTAGAATCCCAGGTTGATAGAGGGAAGTGATAGAGGGAAGTGTAACAGCCCTTGCGTGTGGCAGATAGTAAGGTCCCCCCGGCATGCAGATATAAAGGCACAGCAAAGGAGCCCTTCAGATGGACACGGCAAGCCCAAAGAATTTTGAGCAATTAAATCGAGGAATAGTTAAATTCCACAGCCATACATAATATATCTCGCCTCTACCATCAGCTCATCTGTCTCTTGTCTAGGGGGTACCTTAGAGGAGAGAGAGCGGGGTCACCACGCCAAGCCTTCATCGCAGATAGTTGTGTGGTGTGAGCAAAGTTCTTTTGTTTTACCTCCGGGTCGGCGTTCTGCATCAGAGCCTCCTCCTTTGAACAATGTCTGCCAGAAAATGAGCCCCACACCAATAAAGTCCAACACTCCTTTATTCTTCCGATAACAGAGTAATGCACAGACAGTTGGACCCCCTCAACGAGTAGAACCAGACACAATGAACTCTCCACTTTCCTTCCTGAAAGTGGGTTGCGGTCTCAGAGCGAGGGGGGAATTTCCTTCCAGGCGGTCTCCGATGGAGGCTCACCTGTCACTGGCAATATGCTGCACCAGGTCTTCAAGCAAGTACCCCCCACCGGTCCATTACGCCTCTGGATTCGGGTACCCACTCCTGGGGTTCTCTAGGATCTCCTTCCCTCACGGAACTCAGTGGTGGGCACTGAGCTCCAAACCTCCATCAGAGGACCTCACCCCAGGCTAAAAGTGCCTGGGATGAATACGACCTCCGAACGTCCTCTAGGCCTAGGCCGCCTAGGGGACCGACACGAACCACAGCCCTCAGGCTGAAGGTGCCTGGGACTCCGACCACGTGACCAAGATGGCCAGCCCCCTTATACCCTCTCCCATAAAGCACGGTGGGTTCCCCGCCCCACCATACCGCTGCCGAGGGAGGACAAAAAGGAGTACGGCACACAGCAATGGTTCAACCCCAGCACCACCCGCTGGGCTGCAGGGAACTGCACATTGCTGGTGTCTGCCAGTTTTAAATACACAAGGAAAGTGTATACCCGCGTATAGTATAAATATAAAAATTAAATAAAAATTAAAACCCTGCAGTGATTAAATACCAAAAAAATTAAAAAAAGCTCCATTTGTGTGAAGAAAATGATCAAAATTTGGGTAGTGTTGCATGACCGCACAATTCTCATTCAAAGTGCGACAGCGCTGAAAGCTGAAAAATGGCCTGGGCAGGAGGGGGGGGGGGTAGTGCCCTGTAGGCAAGTGGTTAATGGTGTCACTTTTAAAGGAACACATTCAAACAGCATCATGGTTGCTGCTATTGCCAACTTGTTTGTTACTAGGGATGAGCTCGATCGAACGATTTGGGCCGTTCGCGCCAAATTCGAGTGACGAACGGCCCACAATAGGTTGCCTGTGGCCAATTATAGCTATGGGGGTTTAGCACATGCCCCACACTATAAAAGACCGCCAGCGCCGCGGCCTTGTGTAGTGTGTTCCGGCGCAGGGAAAGAAGGATAGGCAGGGACAGTGTTGATATTCTTTGTGCTATTCTTGTGTGCAGGGAGAGAGAAGGATAGACAGGGGACAGTGTCAGTGTCATTGTTGCTAAGCCTCCTGCACATTATACATCTGAAGTTAGCCCGTATTGCTGCGTTTTCCTGGTGTGTTACACCAACAGGCATTTGCAGCACTTACAGCAGGCGTAGTGTGATTCCTGCAAAATATACTCCTGAAGCTAGGCCTTATTGCTGGTTTTCCCCATCTCCCTGCAGGCCATTAGAATGTCTGGAAGGCAAACAAGGAGAGGCAGACAGTCAGGAGCCAATAAAAGAGGGCAAGCAGGCTCTGTGTCTAGAGACAACAGTGCTGGTCATGGACGCGGTGCATCGCCATCAGCACGTGGCCATGGGACACGCTTGTCCTTTTCGGCAGCTGGACATGTTGAGCCGCATCATGCCGAAGACTTGGTAGAGTGGATGACCAAGCCCTAATCCTCTCACCCAGGCTCAGGGTACTGGCAAAGCAGCTGCCAAAGCGTCCTCTTCCCTGGTATCAATGTCATCATCAGTCACTCCTTCCCTAGACCAACCATGTCCTCCTGAGGAGTCCCCCGAACTGTTTGAGCACAGTGTTGGGTACATGCTCCAGGAGGATGGCCAGCGTTTCGAAGGGTCTGATGATACCCAGCTAGAGGAAGGCAGTAGCATGAGAGCAGAGAGGGGATGCTCAAGAAGGACACCAATCTGGCAGTCATGTTCCAGCAGCTGCAGCATACTGCCAGATTGGCTCCAGTGATGAGGAGGGAGGGGATGAGGTCACTGACTCCACATGGGTGCCTAATAGGAGAGAGGAGGAGCCACATCTCCAACGAGGCAGGATGCCCTTGGGGGGCCAGCGTAAGGGCAGCACACCGACGGAATCACACCGCAGAGCTCCGCCTGTGCAGGGCGCTGCCTCTGCCCGTCATTCAAAAAGTTCTTTGGTGTGGGCCTTTGAGGCGAGTGCATCAGATCGCACAGCTGCTGTTTGCAACATATGTCTCAAGCGTATATCGCGTGGCCAAAACATCAGCCGCTTGGGCACCACATGCTTGACCAGACATATGTTGACCTGCCATGCAGCTCGTTGGCAAGCCTACCTTAAAGACCCACACCAAAGAACAAAGCGGACCTCTCCTTGCACCGCATCAGCTGGGATTTCCAACCCCACTATACCTTCAGTCCTCTCTGAAACCTGCACTGAGAGGAATGAAGGTGTAGAATTAGGTGTGTCACAGCCAAGTACTTGCGGGCACTCTGCTAGGAGTACACCGACGTCCGATTCTAGCAGGCAAATTTCCCTGCCCCAGCTGCTGGACCATTAAAAGAAGTTCACTCCCAGCCATCCACATGCCCAGCGGTTGAATGCTAGCTTGGCTAAATTGCTAGCGCTTCAACTGCTGCCTTTTCAGTTGGTAGACTTGGCCCCCTTCCGTGAGTTTGTGCAATGTGCGGTTCCTCAGTGGCAGGTTCCCAAACGCCACTTTTTCTCACGGAAGGCGATTCCAGCTCTCTACCGGCATGTGGAAGGCAATGTCTTGGCCTTGCTGGACAGGGCGGTCAGGTGCATATTACCGCTGACTCATGGTCCAGCAGGCATAGACAGGGATGTTACCTTTCTTTCACGGCCCATTGGGTCACTCTTTTGGCAGCTGGGAAGGATGCAGGACAAGGTGCAGTAGTGTTGGAGGTTGTTCCACCGCCACGCCTCCAAAATGCTACTACTGGTTGTGACACCTCTCTCCTCTACTCCCTCTTCTTCCATGGCCTCTTCCTGTGCTTTGTCGTCGGAACCAGCGGTGCTCCATAGGCGGTCAAGGGGCTACGCAGGCAAAAAGATGCCATGCCGTGCTTGCGCTGGTGTGTTTGGGGGACAGGAGCCACACTGGGGCAGAGGTTCTGTCTGCTCTGCAGGGGCAGGCCGAGAGGTGGTTGACGCCACGCCAGCTTAAGCCAGGAATGGTGGTTTGCGACAATGGCACCAACCTCCTCTCCGCCCTCCGACAGGGACAACTGACCCATGTGCCCTGTGTGGCTCACGTCTTTAACCTTGTGGTGCAGCGGTTCTTGGGCAGGTACCCGGGCTTACAGGATGTCCTGAGGCAGGCCAGGAAAGTCTGTGTGCATTTCCGCAGAATCTAATGCCAGTGCTCGCCTGGCTGAGCTGCAAAAGGAGTTTAACCTGCCCAAGAACCGCCTTATGTGACATGCCCACCAGGTGGAACTCAACGTTGGCCATGCTGCAGCAGCTGCACACGCAGCAGAGGGCCATCAATGAGTACCTGTGCGACTACAGCACCAGAACAGGGGAGCTCAGGTTTTTTTCACCACGCCAGTGGGGCATGATCAGGGATGCATGCACTGTCCTTGCACCATTTGAGGAGGCCACGAGGATGGTGAGCAGTGACAGTGCATGCATCAGTGACACTACCTCTTGTCCACTTGTTGGAACATACGCTGCGTGGAATAATGGACAGGGCACTTGAGGCAGAAAGGGGACTTCCTTGCCTCTCAAGGCCCCCTTTACCCAGACAGTGTTCCTTCTGTCCCACCCATCGCACAGGAAGAGGAGGATTGTGTAAGCATGGAGGTGGAGCCTGGCACTCAGCATCATCAGCAGTCTTTTAGGGATGATTTCCAGTCCCAAGAAACCAGTGGACTTGTACGTGGCTGGGAGGAGGTGGCTGCGGATCATGTCGTCCTTAGTGACCCAGAGGACTCCGGACCGAATGCCTCAGCTAACCTACGCTGCATGAACTCCCTGATCCTGCAAAGTCTGCGGAAGGATCCTCGTATTGTTCAGATCAAGGAGAGGGACCATTACTGGCTGGCCACTCTCCTTGATCCACGGTACAAGGGTAAGGTTGCGGACCTTATCTTACCGTCGCAGAGGGAGCAGAGGATGAGACAACTCTGGGAGGCCTTGCAGAAAGGTCTGTGCAACGCGTTCCCAGAGACTGGGAGGTTACAAACGCCTGGTCCTGGACAACGAGTTGCTGAGGCTTCGGTCAAAGAAGGAGCGGTGGGGAAGGTGGCCGTCTGACCGATGCGTTCAGACAATTCTTTAGTCCGCAGCCCCAAGGTATGATCGGTTCCAGCAACCATCGCCAGTGTCTGATATACATGGTGCAGGAATACCTAGGGGCAAGGTCAGACTTGGACACCTTCCCCACCGAAAATCCTCTGGCTTACTGGGTCTTGAGGATGGATCACTGGCCAGAGCTTGCACAGTATGCAATTGAGCTACTGGCCTGTCCTGCATCCAGCGTTCTTTCAGAACGCACATTCAGTGCTGCTGGAGGATTTGTCACGGATCACAGGGTGCGCCTGTCCACCGACTGTTGATCGACTGACCTTCATAAAGATGAACCAGTCTTGGATCACCACCAGCTACCAAACACCTGAAGCTGATATAACAGACTATTTTCAAATGTCACATCCCTTCAAGACTGATGCTGAGAGACTGTCCTGTTATGTTGACTGACTATCCTCCTCCTCCATGATCCGATGATGATAGCTTGGAAGAACATTTTTGTTTCTGGGTGCCACCACCAGTGGCTGAGGCCAAATTTTTCAGCCCCTGTTTAAACAGGGGCATGTAATTACAATTCTTGATCCAATAAATCACAGCAGGGCCCATTCCTGCGCCCACCAAGAGTAACTGAGGCCTTACAGTGTTGTGTCAACACCACCAAAGGCCCATTTTTTCAGCCCCTGTTCAACAGGGGCATGCAATTACAATTGTAGATCTAATAATTCACAGCAGGGCCCACTCATGCGCCCACCAAGAGTATATACGGCAGGCCCCTACTTTCAAACATCCAACTTACAAACGGAAGGATACAACAGGAAGTGAGAGGAAATCTACCCCTAGGAAGGCAAATTCTCTCCTGTAAGAGTTAATATGGGAAAAAAAGTGTCTCCTCTCCACTGATGCTTTATCACCAATTCTTGTATCAATAAAAACCCCAAATTTTCAAAAAACATTTGTCATTAGGACGGAAAGTGAGGTGAACTGTTCTGAACAGGTGCACACTGCACAGACAGCAAAACAAATGTTACAGGGGTGATAACCCTTCCCTATGTTTTCCAAAAAGCTTAATAGATTTTTTGGCATGGAGCTACACTTCAACAATGTACCTGTTCAAAATTACAAACAGATTCTACATAAGAACAAACCTACAGTCCCTGTCTTGTATGCACCGCCTGTATACGGCTGTTCAGAGTATATAGGGCCTTTTTTATTGTGAGCGGGGTTCCCCTTAATATCCCTACAAGACCCAAAGGGGATGGTAATGGGCTGGGGTAGAGGTAGCTATGCCATTTTTCTCAAAGATTTTCATCCATATTACCGGGACCAGACATTACATTAAAGCCGCAAGCAGTTTTAAATGGCTTTTTTTCCCCCTTTAGAAAATGTAATTGTGTGCAGGGACAGTTCTAAACACGGGAAACAAGTGGCACTTCATAGGCATACTTTAGACACCCCCCAGGTACGATATTTAAAGGAATATTTGACTTTTTTCACTTTATGCATCATTAAAATGACTTAAAAACTGCCGTTTTTCGGGAGCAGTCATTTTAATGATGCATAAAGTGAAAAAAAAGTCAAATATTCCTTTAAATATCTTTTTGCATTGATACATGTCCCCTGGTGCAGAACCCGGGTTCCCAAACCCTTTAGAATAACATGCATAATAGTCGTTATAATTAGCACTTTAGATTTCGAACATTCACATCAATTGTATTTAATAGGGTTCTAAAGTTCATGAGAACTTTCGGTCCGTTCGCGGGTTCTGGTGCGAACCGAACCCGGGGGTGTTCGGCTCATCACTATTCCTTACCAAGATGAAATCTGCAACTATCTGGCAAGTAACTGACATAACTAGTATGAAGGATGGTAGTTCAAACTGTCTCTTTCCTTGTACTGAATCTGGCATAGCCATCTTGTGAGTTGCTTTCTAGCAAAACATCCCTGAAGCTTGCACTTGTAAATCCGAGTGAGCAAAAGCATCCATCCTCAAATTATAATTCATATTACTTCAACATCTAGTTCAGATTGCTATGGTCACTTTTACACCAAGGAAAGTGGAGAGAATCCAGATGGATAACTGAGCACTGCCATCTTTACCATGTTGTTCGCTGAAGCCATGGATGTCACCTAATGGTATCCCATCATTGTCTACGCTGATCTTTCACTACCACCCTTTTTGCTCAACAGAGGCCAGTGTTGATCACTGTAGTAGAGATGCCAAGTTGTAGGAACAGGCTACGTGTCTACAAATACCTACATCAGTACAGATTAAGGTGTAGTTCAGTTGTACCTAAAAGCAAAGACTTATGTACCCATTTAGACGCTAGTATCAAAATAGGTTATCAATACAAAATAAGAAACAGCTTGGGCTCCAAGTAAAGTTTATTGGAATATGAAAAAATGTCCAAAATGACACCAGCAGTGGTCAAGGTAGACTAGTTTAACCAAATGGGTTGCCAATACAACCAGACAAAAATCAGACTTAAGCCAAACCTCTGGGTTGTGTTGCACGGCCCGCAGCAGTTTGGTAGGGGGGCATTGACCCCACTAAAGATATTTACCAGGAAAGATGCATTGTTAGGACCTGCATTGCATCCTAGTGTAGACTCACCGGTAGTAGTAGCACATTATGGGAACCACGGCTGGGTTGGTTCTGATGATTGGAATGGAGGCGGTTGGGCTGTAGGTCAAGTTGGTAGCATAGATCACCCAGTCTTGTATCATCTGTAGATAAGATCAGAACATTATAAACACTGCGGTGCTACTCATGGAGTTAGACAAGGGGCACATCAATTGTGTGGAAATGGACAATGGATGTGTCCCATAGCCAAGACTAGTCACCCAAAAATCAGGCTTATATAAGGATTAACCTTTTAAGATTATACAATAAAATAAAAAAAAAGGCTAGTGTGGCAATACCCTCTTGTTGGCCGCTGATTAGTTTTGGACGTTACCTCTTCAGCTGCGTTGTCCGGGTAGAGAAAGTCTGTATTAATGCAATGTCCACACCGATGTAAAACCTCAAACAGTTGCAGAGTGGGATGGGCGCTACACTAGCAACTCAGAACAGCCATGTACCTACATTTTTAGAGGACTCCCAACAGGTCTGCTTTAATATAGTTTCAGGTTCTAAAGACCCCGTCACCAACTTAAAGAGGAAGTAAACCCAAAAAAAAAAAAAAAAAAAAAAAAAAAGGCATAATGAGCTAATATGCATACTAGCTCATTATGTGGCACTTACCTGAGATCGAAGCCCCCTGCGCATGACCGGCATTTTCCCCATTCAGAAAAACCAGCATGCTCAGTGCACCATAGACATCAGTGCAGTGTTTTCTGCAACTATCTCCTTAACTGTGTAGGTTAAGGATATATTTATTGCACCTACAGGTAAGCCTTACCTGTAGGTGCAAGTCGGCAGAGTGGGTTTACAACCACTTTAAGCATATGCATTTTTCACTAAAATGATTAGCCTATGCAAATACATGCCAACTCCCTAGTACAGTTCTCTCGCCTTACACCCCTCAAAAAATTTTACTGGTCCACACTTAGCAAACCTGCAACAAAGTAAAATTCAGCCAGAAAAATTGGAGCGCATTGGGTGCTTAGGCTGTTTTCCCCACAACATTGTCCCCCCCCCCCATTGTACATGTGAACAAGGTCAGCAGCATACACACGGGTCCCCCTCACAGAAAAGGAACAAGGGTTAACAATGGAAAGTGAAACAGTCAAGGCAAAACATCTCCTAATTTGCAGAGCCATGAATATCAGCTACACAGCAAAGTGCAATAACCCATAGCAACCAGGTTTTAGTTTACTGAAGCCAATAAAGTTGACCATTTCAGCAATCTGCCAGTATAAAAAGTTACTGGTCCATACTCAAGAACCCTGCAACAAAGTCAAATTCAGCAAAGAGCATTGGGTGCTTAGGCAGCTTTCCACATCAGTGTCCCCCCCCCCCTCCATTGTATATATGAACAAGGTCAGCAGCATACACACAGGTCACCCTTACAGAACAACAAGGGTTAACAATGGAAAGTAAAACAGTCTCATCTCCTGCTAATTTGCAGAGCCATGAATATCAGCTACACAGTCCTTAAGACGGCACTGCAAAGTGAAATAACCCATAGCAACCAGGTTTTAGTTTACTGAAGCCAATAAAGTTGGAAATAAAAAGTGTGGAGGATTACCTGCACAGTGTTGCCACAGTCCTGGAGACCAATCTGGAAGATAACTTCATTAGCACTTTGGGTGTTCGGCTTGCAGCCTTGGGGTCCCAGGCTCAGATCAGAAGACTTCACTAGCTTTCCATTCCCATAAAAATCCATCATGACACTGACCACCATGCGGTCCTCTTCACACTGGACACTGATGGGGGAACTAGAGGAACTTACAGTCGGGGACTGCTGGCGGAGCATCCCACCAGCACGTCCACCAGGTGAACCCCACTGAACACCGCCTCTAGAAGCCCCAAACCCAAATACTGCATTAGCTCCTGAGTAAATCCCTCCGGAACCCCCTCTAGAAGACCCCTGGCTCTGGCCAGGTACAACCCGCTGGTTATTCCTCCACCAGTCTGATTGGCGCCTATGTCTCACCAAGGCTCCATCCCCAGTACATCCAAATTCTGGTCCATAAACCAGGGCCAAAAGCAACAGCCAACTACAGCAGGTCCTCACTCCTAACCCCATCCTGTCTGCAAGACCAACAGCACAATGAGGCAGGAAGAAAGAGCTGCCCTTTATACCCCTCCCACCAGTCACTAATACCCCCAGCTGGGGCAAATCATCACCACACCCAAATGGCTGCCTCAATAAAACAAGATTGATCTCTTGATGCTGAGACAGTTAACCACTTGCTGACAGTCGCCTCATTTGATTGGAGCTACACAGGAGAAATTCAGTAGCTTAGTCCCACTACTATATTTGTTATGGATTAATCACTAGGAGTAGCAAGTGATCAAAAAAAACTGATGATACAAATGGCTCTCCATGGAGTACACTATACAACCAACATGCATTAGCATAATCTCACATGACTGATCAATGTTTCAATCAGGTGCAATTGTAAACTACAAGATGCTACTGAATACTAGCAGTGTAGCTTATATACCATATAGGGGGCCATATATTTCAGGGCCAATTTTTATATATGGGGGTGTGTTTAATATACATGTGCCAAAGTTCTTTCTGTTAAGCTACCCATTAGATTTGTACCAATTTTAAATAAACAAGGATGCGCCAGCAGGGCGCATTAGGGTGCCATTCAAAATAACAATATAAATCTGGGGTTGGTGATCATTTGCTAGTCCTAGCGATTAACAGCTAGCGATGTTGTTGGCAGGATTGGGTTTGTAAACTCTCCTGTGTAGCTCTGGTCTTAGGGCTCATTCACATGGATCTGTACCTGTTGCTAAGCCGTTTGCATCAACATGTGTTGTATGTGCTATGGGGTGCCCACCCATTCATGTCTATGAGTGCACCCAACATAAAACACTTGCATTGCCATGTGCGCATATCAAATAATGCTGATGAACATATACAATATGTTAATAGGCTCTTCAACTGGATTCACATTCTGCATTGTGAATATGCTTGCAGTCTTGTGCAGTTATAACATAGATAGTGGCATGCATTGTTGTGTTTTGCCTCCATTTGCATTTATTGTTCAAATAAGAAGATCTGTCTGCTGGTCAGTGGCGGTGCGTCCATAAGGGGCGCATGGGCGCTGCTCCCTCTCTCCTGCCACCTCTCTATCACCATAGATAGATTCCGGCATTGCATGAATCTATCTATGGTCGCCGCTGCCACCCCCTATTTAGGTGCCCGGCCCCTTTTCGGGCGCCGGAAGCCTGAATTACAGTGGCGGGGAATTTATTGGAAGCACCTGATTAGAGCCGTAGGCTCTAATAGACGTCCAAAAAGGTGAACAGCGGGCGCCATGCTGGGCGCTCGCAGTTCACTCAGCGTTGTGTTAGGAAAGCGAATGAATATTCGCTTTCCTAACACTGAACTGCCTCTCAGCCAATCAGGTGCTCGGGTCTGTTACCTGTTACCTGATTGGCTGAAACGACAGGCGCTGTGATTGGACGACGCCTATCAGGTGTCCAATCATAGAAGAGGACGGGAAGAGAGGACGGGAGAATACATCGAGGAGCGTGGAGGACATAGCCGTGACCCGCTGCCCCACCGAGACAAGGTAAGTGCCGGGCGGGTGGAGGATGCACACTGGCAGCATTTGATGGGCACAGTAGCGGCAATTGATGGGCACAGTAGCAGCAGTTGATGGGCACACTGGCAGTAATTGATAGGCACAGTAGTGGCAGTTGATGGGCATAGTAGCGGCAATTGATGGGCACACTGGCAGCAATTTATGGGCACAGTGTCAGCAATTGATCGGCACACTGGCAGCAATTGATGGGCACAATAGCGGCAACTGATGAGCACACTGGCAATTGATGGGCACAGTAGAGGCAATTGATGGGCACACTGGCAGCAATTAATGGGCACATTGTCAGCAATTGATGGGTACAGTGTCAGCAATTGATGGGTACAGTAGCTTTGTTTGATGGCACAGTGGCAGCAATTTATGGGCACAGTGGCTGCGTTTGATAGGCACAGTTTCTGCTTTTGATGGGTATAATAGCTGCGTTTGATGGGCACAGTGGCTGCATTTGATGGCACAGTGGCCATCAAATAGTTATTTTACTACTGTAGCCAGGTACTTGGCTAATAATGAAGGGGGAGAGAAACACTGGCTGCAGCTGCTCTGTGTAGCTGCTGTCCTGTGGTGCTGGACTGGCTAATAGCTATATCAGCAGTAGAAGGGCGCCGTTGAACAGGAAGAGTTTCCCTCCTGTTGAGTGCCTCCGAAGCAAGCAGCTTGATATGGGGGGCACCAGAGCTGAGCCACAGCTCCTTTTGTTCATTCAGACACTGAGCCGCGGCCCGGCCCCGCCCCTTCTTTCCTCATTGGTTGACTGACTTGGATTGACAGCAGTGGGAGCCAATGGCGCCAAGCTGCTGTCTCAGCCAATGAGGAGGGGAGTCCCGGGCAGCCGAGACACTCCTGCAACATTGCCGGATCTAGATGGACCTCAGGTATTAGAGGGGCTGATGCACACAGGTTTTTTATCTTAAGGCATAAAACCTTCTGCCTTTACAACCACTTTAAGCAGCGATGCAATGTTGGAACTATAGTCTTGAGGAGAGACTATTGTGTAATCATTTCGTATTTGAACTACATTCCCCAGGGAGATATTGCCAGGAGAAGGGAAAAGAGCTGCATTTTCCCAGGCTGTACAGGACACAGCTTCCTCTTGCTGTAAGGCTTCATTCACACCAATGCATTTTTGCCTGCCTTTTGCAGAAACGCAGGACATTATTAACATGGTCTTCTTATATAACACGTTCACATCAATGCATTATTGTGGCTCTGTATTTTTGGAAAGGGTCCAGGATTTTTCCAAAGGCAGAACGATGCCTTCATTTGCTTTTTTGGTTCAATAGACTTCTATGAAGAAGTGGCAGAAAAGCATGTAGTGCGTTTACCACAATTTGCGTTTTTAAATTCCCCCCCCCAAAAAAAGAAACACCCCAAAAATAACACAAATCACAGTAGAAAAAAATGCAAAAAGCTCTGCAGAAACGATCAAAAGCAACATGCATAGGTGTGAATGAAGCCTTAGGGAGACCACAAAGTAGACCATCACTGTTGCATATTGGTGGCAGGACTTGGATACAGAGAGCTCACAGTTTCCTGGGTGAAGAACAGAGTGGCCTAATCGCTGTATGACCGGATGGTAAGCTGCTGCGGGGATTTGCCATCTGCTGCTAGAGACACTGAGCCCTAGGAACTGACCATTTAGCCATCTAGTAGCCTTTTTGCTGCCTGCGGGCTTGACAGGGACTTATCCAATGTGCACCAACAGTACAACTGGGCCCCAGTTCTAGCTTGCTGAAGACTGCCCCTTTACAGTTGCTATAGAGACCTTTCCCCATTGCTTAGTTTAACTGGCAACTCTCAGAGGACATTGGGGGTTATTTACGAAAGGCAAATCCACTTAGCACTACAAGTGCAAAGTGTACTTGGAAGTGCAGTCGCTGTAAATCTGAGGGGTCGATCTGAAAAGAGGGGAAGCTTGGCTGATTTTATCATCCAATCATGTGCAAGCTAAAATGCTGTTTTTATTTTCCTTGCATGTCCCCCTCGGTTCTACAGTGACTGCACTTCGCACTGTAGTGCAAAGTGGATTTGCCTTTAGAAAATAACCCCCATCGGGTCATACCCTAGCCATTCTCTTAGAGTGCACTCTATAGTATTGTTATCCACACTGCATGGCACATTTGGGGGGGGGGAGAATCTTGTTAAAACCAGGGTCAGATCACTGGTCAACTTTGGCCCCTCCTTTCCTTTGCAGCCTTCTGGGACACAGGTCCAAGAACAATGTGGGAATATTCATAAAACACAGCGTGGTTTGCGCACAGTAGGAAGCCAGGCTTCCATCTGTTTCCCTTACTCAAGATGCCTGGCGCTTGACTGTCACTACCTCTTGTGGAAGTTAATTCCAAGTGTAGCGGGTATGTGCTTTTCTATTTGAATCTGGTGGGGAAACTGTAATGTATGGTTCCCTGGGGCCCACTGGGTGGCGCTGTCACTTTGGGCCCGAGGTTGAGCCATCGTTGCAGTGTCGTACCTATTTTTGGCCTCTCTCAGCGGTTGTATGGTGGGGCGGGGAACCCGCCGTGCTTGCTGGGAGAGGCGGGAGTCAAGTCCCGGGCACCTTCAGCCTGAGGGCGGTGGTCCGTGTCAGGAGTCTAGACGGCCTAGGCCTAGAGGATGTTCGGAGGTCGTGTTCCATCCCAGGCACCTTCAGCCTGGGGTGAGGTACTTGGATGGAGGTCTGGGACTTCCTAGGGGACCCCGGGAGTGGGTACCCAAATCCAATGGCGTAAGGGACCGGAGGGGGTACTTACCTGAAGACCTGGTGCAGCAAATTGCCAGTGACGGGTGAGCCTCCGGAGACTGCTGGGAGGGATGTCTTCCTCGATCGGGAGCAGAAATCTACTTCTGGGAAGGAAGTAGGAGAGTTCATTGTGCCTGGGCCTACTCGCATCCACACCCCCTGTCTGTTCTATTCTTTGAGGGAGTCCAACTGATTGTGTTCACTTTTGCATTGAGAAGAATAAAGGAGTGTTGGACTTTAATGGTGTGGGGCTCATTTTCTGGCAGACATTGTTCAAGAAAACCACCAGGAGGAGGCTCCAGATGCAGAACACCGACCAGAAGGTAAAATAGGATTGTCTCTCACTGCACACACATCTGCAGAGGGAACTTGGCATGGTGACCCCGCACTCTCTCCTTCAGAGTACCCCTAGACAAAAGCCAGAGCCAGAAGAACTGTAGCACGGAGGGAGAGAGTGGGGGCCGCTACACAAGCATCAACTACCCTTTCAGTAAAATACTTTCCAAGACTAGTTTTGCGCTTTCCGCCAGTTAGTTTAAAGCCACGTCCCCATGTTCTTGATTTAATTTAAAAAAAAACTGCCCTCTTGAACCTTATTCGGCCCCTTGATGTATTTAAAGGTTTCAATCATGTCTCCCCTTTCTTCCAGACTGTACATATTAAGTTCCTGAATTTGCTTTTGATATGTTTTATCCCCCCCGTCACCATTTTGTTACATCTCTGGACTCGTTCTTTTATCAATATCTTTGGAAGCGAGGTCTCCATAACTGGACAACGTATTCTAAATGAGGTCTCACTAAAGATCTTGACCCGTCTAGTCCAGATGTACCCAACCTTCCTTTTACTGCTAAACCACTCGTACTCCAACACCCCCTTATTTCCATTTCTAAAATGATGAGACCACACCTTAATTTGGAGTATAAATGGCCATAGCAGCCTTTTTATTAAACACAATATTAAATAATTCCAATATCAAAAATATAGAACTTCCATAACAACTTGTTTAACCCCAGTCTGTTGGTCTTTGACGGCACCCCTGGAACTCCAACACATTCCACCAACACACTGCGGGAACTTTTCACCATGATAGGCCTCCAGTCGTTTCAACAGCTCAGAGACAACCCCCTTCCCGCAGTGCAACTATTACCGTATTCCAGCTAACCTTTCTGCTGGAATACACCAGAGGGGCACATACTACCGATGAGCCCCCCACCCCTTCTATCACATGTTTACTGCCACCATCAAAGACCAACAAAACCCTGCCAATCCACAGCTGCCATGACGATCAGATTCCACTGCACCTGAAAGAAAGCAAACCCCATATAGGGAGGGTGGGTGGGGAAAACTGCCTCCTTTCTCTCTCCCCAACTTTGTTCCTCAGCCAGTACCCGCCTCCTCCTTAAATACCACTCCCCCTCGGACTCCTCTCACTATCACTTCCCCTCTTAGCACCTCCCTGTTAACCCTTTGTTGTCTCCCCTTAACACACTGTCATGCCCGGCCCTGCACTACTTTTCCTTTCTTCTTTTCCGTTCCTCACTATATAGGGGAATCAGAACCTCCTGCTGGTGATCCCTCTAGCGATGCAACCTAGAATTCTGGTAACACCATTTGCAATCTGAAATAAGTATCCCCAAATCTCCCCCGCCCCCCTGTAGTGCTGGCCAACACTATAACCCCAATGTTTTACTCTTGGGATTTTCCCCTGGGTATATTTTACCACAAAAGTTTTTTAAAAACAAACCCACACAGTCTTGTGTGTCCATTTCCTGGTACTATTCACAGCCAAGTGAAGACATCTATACTCCTGTTCTTAGTGCTTGCAATGACTTTCATTCAACCCAGTGTGTCAGAGGTTATTCTTGGGGTTGATGTGTGGAATGAAGCAGCCAAACTACCAAGCAGCTCTATCTGAAGTAGCGCTACACTACAAATATTGGTATTGGTCAGGGGTATTGAATTAAAATTCATGGAGGTCCAACTGGTAAAATTTTCTTTCAGAGTTCCGAAACAAAATGCTTTTTAGCCCTGTCTTTCTATATCACAATCCTTTAATTCAGTGTCCTCAGTCTCCCCCCCCCCCCCAATCAGTTTCCCCTTCACAATAGTGTTAACCCCTTCCTTACTGGGCCATAGTCATATGACGCCAGCAGGAACCCACCCTCCCTCCGGGCGTCATATGACGTCTTTTCTTCCCGGGCCGTCTAGGGGGAGCGTGCCCCCGCTTGTGACCCGGTGCGCGTGCCCAGCGGCCGCGATGTCTGCCGGGCACCCACGATCATGGCAGGAGTGTGGATCTGTGTGTGTAAACACACAGATCCACCTCCTGTCAGAGGTGAGGAGACCGATGGTGTGTTCCCAGTACAGAGAAACACACATCGGTCTCCTCCCCTTGTGAGTCCCCTACAGTTAGAATCACTCAATAGGGAACATATTAACCCCTTCCCTGGCAGTCACATTTACACAGTAATCAGTGCAATTTTATAGCACTAAATCGCTGTAAAAATGTGAATGGTCCCAAAAACGTGTCAAAAGTGTCCGATATGTCCGCCGCAATGTCATGGTCACAAAAAAAAAATCGCAGATCGCCGCCATTATTAGTAAAAAAATAAATAAAAAAGCTATAAATCTATCCCCTATTTTGTAGACGCTATAAATTTTGCACAAATTATACGGTTATTCATATTTTTGGTAAAAAAAATAAAAATAAAAATCGCAATTCATATCGGTCTAAACTGAGGAAAAAAATATTTTTTTTAAAAAAAGTTAGACTTACCGGTAACTTGTTTTCGAGAAGTCTTTCAGGACAGCAACTTGAGAGATAGTGACTCCACCCACCACTGCAGGAAACACCTTCTTCCTCCAAACTTTAAAGGGAGGCAACTCCCTGGCATACCTCAGTTGTATCAGAGAAAACCTCCGGCCCCGGCTGGAACACATACATTAGTCACAGCCTAGTATATCAAACATTTTTAGGGCGGGTCGTTGCTGTCCTGAAAGACTTATGGAAAACAAGTTACCGGTAAGTCTAACTTGAATTTTCCCAAGGCGTCTTTCAGGACAGCACCTTGAGAGGACAACAGACTTACCACCTTAGGGTGGGACAACAGCTTGTAGGACCTTTCTGCCGAAAGCCTGGTCACTGGCAGATGTGAGGTCCAGTCTGTAATGGCGCACGAAGGTGCGAAAGCTTGACCACGTTGCTGCTCTGCAAGTTTGGTCAGGGGTGGCACCAGCTCTTTCTGCCCATGTGGCTGCAAGTGCTCTGGTTGAGTGTGCACATATCCCTACTGATGGCACCATGTCTGTGCGAGTGTAAGCTTCCACAATGGATAATTTCAACCATCTAGCTAAGGTACCCTTAGAAGCTTGGCAAACTTTTTGGTTGCCTCCACATTTTTTTGCTTCCAAAAAGAATAAACAAGGAATCTGTACGTCTAAAGCTCTTTGTTATTTCTAGATAGCATAACAAAGCCCTTCTTAGATCCAACATGTGAAAAAAACTTTTATTTTTCCCCCTGAAGGGGTCTGCACAGAAAGTTGGTAGCACAATCTCTTGGGAACGATTAGAGGATGACGCTACCTTAGGTAAAAAATTTGGATCTGTTCTTAGAACCACTCGATCCGAAAATAAAGATAAAGTAAGGCTCCCTTATTGACAGGGCATGTAGTTCACTTGATCCTGCGCGCTGAAGTAATAGCGACCAGGAATAGAGTTTTTAGGGTGAGATCTTTGATAGATGCATTTTCTAAAGGTTCGAATGGCTTTCCTGCCAGGGATTGCAGCACTACCGAAAGATTCCATTTTGGGAAACCCCTAATCTGAGCTTGTCTAGACCTTGTAAGGGACTTGAAGAACCTAGCTACTAGAGGTTCTGAGGCTACGGATCTTTCCAGAAACACTGTTAGCGCAGAAACCTGTACCTTAAAAGTGCTGATTGCCAGACCTTTGTCTGCTCCCTCTTGTAAGAATTCTAAAATGGAACTGAGATTGTCTGGATTTTGGACGGACAAGTCACACCAGGAGTTATACACCTTACATATCTTGGTGTATATGGCCCTAGTTACTTTCTACCTGCTTTCTAGCAGTGTCGCAACTAATCGGTCCGAAAAAACCGTTCTTTTTTAAGAGTTGCCTTTCAGATACCAGGCTGCGAGGGAGAGACTGGACACGTTTGGGTGACACACAGGACCCTGTACCAAAAGATCTTGCCTGGGGGGCAGATGCCAACATGGTTTGGTTACCATTCCCAGGACGGTTGAGAACCAAACCTCCAAGGGTGTGCCAGAGCGTCTATTCCCAGAGACCCGTCCAGCTTGTTTAGGGAAAATAATTGACCTACTTGCGTGTTTTCTCCATCCTATATGTCATATAGGATGGAGGGCTCTGTAGGTGAGAGCCATCATGGACCATCTTAGCTCTGAGGAAAGGGGTGCGCCCCCGAAACGCGTCAGCTATTTAGATGTTTAAGGTGCTGTCTGACCTCTTCTGTCGTCAAGTTCAGTCGGTGGGTGCCAAGAACGTCCAGCTCAATTGTCCGATAAGCTTTTACCTAAGCTCCGTCTGTGAGTAGGATCATTGCATTTTTATTCATATTTTAATAAAACTTTTAAGCGGTAATGCACGAGGTTGGTGCGCCCTCCTTTCTTTTTCTCTAGCTATATGAACACCCATTGTTCTGAGGAGGGCTGCAAGACCTTAGACTTTGCCTTTGGACGGAAACCACACTACCCGTGTTTTTGACATTACACCGAGAGCGCAGGAGTATTTTGATTACCTGCCTTACAGTCATAGGCTGGTTGGACTGTAGCCGGGAGACAGCTTCCAGTACCATGTCCTTTTCTTGAGGGAGAAACATTCTCTGGTTCACTCGAATCGACTTGGTAAACCCAAGAAACGGATCTCCTGAGATGGAGCTAGGGAGGACTTTTGTAGATTCAAAAATCCACCCCAAAGACTCCAGATGGTTTTGTGCCTTGGATAGGTTGTCTAGTAACCTTTCTTTTGAGGGGCGAAGAATAATAGATCGTCTAGGTAGGGTATAACTGCAATTTCCTGTAGACGAAGAGGGGCTAAGGCTTCCGCCATCACCTTGGTTAAAATCTGAGGTGAGGATAGACAGCCCGAATGGTAGGGCCCTGAAATGAAGATGCTGGACTACTCCCTCCATCCTTACTGCCAATCTGAGGTATCTCTGGGACTAAGGGGAGATTGGGATGTGCAGATATGCATCTCTCAAGTCTATTGACGCCATTTTTTTTACCGAGTATATCGAGTCCATCTTGAACCTTCTGTATTTTACAGACCTGTTCAGAGGCTTCAAATTAAGGATCACCCTGAATTTTCCTGTTGGTTTTTTTATTAGGAAAATGTGAGAATAAAAACCCTTTTGTTGTTCTTCCGGAGGTACTTTGTACCACCACACCCTGTTGACTCAACTCCTTTAGTGAGGCTTTCATGGCCAGGGCTTTTTCTGGGTCTTTTTTGTGGGGGGGGGGGGATGATCTCCGAGAACTATTACATAGCACGGGCTAGAGTGGTCAGGATATACTGGTTGGATGTTACGGCTGCCCCACTGCGGAAGAAACTTTTGTAGTCTTTCTGCCTACCCACACGGCTGAGTCATTGGGATTTCTTGGCTTGTGGAGGATGGAGAAGGAGTCCTTTTCCTTTCCTTTGGCTTTTTGTGCAGCCCAATTCCTCCTACCCCCTTTGGGGTTTGTTGTCCTTTTCCTTTTTGAGGGTCGAAAAACATTTTGGGGGTTGTTTCTTAATCGGAAAGGATTTTTTCCTGTGAGCTGTCCTATCTAGGATACTCTAGATCAGGCCAAAAAGAAGGTCCCCCGAAAAGGAAATTCCGCAAAGCTTATTTTTTAGAAGCTGCATCCCCTGGCCAGGTCTTTAATCACAAAGCCCTACGTGCGGTATTAGTTGAAGCGGAGTTCCACCCAATTTTGGAACTTCCGCTTTATCCACTCCTCGCCCCCTTACATGCCACATTTTGCATGTAATTTTTTTGGGGGGGGGGGGGGGGGGAGTGGGGGCTTCAGTAGGAGTGGGACTTCCTGTCCCACTTCCTCCTTCCACCCTGGGCTCGCCTAGGTGATACGTCATATCGCCTTGTGGCGGCCCCTCCCTGTAGGCGATCACCTAGGATGTGACAGGTCCCAGGCGATCGCCTGTCCATTCAGAGAGCGCTGCACCGTTCGCCGCATGCGCAGTGAGTGCCCGGCCGTGAAGCCGAAAGGTGTCACGGCCGGGTGCCCACACAATGAATGGAGGCGCTGGCGGAGAAGGGAGGGGGGGGGGGGAGCGGAGCTCCAGGCGGCACGTCGCTGGACAGTGGAGCAGGTAAGTGTATGTTTATTAAAAACCAGCAGCTACACTTTCTGTAGCTGCCGACTTTTAATAAACATAAAAAAAAAGGGTGGAACTCCCCTTTAAGGCTGCAGACATCTTTATAGCTTCAGCTGAAGCATCAGCTATGTAAGCTACCGCAGAAGCTAAAGTGGCCTGTTCAGGTGAGTGCCACTATATGGGACTTTAACTGGTTAGTCCAAAATTCTAAATTTCTGGCTACACGTTGTGGCCATAGCGGGCTTTAAATTATTCATAATTGACTGCCACAACCGTTTGAGTAAGAGATCCATGCGTTTGTCCATAAGGTCTTTGAAAACCCCCATGTCTTCAAAAGACAGATCAGTGGACCTGGAAACTTGGGAGAAGGCCACATCCAGTTTAGGGACCTTGTTCCAGACTGCAGAGAGATCTTCCTCAAAAGGAAAGTCTTTTATGGGCCGAGAAAAAAGTTTCTCTGGATCCTGCCATTCCTTCTTTATAGCATCTGAAATGACTGGGAAGGTGCGACCCTTAGGTTCACTCAGACCTGCATACATGTAAACTTAAATCCTTCCTTTCCTCACTTAGGCCCAGTGTAACATGAATGACCCCAAATAGCCCATCCACCTTCAAGGATAACTTGAATTTGGAAGGGGACACTACTGCTTCTCTCCCCCCCCCCCCCCCCTCTGAATCCTCACTAGTAGGTACATGGGACTGTTTCCTCCCTGGTAATCTGTTCCTCAGCCAGAGTATCTAATACTGGTTTAGCCCCCAAACCTTGGGAAGATTGAAGTGGAGGACTGAGCAGCAGGCCGGGTTAACTAAAGAATCACAAAATGATTGGATCGTGGCAAATAGTTCTCTTTAGAGGTAACCAATTCCTCCCATACTGGAGGATGATTCCTCTTGAACTAAAACAATGCAAGTACTGCATAAAACTTTCTTCCAATTCTCTCCCATCTTTGTCCTACATGAAGGACATCTTTTTTGGGTCAGAGCTCTTGGCCTGGAGAGAAAAAGAAAGCAGGGGATCCTGAATGAGACCCGGTCTCTTGCTAATGGACCACCCCCAAAAAAAAACAAAAAAAAAAAAAAAAAACACCTCTAGTGCCCAGACAGGCCCCTTGCCACTAGGGGGGATAGTAAAAGAAAAAAAAAACAAACAAAAACCAAAACCTGACAGGTAAGGGATAAGCAGACTTAATCCGCTGCCTAATACCTGAGCCTTGCTGGTGCCTGTCCCCACCGCTGTATCTGCCGCATCCTCCATTGCAGGTGTACAGCTCCATCGTGGCTTCACACGCTACTTCCGGACTCCCTAGTGCCTCTGCACCGGATGCGGAAATAAGCACCAGCTCCTGTCCTGCCTCCCCCCCCTTGCGGTCGGCTGATGCTCCACGCTGACCTGGCGACCCTGCTCTCACTTCCGGTGTTTTGGCTACACCAAAAAGGCAGCGCGCGATCATCGCTCCCCGAGCAAGTTACCTAGTCCTGGCTCCTCTGAGCACTCCGGGGGGGGGGGCCCCAAATGCCCTGTATTCCATGCTGGGTAGAGCGGGAGGGACAGTGGTCTCTAGGAGGAAAAATTAGGGAGGGAATCCTCCGCTTCCAAGATCTGAAAGCTCCAGCCTCCCTCATCGAAGATGCTCCCTCCAGGCCGGAGAAAACAAAAACTGAGGTATGCCAGGGAGTTGCCTCCCTTTAAAGTTGAGGAATAAGGAGTCTCCTGCAGTGGTGGGTGGAGTCACTATCTCAAGGTGCCGTCTCAGCTCCCCCGCAAGAACTTTCCACCTTCATGCAAGCTCTCACATGGTGGCAAGTTCTTGCGGGCGTGCTCCCGTGATACAGCCGGCAGCTATAGCCACTCACTGCATCACTCGGCCCCGCGGGTCATTGGATATGATTGAGAGCAGCGTGAGCCAATGGTTGCGCTGCTTTCAACCAATGAATGAGCTGAGAAGCCAGCGCAGGACTTTTTTTTAGAAGGGTCGCTAATGCTCGGATGTTTTTTTCACCTTAATACATTAAGGTGAAACATTTACCTTTACAACCCCTTCAAGCCCCCTGCACCGCACCCTTTACAATAGTGCACTGAACCCTCATCACCTTTATTCACAGCAGTCCTCAACCCCCCCCCCCCCCAAATTACCACGAGTACCGTCCTCTGCCGATCTTACATTACCCCCCCCCCCCCAACAGAACTGACTTTATATGACCCCCTCCCCCCACAGTACTGTCCTTTGCCCCTTCACATCCCTGCAGAACTGCTCCCACCCACACACTGCTCCCTCCCTTTGCATCACCCCCCCCCTCAGCACTGCCAGAGTCGTGTCCTCTGCCCCCCCCCTCCCTTCACTCTCCTACATTACACAGAGCAGGAGGCAGAGTATTTCTGGACCGAGTGTGGGAGGCCTAGTACAGCATTGAACAGTGTCCATAAATGCAGGAAAGCCGCTATGATCGTTATGGTGTAGGGAATCGCCGGCTGAAAAATCTGATATCTGAATGCCGCCTGTAGCTGCACCCATCATTCAGATATCCCCGCACAAAGTCAAGGACGTCATATGGCGGCCGGCAGGCGGGAAGTGGGTGTATAAAACGCATTTTTTTTTATAACAGAGTTGTTCATGGATACAATATTGCTAACACATAGCATGTACATACCAAAATGACACCCCAAAATAGATTCTCCTACTCCGAGTACGGAGATACCATGTGTGAGACTTCCACAGCCTGGCCACATACAGGGACAGCACGGCTGAATCTCTCCTACTGTATCGATCAGTACACAGAGGGGAGAGAGGAACTGGCGTCATGACATGTCACCGGTTTACAAGCGATCGCTCTGTCCAGGGGGCACACAGGAGCAAGATTCTGGGAGGACGTCCTCCAGAATAAGCCGACCATGCTGTAGCCGTCTTTCGGCTATGGCCCGGTCGGCATGTGGTATAAAAAAAACGAACATCTGACCTTCACCAAATACACAAGCCCCATGAGAAATACTGGTTAAGGTCCTTCAGTAAACCCCAATCCTTTCAGAAACAGAGGTAATCAAAAGCAGATCTGTATAAATGTGTTTATTTTGCACAGACAGCACATACTGTGGCCTTTTCAGAGATTTCCTAATGAATATTGCACAAACAAGGACAAGAAGACCAACACATCCAACAGCCACCCACACCCAGAGCTCCACAGGGGCAGACTCTTCTTCCGTTGTCACGGCAGCTGAAACATCCCTTTGTTTGGTCCAATCACAAGCAGAGGTCCCAGAGTGGTCACAGATTGTCCCTCTTCTATGTGGGGTTCTGTAGAGGAAAAAAGTTGGGAGGTCAAGGTGCACACAATTCAGATTTGCACAAGTGTTCAAAAGTTACCACCCATTATAGACCCTAGATTGCATTCAATAGTTGACAGAATAGGGATCAAGAATGTTAGAATCCCTGGGTTTTTACCAGCTGAGCCTTTTAAAAGCCATCCTGTTCTAATACGACAATGACCGTGAGAGAAAGCCTCACTTGGTGCCACAAGCAATATAAAAAAATAAATTAAAAAAAGTCACCAGGGACCTAAACTTGCCCCTGTATTGTCACCCATGTCTTAGATCTGTTTCACTTGTCCTGGTTAAAAGGAACTTTGGGCAGCTGGAAGATTCAACTTAAGTATAGACAATACTTGAAAGCCTTGTCAAGACCCACCCAAAATGTGTACCCCATGTTCCTGTAAGCAGAAGAGAGAAGGCATCAGAATATCCCATTGAAAGTTCCCTCCTCACTTTCAACCCTTGAGTGCAAGTCTTTCTACAGGAAAGGAGCACAAAGCTGGCAGTTCTAGTATTCCCTCACTGCTGAAAGAGGAAATGCTTTACATAGAAGGGAATTTAAGCATTTGTTACCCCAAAATTTTATGTAGCGCCCTGCTACTTTTGAACAGGACCTATGTGTAAATTTAGGGGTATCTGAGCTGTAAATAGCTCAGAGTGATTATGTAAATTGTTGGTTTCTGTTCCAGCTTTGGCTGTGTTTTGCGCATTTCCCACTGTTGCCAGTAGATGTCACTGGCCAGTATGAGAAATACAGCCAGCTAAAGTGCATTGGATAGTCTTTCCCCAGAAACAGCCCAATCAGGAGCTTCTTTGTAGTTTGGCATCCTGGGGAAGGATATTTAAGGGGCAGTGCCATGTGCTTCAGGGTCCTTCTTGCCTCATGGCCCTCCAGGCCTGAGGCTATGCTGCAAGTAGGCCCAGAAGCCTGTTTGGGGCCTACTAATCTGGAGGTGGTCCTGAGCTGTCTTGCCTGCAGGAAGAAGCCAAAAAGGAGGCTCGGGGGGGGGGGGGGCGGGGAACCCTTGCTGGAGGGAGCTAGTTTGAATGCTGGTGTCTCAGAAGGGCCGGGTAACTCGTTGGGGGGGGGACGCACCCAAGTTATTCTACCTCACAGTACTGCCGGATGGTTTAAAGGCTCAGGTACTGTGCAGCTGACCTGACTACTGGCTAAACAATCCCACGGCAGAGAATTATCCAGGTGTTTCCATTTATATCTAAAGTCTGTGGCAGAGACTTTGTCCATGCTTCATACCGGCTGCTAGGTTGTTGAGAGGCCTATCCGGTTGTCGCAAGTATCCAGTGATAGAAGCTGTTGTCCTCTGGATTCAAGAACTGCATTAGTGATCTTCAAAACCAAGGTATCTGAACTTCCCCTAACCCTCTATCCTACCTGAACTTGTTTAAGCAAGCACGAAACAAAAAAAAAAAAACACCCCTGACTGGCAATCACATCTTCAAAACTACTTAGCACAGACTCTTAAGTTCTGGGACAGTGAAATGTGGGGTAATGGCAGGACCCAAAATTAATCCAGCAGCTCCTATGGGGGGGGGGTAGTGCTACATTTCCCCCCCCCCTGCACAGCCATTCACTGGGTAAATCAGTGATGTTTTCTCCCTCAGCTCTTATGCAGCCGAGGGAATGATCACATACTGTAAAAAAGGAAATCAATATTAGGTTTTACCTTTCATTTTAAAATTACTCCTGCTTTACACCTTGTAAAACATTAATCTAGTAGTCAATCTGCCCTTCTGTTGGTTAACTAGCAGATATCTACCCCAACTGGTTTATATTGGACCTTTTAGAGCAAATACCCAAAATGTGAAGAGTCATGTCAAAAATACATTGCAATGTGCTCACTGAAGAACTTTTACATGAAAATCTCACCTACTGCCATGCAATTACTATATAGCAGCTGCAAGAAAAAAAAAAAAAAAAAAAACAAACTCACCATCCAAGGCTTCCCTCTTCCCAAACGCTCTTGGTCTTCCAAATCTGCCTCTTCCTCCGGAAACCAGACCAGTAGGGTTGCTGCAGGTGCCTGTACCACAACACTGGCAGATACTGCTGGGGCCCTCAACTGCAGACCAACTAGAGAAGACAGTAATGTCAGAACACTGCTGAAGACATTCTATTGGAGATTATAGACCTGTCATTCTTGTTGGCCCATACACAGCCTATAAGAGAGTAGATCTCCTCAATCCTCTGCAGTGTGGATTGGATTTAAATTACCAGTAAAAAAGGCTTGATTTAAATCATAATTTTTAAAGAGCAACTGTCATATGTCCTGCAGGGACTCTGACCCGCTGTTGACTCACCGACAGTCCCATTCACTTTAATGGGACAGCTGGTGATGCGCAGCGGCAGTGACACAAGCTGAGGGTCATGGCGGCAGCAGGTGAGTGGATGCCCGCTAACAGGCACTGCCATGATGGATCTGAAATGACAGGTTCTTTAAAATGCAAGGACTTATTCTTGTTGGTAGTTGAGATCTTAAAAAAAAAATTAAATAAAAATTCCCCATTTAGAATAAGCTGTCAGCAGTGGCCGAAGTATAGGGGTCACCATGGCGACCGGGCCCATGCTGCAGGGGGCCATGAGGGCCCCCTGTATCTTGATAGCGACTGAGAACGAGCTCCCGATCCTCAGCTGAACTGTAATCGGCATTGTGCAGAGAGCTGGTCTCAGTGTTGGATCTAAAGTAAAAGCACAGTGTGCCCTTAGTCTCCCCCCCCCCCCCCCCTACAGTGCAGTACCCGGCAGGAAGAGGTAAAGCACTGTCGATTTTTAAAGGCTTTCTGTATGCCTGCCGTGCAGTGGCGGTGCGTCCATAAGGGTGCCGCCCCCCTCTCTATGACCAATGGATAGATTCAAGCATAGCATGGAGTTTTTGAAGCACCCGATTAGACCTTAGGCTCCAATAGGCGTCAAAACTGACCTGCGAGCACCATTATGGGTGCTCGCAGTTCACCCAGGTGCATTAGAATAGCACATGAATATTTGCCCCCCCCCCCCCCATGAACTGCCTCTCACCAATCAGGTCTGTTACCGTCACCTGATAGGTGTCCAATCACAAAGCCCGTCGTTTCAGCCTGAAGACCAATGCCATGGAGGACACCACTCGCTGTCAACCGTTGCCCCGAGACAGGGCAAGTGCTGGCATTCGATGGACACAGTGAGGCTGCAATTGATAAGGTTTTAGAATTTCAATTTGCACCACCCCCCGTCTCCCCCAAAAAATGAGCACCAGCCACCACTGATTATGCATGTTTACATGTATGCATGCAAAATCCTGACCCCCCTATGTGTACAATCAGAACCAATTTTTCCTTGCTTGTTCAAAGTACCAGGAAAATAAAATACGGTTCTCTGAAAAGCTATCCATGCTCATTGCTTTTCAGAGGCATTTGACAGCTGGTAAAGAGGCAATATGTTGCCACCTGACTGCCAGTTTTAACCCCTTAAATGCACCATCACTATGCTGTAACTGCATGCAATGCACACAGTTACAGAGTGGTTGAAGTGCAGCCCCATTCACATAGGGTGCCTCGACTGAAAAAAAAAAAAAAAATTGAGAAACACCCACAGAGGAACCAATCTCTCCATTTTCCTCCTGCAGGAGGGAGAGGAGGAGAAAAAAAAAAAAAAAAAAAAAAAAAAAAACACGGTTCCTTTATATGCAGCTACCCACTTGCAACTGGGCCCTGTTCTGACATCAGGCTCAGAGGAAAGGGCCCTTTATGGGTTTTACATCGGGGCCCTGAAGGTTCTAGTTACAACTATGGACAAATGACACCAGTGGCGTATGTATGGGAGCATAGGTGTGCGCAGCCTATTGCATTAGGGTGTGCACCCAAAAGCTTAAACACACATGCGCAGTAGAGAAATGGACAGTGTCAGTAGCGATGATTGGCGTGAGTATTTTTTAATAACATTTTTATTTTTTACAATGTTAGGAGCCCCATTAAATGGCTTTGGTAAAATAGCAGAGAAAGGGACAGAGGACAGAGATTCCAGTCCTTCTCTAACCTCAGCTGCCACGGGGTAGGAGCATTCAACAAGGGGAATCTGTTGCACAGGGTGATTAGGGTGTGCCCAGGCATGTATGGGAGGTTTAGGGCAGCATTGCATATGGCGTGTACACATCTGTTGTACCCTAATCATGATAAATTGTCAGCATGCTGTCAATTAACAGAACAGTGACGGCTACCTCATGCTTTGTACTTTCCATATGCCAATTGACTCCAATATAAGTCTGTCCAAAAAACTACCATGTCGTCAAGTATTGTGAAGACACCACCCTCTTACCCAACCCACAGAGTGCATAGGCAATTATCTGAATATGGTGGTTCCTAGACCTTCTGAATGCTATAGTAACAGCCACTTGGCTCAGATGCAGAGGGCCATAGATAATAGCAAGTCACAGCTGGTGCTCCAATTTAAGACAACTAGTGCATGGGATTCAGTCTACAACTTTGAAAATCTAGTCTGACAGGATAACAGCATGAGGATTTTTGGTCAACTGATGTGCCCATGTATGGTCTTTGTAAAAACTTCCAGGCCTTGGTAGTGACCTCACCCCTTCTCATTCTCGGCTTGTCTGTCTCGTCTAGGGGTTAGTACGGGGGGGGGGGCAGGATGAGATACACCACGGCCCATGTCCTCCAATGTGTAGAGGTGAAGGCCAGAAGTGTGTGTGTGTGTGTGTGTGTGTGTGTGTGTGTCCTGTCCATTCATTTTAGCTGAGGCTGCAGAGAAAGGGACTGGGGAATCTGTGTCCTCAGTCCCTTTCTCTGTCTCATAGGGGAGATGTCAGGGGTCTGTTAGGACCCCTGAAATCTCACCAAAGCCCCCCAACAGCGCTAAAACATTTTTTTAAAAATAATCAAAATAAAAAAACCACACTGACAATCCACTCCCCCCCTAAAAAAATAGAAAAATAAAGCACTGTAAAAAAATACTGACACAAGACATTAAAAAAAAGTATCGGTAATGGGTATCGGTACTTGTACTCGGTCTTAAAAAAGTGGTATCGGGACAACCCTACCACTGACTATATAGAACATGGATTACCTTCGCTAACATAGCCCCTATCAGAGGGAAGACATCCGTCCAAGACAGGCACCGGAGGCCTCTCCGTCACCAGCAATGCTGCGCCGGACTCTCCGGAGAAGTTCCGCACACCGGCCTCCTCGTCTCAGACACGGGCACCCTTGGATTCCTCCACCCTCATGGAACTCAGTCGAAGGTACCGAGCTCCAGGCTTCCGCCATAGTACCTCACCCCAGGCTAAAGGTGCCTGAGATGGACTCCATCCCCTGCTCCGGCCAGGTCAAGGGCACGGAACGCCAGCACCCAGGCTGAGGGTGTCTGAGTCCTCCGACCTTTGAACCCCGTGGTAAGGGCATCCGCCCTTTTTATCTCCTCTCCCTTTGCGTCACAGCAGGTTCCCCACCCCGCTGTACAAGCGCCAGGAAAGGACAAAAAGGCAGTCTTGCGGTGTGGGTTCAACCCCATCCCAGGGCGACAATGCCACCTGCAGGAACCTCACACCAGAGTCCTCCAAGACTATAAATGGTATCCAATTCCCTAGTAATCAGGGTGCATTGGGTCATACTACCACCCATGCACTCCCCATATTTTAGACCGCCGCTACACCTCATTTTCTGGTATTGACTTACCTGGCAGCAAATAAACACTTTACTACCATTGATGCACTAGTTCCAGAGAGCAAGATTAGTCGCTGATATCAGGTCTCAGCACATCCTAAAAAGGTGCTGCTCTAATCCCCTTACTGGAAACTTGCAGACACCAAGGGGTCTGGTCCCAGCAGACAGATTTATGGCACCATAGTGACCATACCCATAATATAGATCATGCCGACACTGAAGGCTCTCAAGAAACCTCCATCGACTCAGCTTAGTTATGCCCAACAGCCAGAAATCAATGTACATGGTATGAGAAAGACCATGAGACAGCAGGAAGTGGCCTGTACACCATTTTACATTTATCCACAAAAATCTCCCATTGGTTTATCAGTTTCTCGTCACTAGATCCAGTTCTTTTGCAGAAGTTGGTCTCCATTACACGTTAGGCACAATTGCCATGGGGAACGTGCAGTAATACATGGAACCACAGACAACCTTTGATTACCATCTCACCTTTGTGTAGCTTTGCTATAGGAACAGGCCTTGTTCATGGCATCAGGGACCTGGGTGGTTGCAGCAGCTCTCAGGTAACAGGTTATGTAGATCTGAATTAGCAAGTAGTAAAGGGATTGAAAGTAATTTGTGTTATTGGTTCTTACAAGGCACCCATCTGTTGCAACAATTCAACTAGTCCTCACCAGAGAGGCATCATTTCCTAGGAATCGGAAAGCATCTACTGTGAACTGGAGCTTGTCTGGCTCAACCCTTGGAGTGATGAAGGCCGAAGAGGAGTCATCTTGCATGCCATCTATTAAACACCTATAGAGAATGGTCAGTTAGGGGGGGTTGCTATAATAAACCCACTCTAACCACCCCTGGAACATACCCATTGTATGCAATGATGTCATAACTAGGAGCAGAGGTGGGATCAGGAGATATGGTGGTCACACATCGGTCAATATACAGGATCAGTCCAACGTGGTTCTGAATGTCCACAGAGGCCTCTATGTAGAGGATATCTCCAAGCTGATAGATGGGAGAACTTCTAGGGCCACTCCAATTCTCTATTGACAAGACAGGGAATTAGAGATTGCAAAGTTTTAACACCCACCTCCTAATCTTTACACAACTCACCAGTCATTAGCCTCAAGGAGAAGGACAGCCTCTCTTCTGAGGACACTGTAGTGCTGAATGGCACCCATGTTGGCTCAATGGCCTTGCTGCTCACATTGGCATGCCTATACAGACAGAATTGAGGGTCAGTAATGAGCTAGAAGTGCAATCATGTTAAAATTTCAGAGACCCATATTAATGGCAAGTGCGTCTAAAAAGTTAGAACAGCAGTATGGTAGCTGCCATTGCCATCTTGTTAGTTGCAGATTGTCCTTTATTGTGAGGACAATCCAGCAGGTTTCTGACATAGTTAGTATGATGGATGGTAGTCAAGACTGGCTTCTTTTGCTGGGCAGCAACTCACAAGATGTGATGGCAGATTCACTACAACATCCCTAAAGCCCATGCCTCCACATTAAAGTGAGCAAAAGCAGCCATATTTATCCCCAGATCAACTTAGTGGATGTAAACCCTCCATACACCCAGTGAAGTGAACAGCCTCAGATATAGAGATGAACCAAATCTCCCTACATAGGTTTTACATGTATATCTGCTGTCTTCACATTTATATACCATTTAGAAAGTTCAGATCGTGTTAGGAAATGTTCTCTTCCTGTTTAACAGAGTGTGATGTCTGGGCATACAGCCAGAATTGCTGATTGGAGGAAAGGGACCCCCCCCCCCCCCCCCATCATAGGCAGAGACTCAGGTGTTTTGCAACAGGGCCAGCTGCCTGCCAATTTATAGCAACCTCCCCTGGCAGAAATTTCAGGCTGCTTTTATCTGATGTCAGAATTTGTCAGAAGTTTTCATGCTCGTGTAGCAGCCTCACCCCCCGTCCTTGTAAATAAAACGGCTGGCTTGTCTAGAGGTATGCAGGGAGGATGAGGTTCACTACGGCCTATGTCCTCTAATGTGTAGAGGTGAAAGCCAACACTTATTTTACCGCGGGTCTGTTCTGGATGGAGCCTCTGCTTCTTGAAGTTTAACTGTCAGTAATAGAGCCCCACACCATAAAAAGTCCAACACTTTATTCTTCTTTACAAGTGAACAGCATCAGTTGAACTTTTAAATGAACAGACAGGGTGTGGATACGAGTAGGTCCAGGCACAGTAAACTCTCCTATTCCTTTTAGTGCAAATAGGCTTGGCACACAGTCTCTGCCACCGACCGGGTGAACCGTTGAGGCCCCTGCCACAGGCCTAAGAGCAGGTCTCTGCCACCGACCTGAGTTGATTAGATGGACCGCTGCCACTGGTCATAGAACATGAATCACCTTCCCTGATGAATTGGTCCCCGTTTGGGAAAGACATCCATCCGGACGGTCTCCAGAGGTCCACCCAGCACTAGCAATATGCTGCACCAGCTCTTCGGGAGGATCCCCTCTGGTCCCTTACACCCTGGATTCAGGTGCCCGACACCCGGGGCACCTTAGGACGATCCCTCCCCTCATGGGAGGCAGTGGAAGGTACTGGGCCCCTGGCCTCCGGTTGAGTACCTCACCCCAGACTGAAGGTGTCTGGGATGGAACACTAACTCCACGTGTACAGGCCAAGGGCGCCTGAACACCGATCACGCACAGCAGCCCTCAGGCTAAAGGTGCCTGGGACTCGGACCTCGTGGTGAAGAGGTCCGCCCCCTTTACACCCTCTCCCAGCAGGCACAGTGGGTTCCCTGCCCCACAGTACAGCCACTGCGAGAGGTCAAAAAGGGTATGGCACTGCAGTGGTGGTTCAACCCCAGCCCAAAGCGACAGCGCCACCTACTGAGCCGCAGGGAACTGAACACCACTGATGTCCTCACACGAATGAAAACACAGCCCTACTCTACCAATCAGTGCATCTGAGTCATACTACCACCCAGATGCTGCCTCTAAATAGTACATACCCGCTACACTGATAACAGGAACAGGTCAGGAGAGCTACTGCAGATATATGTGCCCAGCTCAAGGTTTCATGAATTGGGTTTACATCCACTTTAATACCTAGGTTCAGAATAGTATTGACAAGATCACTTTTGCAACAATGAACTTGGATTCCAGATGGACAACGGCAGTACACGGAAATTTATTGAAATTGAAGTTCAGTAATGCACAAGAAGCCTGCAAGGAAGACAACCCAACCGAGAACACTAACAGAAGTACAGCAAGTAGGCCTCCGATGTGTCAGCATTTGTCTCTAGGGGCTGAATTCGGCCAGGCCATATCCGAGTGGGGGTGGCGTGCAGTATGAATGGTGTCCCTGTACTTTGCCTACTTGTCTGAAACCTCTTCCTGATGCCAAGCACTGAGACAGGTGACCTGTCCCTACTCCAGCCACATGCAAAATGTGCACCAAATCCAAGGTCTTGATAGACTGCCTGACTCAAGATTGCCCATAAAGACACCATGTTAATGTGTAGCTCAGGTGTAACTACAAGCAAAGACCTTAGGGCTCATTACAGTCAATACAACCCAGCCAAAACATTGAATTGTGGTGTGGGGCTGCCATTTCAACTAAGCCATACAGCTGATAAAACAGGCCATACGTTTGATAGAGTAGAAGGCTTAGGAGTTAATCAAGTTTTTTCTGTCTGTATCCAAGGAGATTAGTGACCACCAGACAATGCAAAGGAAAAAATAAATAAAAATACCACTATAAATTCTGTGGTGACCAAGAGGCATAGGTTATGCCCAGGGCTTCCTCCCCCCCCCCCCCTCAGAGAATAGGTGCAGGAACTCCCTTCTTTCGAGTTACCTCGTGTCCACCCCCGAGCACCGTTCCTTGGTTTCACCCCCTACCCACCTCTAAGTAATGGATACAGAACCAAGTATCAATTTGTGGTGAAGTAATTTGTTACTGACAGGAAGTAAAATGGATCCCCTGTAGCCAGCAACAATGGACCACCCCCCAATAGACTCTGAACAGCCAGCAACAATAGACCCCTCTCTCCATTGTAGATGTCCCCCAGCAACAAATGTCTCGCAGTAGCCCCCCCAGCAACAGATCAGTCAGGTTTTTGATTCTGTCTGGGTGTACTGTTGCCTGGTAAAATGTTTGTCTAAAGATTGATCAGTAAAAATGCATTGTTAGAACCTGCAGCACCACTAGTGTAGACTCACCGGTAATAGTAGCACATTATGGGGACCACAGCCGAGTTGGTTCTAATGATTGGAATGGAGGAGGTTGGGCTGAAGGTCAGGTTGGTAGCATAGATCACCCAGTCTTGTATCATCTGTGTAGATAAGAGCAGAACATCACATAAACACAGAAACAGCACTACTCATGAGACATCCATTGACCATCACTTCCATAGACTAGTCACCTAGCCATCATGCTGATAGGTTAATCCTCATCAGGTCAGCAACAGGCAAGGGATTAAATTTTTAGGGGACCTTTAAATTGTAACAGGTCCTCTTTAAAAATAGTGTGAGGTTCTTGAGACAACACCAAGTTAAAAGTGCATTTCCTTCAGAAATTTTTAATTCCCAACACAGGTCCCTCCTTACACATTGAGGCCCTCTCCTAAAAAAGGGTCCAATTACTATGCTGGCCCAGCTCCTCCACCCATTTCCTACATAACATCCAAGAAGGCAGCTGCCTCAGGATGTTTAGGAGGTCTACAACAGTGGTCTAAAGGACATGAAATTTGACTTTAAAGTGGATGTAAACCCACTCATCCTTTCTAAACTACTGCCATAGTGCTGATCTATAAGGATATAGATGCCTCCTGCATGTATCCTTATGTGTCAAATGTCTCCCCTCTGTCTGTTATGAGACCTGAAAAACTCCAGATTCTGTGGGTGGATCTGTTGTCTGGAGCTCGGTGGGTGGAGTTATGTCAGTAGACTCCCCACCCACCTCTACACTCCTTGTCAAAATGCATTTTCTCCTGTGTATTCCTTCTGCTATGATCACCAACATCCAGAAAAGTAACCACAACTTCAGAAAAGGAGTGGGAATTAAAAAAATAATGCCCGTCTAAAGCTAGTGCACGAGATATGTAAATAACCTGTCACTCAAAAGAAAGGGGGCAGAACGGACAAAGGTTTTTCTCTGTTTGTTTTATCTCACTGAATAAAAGAGGATTGCTCAGAGCTGGACTAACTCTTTGTGGCAAGACCCGGCACAAATAAGAAGTTTTATACTCTACATTGACAGAAAAATAAAAAATATAATTCTAAAAGCTACTTGCCCATACTCAAGCAAAATTTCAGCAACAAGAATGACAGATGTCTACATCTTTTTTACCTTCGGTGTACATGTAAACAAGGTCCAGGTTCCCCTCAGACGTACAAGCGCCCCCCTACACATAGGCAACAAGGTTTACAAGAAGCAAAATTAAGATTTGAAGTGTAATAATTAGATTGTGGAGGATTACCTGCACAGTGTTGCCACAGTCCTGGAGACCAATCTGGAAGATAACTTCATCAGCACTTTGTGTGTTCGGCTTGCAGCCTTGGGGTCCCAGGCTCAGATCAGAAGGTTTCACTAGCTTTCCATTCCCATAAAAATCCATCATGACACGGACCACCATGCGGTCCTCTTCACACTGGACACTGATGGGGGAACTAGAGGAACTTACAGTCGGGGGCTGCTGGCGGAGAATCCCACCAGCACGTCCACCAGGTGAACCCCACTGAACACCGCCTCTAGAAGCCCCAAATACAGGCTCATTACCTCCCCAGTAAACATCTCTGGAACCCCCTCTTGGAGAACCCTGGCTCTGGGCAGGTACAACCCGTTGGTAATTCCTCCACCAGTCCGACTGGCGCCTGTGTCTCATGCCACCTCCAAATGCTGGCCCATAAACCAGGCCCAGCAGCAACAACCACCACCTGACATAACTCCTCTCTCCCAAACCCATCCTGCCAACAAGCAAAGTACAATGAGAGAGGAAGAGAGAGCTGCCCTTTATACCCCTCCTTCCAGCCAGTAATACCCCAGCTGGGGCAAATCATCACCACACCCAAATGGCTGCCTAATTCAGCACTGAGCTGGGCTACATACATGGTTACTCTTGATGCTGAAAGAGTTAACCACTTGCTAGCAGCCACTTCATTTGGCTGGAGAATTTCAGTAGCTTAGTCCTGATGCTAAAATCGCTAGCGAGCAATCACTAGGAGTAGCAAATGATTTCAAAACAGATGACACAAATGGCCCTCCATGGAGTACTGCTCAATGCTTCGCTCATGTGCAATTGATCACTACAAGATGTTATTGCATACTACTAGTGTAGCTTACACCATAGGGGGCTATTTGTTTCAGGGCCCATGTATATAATTGTGGTGTGTTTAATGAATATGCACCAACCTTCCTTGCGTTAATGCATCCTATTCTGTTTGCACCAAAAAAGCAAAGCTCATTGGGGTGCCATTCAGAAGGGCCACACATTTGTTTGTCCTAGTGATTAACCCCTAGCCATGTTAGTGGCAGGATTGGGTTTCTAAAGTCTCCTGTGTAGGTCTAGTCTTAGGGCTCATTCACATGGTTCTGTACCTATTGCAGAGTCCTTTGCAACAGCCCACGTTCGATGCACTATGGGGTGACCACCCATTCAGGTCTATGAGGGCACTCAACTGAAAACTTGCATGTGTTTTTTGCCATGCGATGCACCAATTAACGTCTGAACACAAGCAACATGTGAATAGGTCCTCTGAGTGGATTTACATTCTTCACTTGCTTGCAGTGTCATATAGTTATAACATGACCATGGCGGTCCATTTTGCGGGTGGAATCGCCGCACTTCTGCCCACGATTCCGAATTGCCACAAATCGCGGGACGCCTTTGTGATCCCCGTTGTTTTTAATGGCACTCAAATTGCAGGGTGATTTTGCCACGATTGTCGCCTGGCGAATCACGGTAAAGTAATGCAAACAGAATTGCGAGGTGCCTGTTGGCCAAAAGACGTTCCGGAACTTCTTATGGGCGTCAGGCGTCCCGCGATTCTGTTTGCGTGATTTAACCGCGTTTCGTCGGGGGACAATTGTGACCAAAACGCACCGTGATTTGAGTGCCATTGAAAATTATGGGGATTTCAAGGGCATCCTGCAATTTGCGGTGATTCGGAATCGCGGGCAGAATCATGCCATGGTGTGAATGGAGCCTTACAGATGATGGCCGGCAAAATATCACTTCCCAAGATACATTTAATAAAAGAAAATATGTTTTTTTTTTATTATACATTTTATATTTTATTACTATTTTTTTATATTTTTTATATCATTTTTGTGATGGGGGGCCCAGGGCTATGGTCCCTTTTGCCCCTTATAAACCTGGCCCTGACTATGTGTATAAAGCCTCGTACACACGGTCGGACTTCCATCGGACTTTTCCGTGTTTTTTTGTCCGAACGGAGTTGGTTGGGAACACCCATAGCATACACACCACAGGACTTTTCTGCAAACTTTCTTAAAACTTCTTACAACATCGCATGTTTTTTTCTGCTCTTTTCTGCTCTTTACTGCCACCCTTTGGTCAACTTCTGCTATTGTTGGTTGATTTTAACATTAGTTGTTTTGTCCATCGGACTAAAGTCTGATGGTTATCTGTACACACGGTCGGACTTTGCTCCATCGGACTTTTGTTGGGCAAAAGTTTGTCCGTTTGCAGACCCAACTTTTGTCCGATGAAATCCAAAACCAAACGAAAAAAGTTTGTCCGATGGAGCGTACACACGGTCGGATTGTTGGTCCAACTTGCTTAAAACGAAGTTTGTTGGGCAAAAGTCCGACCGTGTGTATGGGGCTTTATACTGCATTACCAAGAGTGTGAGCATAGCCATATCAGACCATGTGACTGCCCAGTAGCAGAGGGGACCCAGCACTGTCTGTCTGAATTGGGATTTATACAGCAATAGCATTCGGCAAACACATTTGAATAAATTGATTGTTTACTGAATATAGTTTGGTGAACATCAAAATTGCATGACAAGTCGCACCCCATGTTTTCCAATGAGTACCGTTCATATCTATGCGACATTAAAGCAACTTCAAAGTAGTTCATGCATTACTTTAGTTGGACTTAAATGTGACTTGAGGGCCATAGACGTCAATGTTAACCCTCAAATGTCCGATCAAAGTCACACCTGAATGTTTTACATGTGACAGTTGTGCAACAGTTGTCCATTATCAGTGCTCAAAGCCAAAGTCACATCCAAGTCGCAGCCCATCCAAAGTTGCATCAAAGTTGCACTCTAAAGTTGTGTGACTTTGGAGTCGTACGATTGAGAATGGAGCCTAATACTCTGTATCAGGAAGGGATTGTGCCTTTAGGTTATTTCACATGGGCAGTGGAGGGCATTAAAAACAGGTGGCTAAGCCACAGATTTACTGCCCCCAGGCCGAATGCTAACAATACAGCCTGGCAGGGCTGTACACATGCACTGCTTCAAGGCTGCAGCATTTTTAACTCGGGTGGCAGAGTATGCACCGCCTGTCAGACTTGCCCACTGAGATCAATGGGGCCACACCACAACTTGGCTGGCAGTTGCGGTGCAGTCCCACAATGTAAAACTGCTATTCGGTAAGGTAAAAAATAAATAAAAAGGTGTCAAAAGGTGGCACTAGCATCTCCTAAACGCCTGTCACCTGCTGCTATACAAGCCTCTGAAAAGCAATTCACCACAAATCGCTTTTCAGAGGGTGGTAAACATTACTGCATGTCTGAAAGAAGACTATGAGTTGTAGTTCGAAGCTAGAGGGGGCTCAATCACATATAGTTATGGCCCTGTGCATTACCACTCATTTCTGGGGACCCAGCAGATTGATTCGGCCAAAATACATATTGCGCATTTTTCCAAAAGCGCTATACCACTCAGATCTTGCTCTCCTGCAACGCTCTCCTGCTATTTTCTAGAGAGAGCAGCAGGACAGGTCATTCACCACCGTGCAGCACATGTAAGCAAGGGGGCGAGATGCTGGTGACATAAGTGCCCTTATATGGACATATGCCATACCTCCCAACTGTCCCTGATTTAGAGCAATGTCCCTCTGTCCCTCTTTCCTCCTTATTTGTCCCTCATGTTGGTCTGATCTATATAGTTGTATATAAAATGCACTTTTTATCTATCAAAAATTGTTTCCCAGTGCTAAAACTTTCATCCAATTTCAAAATTGCTGCATTTGCAAATTCCAAAAGCCAATATAAGGGAATAATAGTGGTAAAAAAAAGCGCTTGTGGGTTTAACCAATCTTGTTTTTGTGTACAATTCTCCTTTAAGGGGTGTGTCCTATGCCTGCATACTTTTGCTGATAGGTGTCCCTCATTCCTATCTCAAAAAGTTGGGAGGTAGGATAGGCTTATATTAAGCCAATGTCACAGACTAAATATGGGTGTAGCACCCTCTAGTGCGCTAGAAGTGATATGGTTAAGAGTTTTTTTTTGAGGGTAGGTACATTCCCAGGGTTGGCTGGTGTGTGTGGATCTGGGTTGGAAGTAACTCAGAGCAGAGTTGGTGACTCAAAGGCAGCATCACTCTGACCTCCCACTTCTTTCCAGAATGTTCTAGAATCTCCTGGAAAGGAAGGAGGAGCGGAGAGGTGGTGCTGTTTGGGGTGTTCTAAGGAGCCTGACCAATACCCAACTTAGATTGGCAGGGGGCAGGCCTCCTTAAATATCCAGGGTCAGCCCAGCTGGGGAGGATTTGTTCGGGAGGAAGCTGGAGATGGAGTGCTAGGCTGTCGTGGCCATTGAGGGAGCTCCCCAGTCAGGGTGGGGGACCTTGGACTTGGGGCCTTCTAAGAACACGTGGAGGTGTCCTGGACAGGAAGTACAGGAGGAGCAAGGGAGGACAGCAGGAGAGAGCACTGCCGGGCAAGTCTCCAGGGAGGAAAAACAGGTCGCAGCCAAAAGGGCTAGTGAGTGGCACACAGTCGGTAAGGATTGTGGAGGCAAGCCTGAGAGGACTTGGAGATTGCAGTCTGGGATGGGTACAGAGCCAGTGGAGTGGACTGTGGTGTCACGGGCAGTGGAGAGAGGCAGCTGCAGTCAGGAGGGCTGGCTGCAGGGCCGGTGCTACCACTAGGCGAATTAGGCAGCCGCCTAGGGCGCACTGCCACCTAGGGGCGCTGCTGACCCTTGCCTCACCTCTTCCTCCTCCTTGTCTCTCCCCAGGCTCCCGGCAGGGACGCTGATAGAGGGGCTCGGACAGCAAGGCGCTCAGTGCGGCGGGTGTTATTAATTGGAGAGCGGCGTGCAGCTAGCTTTCCCCCTCTCCCTCCCACGGCTTTCACATGCTGGAGGGAGAGGGACAGACCAGTGTGACAGGCAGCCAATAGCGCTGCTCTTCTGAGTGGAAGGGCGTGACTGCTAAATTGCTCCGCCTCCCACCACCCCCTTAGCCAATCAGATTGTCCAGCCCGCCACATTTGATCAGAAGATGCTAGTGACCAGAGCAGGGTGGGATGGAGAGGATCCGACATACCCGAGAATGAAGAAGGTATGATCATGTTTCACGCTCACTGGTAATGCAGAAGTCTAATAATCGGTGTGTTCTCCTGTCAGGGGAGGGCTGGCGGTCTTAGGCCTGGGGGGCAAGTCCAGTCAAGTGGCCCATTGAACCGCCAAATCAGCTCACCATCCATGGCCCACCTGGTTTTTCAATGCAGCCTCACCAGTGCCCATCAGTGAAGCCAACTCCAGTGCCCATCAATGCAGCCTGATCACTGGGGCAAGTTGCATGGAGTGTATGGGGGGGAGATTGGTGGTCAGCTAGGGGTGTTAGGTTCTCTCACCTCAGCGATCTCAGCTCAGCAGGTCCTTGCACGCCACGGTTTCCTGGGGGGGGGTAACGCTCCTGATCCTGGGGTCAAGTTGCAGCAAGAGCCCAGCCCTGCAGCCCTGCATCCCGACTCCCTGGCACACCCTGCCTCTGCCTGCTTCCAAGAATCCGGTCCCAGGGAGTTGTAGTTTCCTCTGTGCTGCTGTGTTTTCCACCCACCAGAAGCTTGAGTTCGGACTACAACTCCCGGAATGCAACAGCTAGTGGTCGGCCGCCATGGCCATGCCCCCGGCCCGACTTCCTAGACCAAAAGAAAAAAGAAAATGGTAGCGGGCAGCGGCTGCCGGCCATTTTAAACATAAGTTAGGGCGGCCTGAGAGGCAATTGCCACCCTTCCCCCTGGCCCAGCCCTCCCCTGTCTCCTGTCCTGTGTGTAGATTAGACAATGATGGAGGGATGACTTCCCATCAGTCTTCTCACACTGCGCACTGTGACTGATGATTAGAATTCTGCAAGACCCTTCAAACTTAAGCTGTTTCTATAGCTATGTGTGCCTGAGTTGGTGTCGGCCATCCCTGATTTATCTAACTTTCCTTGTTATCTTTGAAGGAATTAGCTGGTCAGGCTGGGAGCTTCACAGACCTGTTAACTATTTACTGTCCTCCTGTGCTTGAGAAATAACTGTTCGAAAATAAGTTTTTATTTTTGCATTTATAGTTATATAGCAGGTATTTGAATTTAGGGGAAGCATCAGGGTGGTAGTGTAACCCAGATGCACTGATTGCTAGGGGATCTGAGGCCCTTTTATGGTTCTTGGAGGACTCTGGTGGTGTGAGGATCCCTGGGCCTATAGGTGGTGGTGTTGCCGGGGGCCGGAGGTGAACTCACACCGCAAGACTGTGCCTTTTTGTCCTCCCCTGGAGCTGGTACAGCGGGGCGGGGAACTCGCTGTGGCGCGAAGGGAGAGGAGATAAAAGGGGCGGACGCCCTTACCACAGGGTTCAGAGTGCAGAGTTGGAGGACGTGGCCGCACCCAGGCACCTTCAGCTTGGGTGTTGGCGTCCCGGTGTTCCAGGCCCAGGTGCCTTTGACCTGGCCGGAGCGGAGATGGAGTCCATCTCAGGCACCTTTAGCCTGGGGTGAGGTACTATGGCGGATGCCTGGGGCTCAGTACCTTCGACTGAGTTCCGCGAGGGTGGAGGAATCCGAGGGGGCCCTAACTCCTTGGGTGCCCGTGTCTGAGTTTGTGAGGACTGGTGTGCGGAACTTCTCTGGAGAGTCCGGCGCAGCATCGCTGGTGACAGAGAGGCCTCTGGTATCTCCCTTGGACGGATATCCTACCCCTGACAGGGGCCGTGCCAGCGAAGGTAATTCACGTTCTATTTCACATAGTCAGTGGCAGTGACTATTCGCCACTGGTAATACCACAGTGGTTGGCAAGAGAAGGGAAAGGATTGTGCCTCGACCTATTCCCATTAAGACTAAGTTGTTGCAAAATAATCCAACTTAACCGTACTGTGTGTTTATTCGCTGAGAAGAATAAAACTGTGTTGGACCTATTCACTGTGTGGAACTCTGGTTACTAGGAGCAAAGGACCATCTCGTGTATCATGTCTGCAGTCTCTGACCATCTCCTGTACCATGTCTGCAGTCTCTGATCATCTCCTGTATCATGTCTGCAGTGTCTGACCATCTCCTGTAGGAAGTCTGCGGTCTCTGACCATCTCCTATACCATGTCTGAAGTCTCTGACCATCTCCTGTAGTATTTCTGCAATAAAGGGGGCTACAGGCACAGTAGGTGGTGAGGGAAGGTGTACCTAGGCAAGGTGGATAGTGAGGGATGGGGGGCCCAGGCATTGGGTGGTGAGGGAAGAGGGCTGTATGTGCAGTGGATGGTAAGGCAAGGGAGGCTGCAGGCATAGTAGATAATGAGGAAAGGGGTCCCAGGTGCAGTGGGTGGTGATGGAAAGAATGCCTAGGAACAAGTGGTGGTTAACCGCTTAACGACCGCCCACTGTATAGATACACGTTGGCAGAATGGCATGGACAGGCATAATCACGTACCTGTACGTGGCCCTTTAAATGCCTGCCGTGTGGTCGCGCGTGCTCACGACCCTGCCGCCTTCCCGGTGAGTCGGACCGCGGGTCCCGTGGACTCGATTGCCGTGGGGTTCCGCGATCGTCTCACGGAGGTATAGAGCGGGGAGATGCTTGTTTAAACAAGCATCTGCCTAGTGACAATGACACTGATCTCGGCTCCGTGTACTCGGAGCGGAGATCGGTGTCATGTGACACAGAGACTTCCCCCCTACAGTAAGAAACACTATGCAGGGAACACTTAACCCCTACAACACCACCTAGTGGTTAACCCCTTCACTGCCAGTGTAATTTTCACAGTAACCAGTGCATTTTTATAGCATTGATCGCTGTGAAAATGACAACGGTCCCAAAAATGTGTCAAAAGTGCCTGATGTGTCCGCCATAATGTCGCAGTCACGAAAAAAATCACTGACCGCCGCCATTACTAGTAAAAAAAAAAAAAAAAGCCATAAAACTATCCCCTATCTTGTAAACGCTATTTGCGCAAACCAATCAATAAACGCTTATTGCAATTTTTTTTACCAAAAATATGTAGAACAATACGTATCGGCCTAAACTGAGAGGAAAAAAATGTATATATATTTTTGGGGGATATTTATTATAGCAAAAAGTAAAAAATATTGAATTTTTTTCAAAATTGTCGCTCTATTTTTGTTATAGCGCAAAAAATAAAAACCGCAGAGGTGATCAAATACCACCAAAAGAAAGCTATATTTGTGGGAAAAAAAGGACGTCAATTTTGTTTGGGAGCCACGTCGCACGACCGCGCAATTGTCAGGTAAACTGACGCAGTGCCGAATCACAAAAAGTGGCCTGGTCTTTGACCACCCAAATGGTCCGGCTGTAGAGAAAATTTTAATGTAGCATACAGGGCAAGGGGCTTCATAATCCAGGGCCCACCAAAATCCCCAGCACCAGGCCTATGATGCTCCTAATCCAGGCCGAATGACCAGGCCGCAAAGGTCGCACTTGCAATCGGGCCCTGGTGTTCCGCCACTAATATATTTTTTATAATGGCACAAAGTTAAATAATTAAAGTGCCATTATAAAAAAAAAACACTGTGACAGATTGTCACACAATACACACTGGGATCTGTGATCAAAGAGTGTATTGTGCTATTATTTAATGACACTGCACAAAGCTATGCTATTCCGTTTTTTTTTTGTCGTTTTTTTGGAGGGGGGGCGCAAGTAACTGATCTTGCCTAGTGTGCAAAATAGTCTAGCACCGGCCCTGCGTGTGTTGCATTTCTCTTCCTGAGAAAAAATCCAAGACAAGGGGAAGGTCCCACTTGGAGAATCTCGGTTTTCTTTGAGGTCTGAGCCTTATAGCTCCTTTAAAGAATTGCCCAATAAGAGAGTGTCTAGCCCAGGATTAGTGATGAGCCGAACACCCCCGGGTTCGGTTCGCACCAGAACCCGCAAACGGACCGAAAGTTCGCACGAACTTTAGAACCCTATTAAATACAATAGATGCGAACGTTTGAAATCTAAAGTGCTAATTATAACGACTATTATGCATGTTATTGTCCTAAAAAGGGTTTGGGAACCCGGGTTCTGCACCAGGGGACATGTATCAGTGCAAAAAACAAGTTTTAAAAACTGCCGTTTTTCTGGAGCAGTCATTTTAACGATGCATAAAGTGAAAAAAAAAAAGTCAAATATTCCTTTAAATATCGTACCTGGGGGGTGTCTAAAGTATGCCTGTGAAGTGGCACGTGTTTCCCGTGTTTAGAACTGTCCCTGCACAAAATTACATTTCTAAAGGAAAAAAAGCCATTTAAAACTGCTTGCGGCTTTAATGTAATGTCTGGTACCGGTAATATGGATGAAAATCTTTAAGAAAATGGCATAGCTACCCCAGCCCATTACCAGCCCCTTTGGGTCTTGTATGGATATTAAGGGGAACACCGCACACAAAATAAAAAAGGCCCTATATACTCTGAACAGCCGTATACAGGCGGTGCATACAAAACAGGGACTGTAGGTTTGTTCTTATGTAGAATCTGTTTGTAATTTTGAACAGGTACATTGTTTAAGTGTAGCTCCAGGCAAAAAATCTATTTTTAAGCTTTTTGGAAAACATATGGAAGGGTTATCACCCCTGTAACATTTGTTTTGCTGTCTGTGCAGTGTGCACCTGTTCAGAACAGTTCACCTCACTTTCCGTCCTAATGACAAATGTTTTTTGAAAATTTGCGGTTTTTATTGAAACAAGAATTGGTGATAAAGCATCAGTGGAGAGGAGACACTTTTTTCCCATATTAACTCTTACAGGAGAGAATTTGCCTTCCTAGGGGTAGATTTCCTCTCACTTCCTGTTGTATCCTTCCGTTTGCAAGGAGGAGTCGTTTGTAAGTTGGATGTTTGAAAGTAGGGGCCTGCCGTATATACTCAGCTGAAATTTGCCCCTTACATGTTGGTGTTGCCACAACACTGTGAGCCCTCACAGTTACTCTTGGTGGGCGCATGAATGGGCCCTGCTGTGAATTATTAGATCAAGAATTGTAATTGCATGCCCCTGTTGAACAGGGGTGGAAAAATTGGGCCTTTGGTGGTGGTGGTGGTGGTGGTGTTGACACAACACTGTAAGGCCTCACAGTTAGTCTTGGTGGGCGCAGGAATGGGCCCTGCTGTGAATTATTAGATCAAGAATTGTAATTACATGCCCCTGTTAAACAGGGTCAGAAAAATTGGGCCTTAGCCACTGGTGCTGGTGCCACAACACTGCAACCTCTCCCAGATACTCTAGTTGGAGTGCAGGAATGAGCCCTGCTGCAAAGCATTGCATAAAAAATTGTAATAACACACCCCTGTTAAACAGGGGCTGAAAAATTGGGCCTTAGCCACTGGTGGCGACACCCAGAAACAAAAATGTTCTTCCAAGCTATCATCGTCAATCGGATCATTGAGGAGGAGGAGGATAGTCAGTCAACATAACAGGACAGTCTCTCAGCATCAGCATCAGTCTTGAAGGGATGTGAGATTTGAAAATAAATTAGTCTGTTATATCAGCTTCAGGTGTTTGGTAGCTGGTGGTGATCCAAGACTGGTTCATCTTTATGAAGGTCAGTCGATCAACAGAGTCGGTGGACAGGCGCACCCTGTGATCCGTGACAAATCCTCCAGCAGCACTGAATGTGTGTTCTGAAAGAACGCTGGATGCAGGACAGGCCAGTAGCTCAATTGCATACTGTGCAAGCTCTGGCCAGTGATCCATACTCAAGACCCAGTAAGCCAGAGGATTTTCGGTGGGGAAGGTGTCCAAGTCTGACCTTGCCCCTAGGTATTCCTGCACCATGTATATCAGACGCTGGCGATGGTTGCTGGAACCGATCATACCTTGGGGCTGCGGACTAAAGAATTGTCTGAACGTTTCGGTCAGACGGCCACCTTCCCCACCGCTCCTTCTTTGACTGACAGAAGCCTCAGCAACTCGTTGTCCAGGACCAGGAGTTTGTAACCTCCCAGTCTCTGGGAACGCGTTGCACAGACCTTTCTGCAAGGCCTCCCGGAGTTGTCTCATCCTCTGCTCCCTCTGCGACGGTAAGATAAGGTCCGCAACCTTACCCTTGTACCGTGGATCAAGGAGAGTGGCCAGCCAGTAATGGTCCCTCTCCTTGATCCGAAGAATACGAGGATCCTTCCGCAGACTTTGCAGGATCAGGGAGGCCATGCAGCGTAGGTTAGCTGAGGCATTCGGTCCGGAGTCCTCTGGGTCACTAAGGACGACATGATCCACCTCCTCCCAGCCACGTACAAGTCCACTGGTTTCTTGGGACTGTAAATCATCCCTAAAAGACTGCTGCTGATGATGCTGAGTGCCAGGCTCCACCTCCATGTTGACACAATCCTCCTCCTCCTCCTCTTCTTCCTGTGCGATGGGTGGGACAGAAGGAACACTGTCTGGGTAAAGGGGGCCTTGAGAGGCAAGGAAGTCCTCCTCTTCCTGCCTCTGTTCTGCCTCAAGTGCCCTGTCCATTATTCCACGCAGCGTATGTTCCAACAGGTGGACAAGAGGTACAGTGTCACTGATGCATGCACTGTCACTGCTCACCATCCTCGTGGCCTCCTCAAATTGTGCCAGGACAGTGCATGCATCCCTGATCATGCCCCACTGGCGTGGTGAAAAAAACCCGGGCTCCTTTGACCCTGTCCTGGTGCCGTAGTCGCACAGGTACTCATTGATGGCCCTCTGCTGCGTGTGCAGCCGATGCAGCATGGCCAACGTTGAGTTCCACCTGGTGGGCATGTCACATATAAGGCGGTTCTTGGGCAGGTTCAACTCCTTTTGCAGCTCAGCCAGGCAAACACTGGCATTATAAGATCTGCGGAAATGCACACAGACTTTCCTGGCCTGCCTCAGGACATCCTGTAAGCCCGGGTACCTGCCCAAGAACCGCTGTACCACCAGGTTAAGGACGTGAGCCACATAGGGCACATGGGTCAGTTGTCCCTGTCGGAGAGCGGAGAGGAGGTTGGTGCCATTGTCGCAAACTACCATTCCTGGCTTAAGCTGGCGTATCGTCAACCACCTCTCAGCCTGCCCCTGCAGAGCAGACAGAACCTCTGCCCCAGTGTGGCTCCTGTCCCCCAAACACACCAGCGCAAGCACGGCATGGCATCTTTTTGCCTGCGTACTTGCGTAGCCCCTTGAACGCCTACGGAGCACCTCTGGTTCCGAGGACAAAGCACAGGAAGAGGCCACGGAGGAAGAAGAGGAGGGGGTGGAGGAGAGAGGTGTGTCACAACCAGTAGTAGCATTTTGGAGGCATGGCGGTTGAACAACCTCCAACACTACTGCACCTTGTCCTGCATCCTTCCCAGCTGCCAAAAGAGTGACCCAATGGGCCGTGAAAGAAAGGTAACGTCCCTGTCCATGCCTGCTGGACCATGAGTCAGCGGTAATATGCACCTTACCGCTGACCGCCCTGTCCAGAGAGGCCAAGACATTGCCTTCCACATGCCGGTAGAGAGCCGGAATCGCCTTCCGTGAGAAAAAGTGGCGTTTGGGAACCTGCCACTGAGGAACCGCACATTGCACAAACTCACGGAAGGGGGCTGAGTCTACCAACTGAAAAGGCAGCAGTTGAAGCGCTAGCAATTTAGCCAAGCTAGCATTCAACCGCTGGGCATGTGGATGGCTGGGAGTGAACTACTTTCGACGGTCCAGCAGCTGGGGCAGGGAAATTTGCCTGCTAGAATCGGACGTTGTTGTACTGCTAGCAGAGTGCCCGCAAGTACTTGGCTGTGACACACCTAATTCTACACCTTCATTCCTCTCAGAGCAGGTTTCAGAGAGGACTGAAGGTATAGTGGGGTTGGAGATCCCAGCTGATGCCGTGCAAGAAGAGGTCAGCTTTGTTCTTTGGTGTGGGTCTTTAAGGTAGGCTTGCCAACGAGCTGCATGGCAGGTCAACATATGTCTGGTCAAGCATGTGGTGCCCAAGCGGGTGATGTTTTGGCCATGCGATATACGCTTGAGACATATGTTGCAAACAGCAGCTGTGCGATCTGATGCACTCGACTCAAAAAAGGCCCACACCAAAGAACTTTTTGAATAACGGGCAGAGGCAGCGCGTTCTGCACAGGCGGAGCTCTGCGGTGTGATTCCGTCGGTGTGCTGCCCTTCCGCTGGCCCCCCGCGGGCATCCTGCCTCATTGGAGATGTGCCTCCTCCTCATCCTCCTCCTCCTCCTCTCTCCTATTAGGCACCCACGTGGAGTCAGTGACCTTATCATCCCCTCCCTTCTCATCACTGCAGCCAATCTGGCAGTATGCTGCAGCTGCTGAAACATGACTGCCAGATTGGTGTCCTTCTTGAGCATCCCCTCTCTCTGCTCTCACGCTACTGCCTTCCTCTAGCTGGGTATCATCATCAGACCCTTCGAAACGCTGGGCATCCTCCTGAAGCATGTACCCAACACTGTGCTCAAACAGTTCGGGGGACTCCTCAGGAGGACATGGTTGGTCTAGGGAAGGAGTGACTGATGATGACATTGATACCAGGGAAGAGGACGCTTTGGCAGCTGCTTTGCCAGTACCCTGAGCCTGGGTGAGAGAGGATGAGGAGGGCTTGGTCATCCACTCTACCAAGTCTTCGGCATGATGCGGCTCAACACGTCCAGCTGCCGAAAAGAAGGACAAGCGTGTCCCATGGCCACGTGCTGATGGTGATGCACCGCGTCCACGACCAGCACTGTTGTCTCTAGACACAGAGCCTGCTTGCCCTCTTTTATTGGCTCCTGAATGTCTGCCTCTCCTTGTTTGCCTTCCAGACATTCTAATGGCCTGCAGGGAAATGGGAAAAGCAGCAATACAGGCTAAGTTAAGGTGTAATATGGTCAGGAGGCACACTCCGCCCGCTGTAAGTGCGCAAAATCCTGTTGGTGTAACACACCAGGAAAAAGCAGCAATACAGGCTAAGTTAAGGTGTAATATGGTCAGGAGGCACACTCCGCCCGCTGTAAGTGCCGCAAAATCCTGTTGGTGTAACGCACCAGGAAAAAGCAGCAATACAGGCTAAGTTAAGGTGTAATATGGTCAGGAGGTACACTCCGCCCGCTGTAAGTGCCGCAAAATCCTGTTGGTGTAACGCACCAGGAAAAAGCAGCAATACAGGCTAAGTTAAGGTGTAATATGGTCAGGAGGTACACTCCGCCCGCTGTAAGTGCCGCAAAATCCTGTTGGTGTAACACACCAGAAAAAAGCAGCAATACAGGCTAAGTTAAGGTGTAATATGGTCAGGAGGCACACTCCGCCCGCTGTAAGTGCCGCAAAATCCTGTTGGTGTAACACACCAGGAAAAAGCAGCAATACAGGCTAAGTTAAGGTGTAATATGGTCAGGAGGTACACTCCGCCCGCTGTAAGTGCCGCAAAATCCTGTTGGTGTAACACACCAGGAAAAAGCAGCAATACAGGCTAAGTTAAGGTGTAATATGGTCAGGAGGTACACTCCGCCCGCTGTAAGTGCCGCAAAATCCTGTTGGTGTAACACACCAGGAAAAAGCAGCAATACAGGCTAAGTTAAGGTGTAATATGGTCAGGAGGCACACTCCGCCCGCTGTAAGTGCCGCAAAATCCTGTTGGTGTAACACACCAGGAAAAAGCAGCAATACGGGCTAACTTCAGGTGTATAATGTGCAGGAGGCTTAGCAACAATGACACTGACACTGTCCCCTGCCTATCCTTCTCTCTCCCTGCACACAAGGTTTATCAAAGTATATGACACTGACACTCTCCCTGCCTATCCTTCTCTCTCCCTGCACACAAGGTTTAGCAAAGAATATGACACTGACACTGTCCCCTGCCTATCCTTCTCTCTCCCTGCACACAAGGTTTATCAAAGTATATGACACTGACACTCTCCCTGCCTATCCTTCTCTCTCCCTACACACAAGGTTTAGCAAAGAATATGACACTGACACTCTCCCTGCCTATCCTTCTCTGTCCCTACACACAAGGTTTAGCAAAGAATAGATTTGACAAGATTTGACACTGTCCCTGCCTATCCTTCACTTTCCCTGCTCCGGAACACACTACACAAGGCCGCCGCGCTGGCGGCCTTTTATAGTGTGGGGTGTGTACTAAACCCCCTCAGCTATAATTGGCCACAGGCATCCTGCCTGTGGCCAATCATTGCTCTCCTCGCTGCCGGCGCTGTGATTGGCCAAGCATGCAGGGTCACAGTGCATGCTTGGCCAATCACGGCGCCGGGATTACACTGTGATGGCGCAGTGTATTGTGGGCCGTTCGCGTCACTCTAATTTGGGGCGAACGGCCCAAATCGTTCGTTGTTCGCCAAACGCGCGAACAGCCGATGTTCGAGTCGAACACCGAGCTCATCCCTACCCAGGATATACCTGTGAAGGCAGAGATGGCAGAAACCTGAACTCTTAAGGAGCTAACTGATAAGGATAAATCCAGGCCTGTTTGAAGAAAACCTAGGACATCTTGTATCCTGGGATCATTAGGAGAACCACCAATGGAGGAAATGTAGTTTGCGAATTTTGACCAGATCCTTTGATAGACTTTGTTGGTACTTGCTCTCCTGGCGTTCAACAGTGTAGAAATCGCTCTGCTTGGGCAACCTAAGGCCTCCAGCCTTCCCCTCTCAAAAACCAAGCCATCAGATGTAGATGGGTTGGGCATGGGTGAAGAGTCGATCCCTGCAACAGGAGATCTGGTCTGGATGGGAGAGGAACTGGATCCCGGAAGTTCAGTTGTAACAGCAAAGGAAACCATGGTCTGTTGGGCCAGTATGGAACTATCGCCACTATTTTGCCTCTTCCCACCTGAGTCTCGACAAGAACCGGAGAATGACTGGTACTGGGGGAAAGGCATAGGCCCTCTGGAACCTCCACTGATCCGTCAGGGCATCCACCCCGAAGGCCTGGAGACAACGACATCTCGTGTAGTACTTCTTCAGTTTGAAGTTGCACGGAGAGGCAAACAGATCCACTTCTGGTACAATAGATAAGTAATAATATCCGCGCTTAAATGGACAGTCCCGGCTGCCGCCCCCCTCTCAAATGTCCTATACTAGTGTAGCGCCCTCCTCACTCCCCTCTTCGTCTTCAGCTCGTTTGTCTCTTGTCTAGGGGTACCTTGGAGGGGAAGGGAGCGGGGACACCACACCTGGCCTTCACCACAGGTGTCAGTGTGGTATAAGCAAAGTTCTTTTACCTTCGGGTCAGTGCTGTGCACCTGGAGCCTCCACCGAGAGTTACCTAGAACAATGTCTGTCAGGAAATGAGCCCCACACCATTAAAGTCCAACACTCCTTTATTCTTCTGCGAATGAACACAATCAGTTGAACTCCCTTGTAGAAACAGAACAGAAAAGGAGGTGTGGATGCGAATAGGCCCAGACACAATGTGTTCTCCACTTTCCTCCCTGAAAGTTGGTTGCGGTCTCCAAGCGAGGGGGGAATTTCCTTCCAGGCGGTCTCCGATGAGAGGCTCACCCGTCACTGGCAATATGCTGCACCAGGTCTTCAAGTGAGGAGCTCCCCCCGGTCCATTACGCCTTCAGGATTCGGGTTCCCAACCCCTGGGTTCCCTAGGATCTCCTTCTCTCGCGGAACTCAGTGTTGGGCACTGCCTGGGATGGAACACGACCTCCGGCTGTCCTCTAGGCCTAGGCCGCCTAGAGGACCGACACGAACCACCGCCCACAAGCTGAAGGTGCCTTGGATTCCCCAGTGACAAAGATGGCCGGCCCCTTTATACCCCCTCCCGGCAAGCACGGCGGGTTCCCCGCCCCACCATACCGCTGCCGAGGGAGGACAAAAGGAGGCGCAGCACACAGCAATGATTCAACCCCAGCCCAGGGCGACAGCGCCACCTGCTGGGCTGCAGGGAATTACACATCACTGATGTCTCTGCCAAGTTCAAATTACACCCGGGAAAGTACATACCCGCTACACTAGGAACTGATAGAAAGTGAAAAGTGAAAAATAGGGGTGTTGGCGCTGCCTTCTCTATAAACGTTGAACAGCAATCTATAAAAGGAAGTGATAAACCTCCTGGAGTGAAATGTGCTCTCCCACACTAACACAGTAAGTGATGAGATGGTGGTAAGTGAAGTAATGTCAAATGTTCCAATAAAAAGAAAATAATCAAAAAAATCAAAAGATATGTAACCTCCGGCGTCCGAAGGGTGACCAACCTATTGATCGCCTATCACGGGCAGCAACCTTAAGACACGGTTGGAGGTGACACCCACTTGTCCACTCAAGTGAGCTGATGACTGTTGACAGACAACTTTATAAGCTGTGTGATATTTTCAAAATAAATCTGAATCCTAAAGCCGTGTACACACGATCGGTTTTACCGATTGAAAACAGTCTGATGGACTTTTTTCATCGGACAAACCGATCGTGTATGGGCTCCATCGGTCTTTTTTCCATCGTTGTGAAAAAATAGAACATGTTTTAAATTTATCCGATGGTAAAAAAAACGATAGCAAAATCCGACCTGTGTGGAAATCCATCGGATAAAAATCCCACACATGCTCAGAATCAAGTCGACGCATGCTCAGAAGCATTGAACTTTATTTTTCTCGGCTCATCGGAGTGTTTTACGTCACCGCGTTTGAAACGGTCCGTTTTTTGACTGATGGTGTGTGGGCAAGACTGATGGAAAACAGTTTCATGGGATTTCCGATGGAAAAAAACATCGGATTAGAATCCATAGGATATCCGATCGTGTGCACAGGGCTATAGTGATATAATCCCTAACCACTGCGTGGGCTCCTAACAGGAGAAGACAGAGTGGTGGGATGAGTGTAAAATCAAGGTGATAAGAAAAGTGGTGATAAACCAATATAAATAGTCGCTGGTCAGCTGACTAAATGACATACAGTAAGTACATTGGCCCTGGCGGGCAGTGCATAAACAATATAAAGTTCCTAGTATCCAGGTTCGTATGTATCCTCAATGAAAAAACCTCAATGAAAAAACCCACACTCCGCACTAGGGGGCAGTATGGGCAGCACAAAGTCACTCTCCAAGCCACTTATAATGAATATTTGATAGTCTATGCTGTTAGTCCCAGTTCTTAATCAGTCAAGCAATATTTCGCGTCCACGCCAACGAAAGTTGGTGAGCGGGGGGGGGGGGGGTTGTCGCATTTTTCGCCGCTGCCGCCGATCGCGGAGGGGGGGTGCCACGGAACATTCTTCGCCGATCGCGGAGGGGGGGGGGGCCTTACCTGCTTCCACCGCTGCTTCGATCATTGTTCCTTCACTTCCTGCTGTGCGGGAATTAATCAAGTCTCGCGGGAATGCGGGAAGGAGGGTGCTGTGCGGGAAAAACCCGCAGAATCCGTGCCTGTTGGGAGGTATGTATTAATATCACAGATAGCAGTTCCAACAGAAATTTTAATCAGATGAGTTTAGTGAGCTTCCTGGCTGGACGGTCATCGATTTGAAACAAGGTGACATAGGTGCTCCCCCCCTATGAGTCCACACTCACCAGACGTTGGTACCCCTGCAGGGGTGAAAGGCACATCAGGGGGTAGTGGATGGGCTGCTCTGCTCGCCACTGGCTGTATCCTATGCCGTTGTGCTTCCAGAAGTGCCGATCCTCACCTTGAGATCAAGATAAGTAGTTTCCTATAGCCTTCCGTCCCAGCTCCTCCTCTGCCGCCAGATCCAGCAATGTCTCCTCTCTACTTCTTATGGAATGGAATGTCCTGTGCACCTTGTTTCAAATCGATGACCGTCCAGCCAGGAAGCTCACTAAAGTCACCTGATTAAAATTTCTGTTGGAACTGCTATCTGTGATATTAATATCCAATATTGCTTGACCCCCACAGTATGATCATGATCCAGCCTGGAACTAGGAGCGATCACTCACTGCACGACCTGGGCGTCTTCGGAAGGGGCCTCCCGCTAATAGCTAGGACGTTTGGCCAAGTTGCCGCTTGCCTGCCAATGGCCAGGCCAGTAAGCTCTTCATGGCATCGCATTTGTCGCCCGTATCCACCCTGCTAATAGCTGGGATTGCTGGACTCCAGAAAAGAACAGAACCGCCATTAAAATCGGGACTGAACCGCAGAAATTTTCATAAGGTAAGATAATACCTTGGTCCTAGGAGGAGGACAAAAAAAGGAACATGGTCTCTGGCTAGAAGCAAAGATTTATGGGAGTAGGGTCCTATGAGGTATGAGAGGTGGGATTAACCCATACGTAGGCTGCCATGGAGTCTGTCAGGAAAATATCGTTTTTTTTGTTTGTTTGTTTTATGCTATGGTGGATTTCCTATTTTTTTTTAAATGTTATTTATGGATTTGACAAAAAAAAAATCTACGCTATTCTGCCTTATTATAATACGTAATTTATATTAAAGTGTGTTGATTTAAAATAAGGCAGTTATATAGTAATTAGTGTTCTTACACCAGGGACTTCTTATTTTTGGGCAATATTTTATTTATATACTGCGCATGGTAATAGAGTCTGTTTGTAACACTCCGCTGACAATATACAACAATTAATCAACTCTAATTTTAGGTTTTTTTTATCCCCTTGGCTGTAAGAGACAGGAATATAAACCACTGGAAAATATAAGGATACAATTTACTATGGTACTAGATGCTACTATATCAGGTATGAAGCAGAAACTTTTTCAAATAAATATTTTATTCAAGGAACTATTCATATAACACTGATCCTGTTTATTGTATTTTTAATGTGAAGGATTTTTTTTATTGTTAACATAACTGAAATTATTGTTATGCATTAGTTTATATTTTTCACACCAAATATGATCAATGATAAATGGATATATTACGATATTATAGGAAAACACATTATGCCATTTAACCACTTCAGCCCCAGAAGATTTTACCCCCTTTCCTGAAGAGAGAATTTTTTGTGATTCGGCACTGCGTCGCTTTAGCTGACAATTGCGCGGTCGTGCGACAATGTAGCCAAACAAAATTAACGTCCTTTTTTTCCCACAAATAGAGCTTTCTTTTGGTGGTATTTGATCACCTGTGCGTTTTTTTTTTGCACTATAAACAAAAAAAAGAGCGACAATTTTGAAAAACAAACAATATTTTTTACTTTTTGCTATAATAAATATCCCCAAAATATATATATAAAAACACATTTTTTCTTCAGTTTAGGCTGATATGTATTCTTCTACATATTTTTGGTATAAAAAATTTCAATAAGCGTATATTGATTGGTTTGGGCAAAAGTTATAGCGTCGACAAAATAGGGGATAGATTTATGGCATTTTTATTATAATTTTTTTTTTTTTACTAGTAATGGCGGCGATCTGCGATTTTTATCGGGACTGCGACTTTATGTCGGACACTTTTGACACTATTTTGGGACCATGGTCATTTATACAGCGATCAGAGCTACAAATAGCCATTGATTACTGTATAAATGACACTGGCAGGGAAGGGGTTAAACACTAGGGGGCGATCAAGGGGTTAAGTGTGTCCTAGGGAGTGATTCTAACTGTGGGGGGGGGGGGTGGTCTCTCTAGAACATGACAGAGATCACTGCTCCCGATGACAGGGAGCAGTAGATCTCTATCATGTTGCTAGGCAGAACAGAGAAATGCCTTGTTTACATCTCCCCGTTCTGCCTCTCCTCGCCGCAATTGCGGGCCGCCTGGCAAACATCGAGTACACGGGACCCGCGGGCACGATCCCACGGCGCTAGGTGGCAAATTTAAAGGGACATACAGGTACGCCCATTTGCCTGCCCCTGCTATACTGCCGACGTAAATCGGTGTGCGGCATTTGGCAAGGGGTAAAAGATACGAGAAAAGTTTGCATTTTATTATATATAAGTTTCACCTATTAATTTTCATCTGTGTTCGTTTTTTTTATTTTTAGATACTTTCGAAAAAAATAATAATTTGGAATTGATATGGCTTTAATGCATTGGTATAGTTTCAGACACAATCTAGCCAAAAATGGCAGCGATATTATACTAGAAAGTTTGTCACAGAGAGCAAACAGATTCATGCTTGTCCAATCAAAGAGAAAAAAATCCGGCATCACGATGTCTCAAAGATAAAACATATACGATTTTAATAGATCCATCTATTAAAAGGATTCAATACCTGTAACTTTTGACGTGTTTTAGCCTCTTACATAGGCCTTTGTCATAAGTCATAATTATAACTAAGGCCTGAAACATGTCAATTACAGGTATTGATTCCTTTTAATGGATGGATCTAAAAAAATCATATATATATATATATATATATATATATATATATAGCAGCTATATTCATAATGAGTTTACTGAATCAGATCAGGCAGCGATTGCGATTGGTTGCCAGAGATTACAGTTTATCATTACTGCTCTCTGACTGGCTGCTAGAGGTTACAGCACACATTATGGCTCACTGATTATTTGCTAGAGGTTACAGCACATGACTTCATCTAGTTGATTGGTTGCTAGAGATTACTGTACATCAACACTACTCACTGATTGAATGCTATAGGTCACTGGACATCTTTACCACTCACCAATTGGTTGCCAGAGGTTACTGCACATCTTTACCAGTCAATGATGACCTGTCATGTGTCCCAGGCGATCGCCTGAAGGGAGGGGCCACCTAAGGCGAGAGGAGGAGTCGCCTAGGCGGTGCCTGGGCGGAAGGAGGAAGTGGGACAGAAAGTCCCACTCCTAACGAAGCCCCCACCCCCCCCAAAAAAATGATATGCTAAATGTGGCATGTAAGGGGGCAAGGAGTGGTTAAAGCTGAAGTTCCACTTTTGGGTGGAACTCCGCTTTAAGGAGCTAACTGATAAGGATAAATCCAGGCCTGTTTGAAGAAAACCTAGGACATCTTGTATCCTGGGATCATTAGGAGAACCACCAGTGGAGGAAATGTAGTTTGCGAATTTTGACCAGATCCTTTGATAGACTTTGTTGGTACTTTCTCTCCTGGTGTTCAACAGTGTAAAAATCGCTCTGCTTGGGCAACCTAAGGCCTCCAGCCTTCCCCTCTCAAAAACCAAGCCATCAGATGTAGATGGGTTGGGCATGGGTGAAAAGTCGATCCCTGCAACAGGAGATCTGGTCTGGATGGGAGAGGAACTGGATCCCGGAAGTTCAGTTGTAACAGCAGGGAAGGAAACCATGGTCTGTTGGGCCAGTATGGAACTATCGCCACCATTTCAGCCTCTTCCCACCTGATTCTCCACCCCGAAGGCCTGGGGACAACGACATCTTGTGTAGTACTTCTCCAGTTTGAAGTTGCATGGAGAGGCAAACAGATCCACTTCTGGTACAATACCCAGGCACAGAATCCAATTTAAGACCTTGATGTGGAGAGACCACTCATTGTTGTCGAGGGACGTCCTTGAGAGAAAGTCTGCCTGACAGCTGTCAAATTTGTCAAATTTGTCTGAGCCCATGACGTGATTGGCTCCACCTCCCTCAGTAGCGAGAGACTGCGAGTGCCTCCCTGCCTCTTGATATACGAGACTGCTGATGTGTTGTCCAGTCTTAGGAGAACTGAGGCACCCTTTGTCAAGTGAAGAAAGGCTTGTAGAGCACAAAAGGCTGCTCGGAGCTGTAGAACATTGGATACTATCCCTCGGGACGGGAAGTCCCACTTCCCTTGAGCTACTTCCGTCAGGCAGAGAGCTTCCCAGCCTCTGTTGCTGGCATCCGTTGTGATCATGATCCAGGAGACAGGAGCTATGGAATGGCAGTTGAGGAGATTCTTCCGTAGTAGCCACCAGGGAAGGCTTTCCCGCATGGATGGGATATCGGAACGAAATGATCCCGAGACCCCAAATCCCACTGCTAGAGAAAACCCTTCTGAAAGGGCCACATCTTCCACTGTGCCCATTTCACCATGGGGGCTGTGGATACCATGAAGCCTATTATCTTGAGGCACTGTGAGGCTCTGAGGAGAGGAGAGGCCATTGCGAGACAAATTCTGTTCCGAATCACTGGAATTTTCTCCAGGGGCAAGGAGATGGTACTCTCTACTGTATTGAATTGAGCGCTGAGAAAAATCAGAGACTGTGTAGGCTCTAGATGACTCTTCTCTCTGTTCAACAGCCAACCGAACTCGGTCAGATTAGAGATGACTTACATCCCCAGCAGACTTTCTTTCCAGAGTGGCTGGAATGGCGGTAGGAATGGTGCCCTGATCTAGACTTGGGCTCTTTACTATGATGTCTAGAAGATGATCTAGGACGCCTAGAATTTGATGAGGAATGATGGTGTTGAGATCTAGAATGATCATTATCTTCGCGTGCCGAATGCCTATGTTCAGACCTAGAGGGGCTGAGGGAAAGAAAAGGAAATTAACAGGCTCATGTAAAGAACCCAAACAGCCAAGCAGAAGGAAGTATTCCTACCTGCAGCGTAAGGGTTGGCCACTGGGGGTCGGTGACACATCCATAGCAGAAAGCTTGGTTGCTGAAAAGATCAAAACCATATAATCAATCCAGGAAAAAAACAAGCCCTAGCAAGACATCATCAGCCAGCAGCATAGCTTCCTACCTTGATAACTTCAGGCAAAAACACCGGGAAGCCGCCGTCTTGAAGATATCCCAAGTAATAGCTGTATCTAAAACCTATTTAAACTTGGCACCGATGATGGCGTCACCGCGCCCCCAGCATTCCTACGATGGAGCCGACGTCGCCCAATCGGAGCTCGCACGCATGCGCGGCTGCCGCCACATTCCCGGAACTGTGCACTCGCGAACCAAGCCTCGATCTCGGACGATGCTCGCAGATGTGCAGACAACCCGGAAGAGGCGGCGAACTGGAGCGCAGATGCGTTCCAGCTGCCATAGAGCCAAGGAAATGGATCAGATAAGACAGACAACACAAACAAACACTGCTGCCATGTGCATAGAAAGAAAATTTATACGATACCACCACAGCACGATCACGATCCAGCCTGGAACTAGGAGCAATCACTCACTGCACGACCTGGGCGTTTTTGGAAGGGGCCTCCTGCTAATAGCTAGAACGTTTGGCCAACTTGAAGCTTGCCTGCCAATGGCTAGGCCAGTAAGCTCTTCATGGCATCGCATTTGTCGCCCGTATCCAGGGCTGGTGCAAGGAGTTTTGACACCCCAGGCGAAACCTCATTTTGCTGCACCCCCATTGGCTCCACCCCTGACTCCACCCCCTTTGTCCTGCCCATGTATACCCCACCTTTTTAATGAAGCACCCATCAAATGCAGCCTCACTAGCGCTCATCCATGCAGCCTCACTAGCGCCCATTAATGCAGCCTCACCAACGCCCATCAAATGCAGCCTCACCAGCGCCCATCAAATGCAGTCTCACCAGCGCCTATTAAATGCAGCCTCACCAGCGCCCATTAAATGCAGCCTCACCAGCGCCCATCAAATGCAGCCTCACCAGCACCCATCAAATGCAGGCTCACCAGCACCTATCAAATGCAGGCTCACCAGCGCCCATCAATACAGCCTCACCAGCGCCCATCAATGCAGCCACTAGTGACCATCAATGAATGTTTGCTTGCTTCCATTAATTCGGGAGTTGGGACACAGACACAGTCCTCCGCCACCACTGAGCCTCTGACACTATGTACAAACGGAGTGACGGCTGCCTGCTGATGCTGAGACTTAGGTACACCAGTAGGAACACCAGTGGCTGGGCGCCCCCAGGCATCAGTGCGTCCTAGGTGGCTGCCTAGTTTGCCTAGTGGTAGCACCGGCCCCGCCCATATCCACCCTGCTAATAGCTGGGATTGCTGGACTCCAGAAAAGAACAGAACCACCATTAAAATCGTGCAACCACGACTGAACCGCAGAAATTTTCCATAAGGTAAGATAACACCTTGGTCCTAGGAGGAGGACAAAAAAAGGAACACGGTCTCTGGCTAGAAGCAAAGATTTAGGGGAGTAGGGTCCTATGAGGTATGAGAGGCGGGATTAACCCATACGTAGGCTGCCATGGAGTCTGTCAGGAAAAAGAAAATACCAACAAATGTAGCGACCTCACCTCTCACTCCCTCCTTCTCTGTCAGTGTCAATGGCTCCTGTCTAGGGGTCCAGGGAGGAGAGTGTGACGCACCACCAGCTTGTGCCCTCTAGTGTGCAGAGGTGTGAGCTATACCCAATTACCTTCGGGTCTGTGCCCCTGTCCAAAGCCAAAGCTCCCCTTGAGGATGATCCTTACACTCCCAGAAAGCCAAGTTCCACATCATTAAAAGTCCAACACTTATTTATTCTGTTTGAGCAATAAATAGTCCTTTGAGAGCAGACTGGTTAGACATAGAACAGACAGGGTGGTGAGGAAGGTCCAGGCACAAACACAAACTTGTTACTCTCCTGTTCCAGTATGCGCAAACAGGCTTGGCGCACGGTCGCTGCCACCGACCGTGAGGGTGGTCGCTTCCACCGACCGGGTGAATTAGAACTTGAGGTCTCTGCCACCGACCTGGGTTTTAGTTGGATCGCTGCCACCGACCATGAGAGCGTGAATTACCTTCTTGAGATATGGCCCTTGTCAGGGGAGTCATCCATCCTGGACGGTCACCAGAGGCCTCCGCCGTCACCAGCCAATGCTGCGCTGGATCTCCGGGAAGGTCACTTCCCTGGTCCCCCTTGCCCAAGATTCGGGTGTCCAATACCGGAGGACACCCTAGGAATCCTCCATCCCTCGCGGGACCCAGTCGAAGGTACTGGGCCCCAGGCCTCCAGAGAGTACCTCACCCCAGACTAAAGGTGTCTGGGGTGGAATCGCAGCTCCATCCCCGGGCCGAGGGCGCCCGGAGACCACCAGCACTCACACCCAGGCTGAAGGTGCCTGGGCGTGGACCTTGAGCGGAAGATGTCCGCCCCTTTTATCCCCTCTCCCAGCATGCACAGCAGGTTCCCCGCCTCGCTGTACTACTGCTGCGAGAGGACAAAATGGGTACAGACTTGCAATGGTGGTTCAACCCCGGCCTATGACGACAGCGCCACCTACAGGCCGCAGGGAACTGGACACCCTTGCATCCTCCACTGGCATAAATTGGTCCATGAACCCTAACAATTGCTGCTTCTGAGCCATTTATCACTCAGATGCCTCCCCTAAATGTAACCACCCGCTACACAAAGAAAAAACAAACAGTATACTATACATTTGCTTTAAAGGGGTTGTAAAGGTTCCTTTTTTATTTTCTAAATAGGTTCCTTTAAGCTAGTGCATTGTTGGTTCACTTACCTTTTCCTTTGATTTACCTTCTAAATGTTTTTTTTCTTTGTCTGAATTTCTCACTTCCTGTTTCTCCTCACTAAACTTCACACCATCATCCGAGTGGTGTGGAGTCAGCCAGAACAGCTTACTGAACAGCTTACTGAGGAGGAACAGGAAGTGAGAAATTCAGACAAAGAAAACAAAAAAAACAAATATTTAGAAGGGAAATCAAAGGAAAAGGTAAGTGAACCAACAATGCACTAGCTTAAAGGAACCTATTTAGAAAATAAAAAACATACCTTTACAACCCCTTTTAAGCAGTTGTCAGTAGGCACATACCCAGTGACATGGTTCCATATTAAAGTCAATTTCAAACATATAACAAATAACCAAACTATATTATCTTAACAATTTTGTGCCCAGAATTTGCAAACATATTGTTTCCAAGTCCTATTTATCTTCTGTCTTGGGCTCTCTAGGTGATGGTGGTGAAGAACCAGACGGTGGTCACAGAATTTCTCCTCTTGGGTTTCGGAGACCTCCATGATCTCAAAATTCTACTTTTTGTCTTCCTTCTGATAATTTATGTCATGGCTTTAACAGGAAACACCCTTGTCATTGTCTTGGTTATGATCAGTCAGTATCTTCGCTCTCCCATGTACTTTTTTCTGTCCCAGCTTTCCTTGTCTGAGTTCCTCTTCCCCACTAATATTCTGCCCGGCATTTTATGGCTGACTCTAACAGGTGGTGGAAAAATATCCATTATCAGATGTTTTTCCCAATTTTATCTACTAGCAGTATGCACTGTCACTCAATGCCTGCTGCTAACCATCATGTCCTTCGACCGCTACGTGGCCATTTGTAAGCCATTACATTATACCATCATCATGACCTTTGGATTTCAACTTCAGATTGCCACATTATGTTGGTCAACAGGATTTATCGTGTCAATTGTACTATTTGGTTTCTTGTATAGGTTAGAATTCTGTGGCCCAGATACCATCAATCATTTCTACTGTGACATTGGTCCTGTTTTAGAACTTGCATGTTCCGATATTTCTTCTACTAAGCTGGTTGCCTCCATGTTGTCTACTCCTCTTGTTGTCTGCCCATTTGTGCTCATCACGGCCACCTATATTTCCATCTTCAACACCATCCTGAAGATCTCATCCTCCATCAGGAGACAGAAGGCCTTCTCTACATGCAGTTCCCACCTCACCGTAGTTTGCCTATACTTTGGAAGCTTGGCGTCTATATATATTTTTTCACCCAAAATTGGTTCCAATGTAAAAAAGAATTTGTCTTTAATATATATCTTGGTGACTCCATTATTCAACCCTCTGATCTACAGCTTGAGGAACCAGGATATTAGAGGGGCCATTACAAAATATATACAATTTATTGGCACTTTGCAATTGCCTTAAACATGCTCCAAACCTAATTTCCTAAAGGAAACATGAACATACAGGGTCAGTCCATCTAAAACTAACATTGCAGTTTTTTGTACATGTCAATCCACCCAAAAGTTTCTTATTTTTCCTTGGGACTCTGCTGGTGGGAATTATTTGCTAAGTTCCTGAGTCTGCACACCTGCTCTGGTCATTAAAAGGAACTTGCACTCTCTCTGTTGGTTTATTTACTTTATGAATACAACTGGAACACGAGGGCAGGAATGCCCAAACCTCCAGGTGGGCAACAATCTAGTCGGGAATAAGAATGAGCCAATGGTTTGGCGCAAACTTTAGCCTGTTCGGTTCCCTGTTTGGCAAGAGCCAATATTTATATATAGAAGCATTATTTTTACCACTTCTATATGACAGCTTCCTGCTGACAATGGCTTCTAAGGAAGCCGCAGGTGCTTACACCTATGGCGTGCCTAGGACCCACTGATGTCATTGGGAATCCTTGCCCCATAGCCATATTTGGTCAATGATGTCACCACTATCCCCACCCCTTCTCTTCTCACAGGGAGCTTTCATTTGGCTATATGTACCATCAGGACTGGTGATGTGAGCCGAGTCAGCAGGTGGTGGGCATCATAATTGATGATGGGTTTACTAATGAAGGACACTTTGAGGATTTAAAAAAAAAGGACTTGGGTGTCTTTTATTTCTAGGTACAATTATTTATTTTGTGAATGAGTAGGGGTACTATGTGCCCAATACTCATTCATGCAAGAAGGGCAATGTCTGGGGACCCGTTATTATTACAGGGGCTTTCAGATTCTGATAAACCCCCACCTGCAGACCACCACAACCACAGGCCAGGTTAAAGGCCTTTGTCCTGATCAACATGGGGAGAAGGTGCTTTGCATGTGCCCAATGTTGAGGGCATGTGGCTTGGTATGGTTGGGTGGGGGTGCATGCTAGTCCCCTCTTTCCTGCCTAGCCAGGCTGCATGCTTGGATTAGGGGGAAGTCCCACCATTTTTCCATTTTTTTGGATATGGAGCCCCTCTTATAATGTCTCAAAGGGTCTGGTATGTATTTGGGGAGGAGGAAACGCTACACATTTTTTTTTTTCATTCTAGCTCCAGGATGTGCTACAGCAAACGTGTCATTTACCAAGACATTTTTTTATACAGTTTAACCGCTTGCTGAAAGCTGCACGACTATATATGTCGGCAGAATGGCACGGCTGCGCATATGGACGTACCTGTACGCCCCCTTCAAGACGCGGCATTGCAGGCGCGCACGTGCACCCGCCGCAACCTCTGTGAGTGTGACCGCGGGTCCCGTGGACTCAATGTCCGCCGGGTGCCTGCGATCGTGTCACAGTGAGGCAGAATGGGGGGATGCCAGTGTAAAGAAGGCATCTCCCTGTTCTGCCTTGTGACAGGACACTGATCTTCTGCTCTCTATCATCGGGATCAGCGATCAGTGTCATGTCACATGTAGCCCATCCCCCCCACAGTTAGAATCACTCCCTAGGACACGAGAGTATAAAAGATAGTGCCGAGCTGTTGTAATTGACTCTAGGTCAATAATTAGTATTTCCACATGAATTAGTGTACACAAAGTACTAATATAAACGTAGAAAGCAGAAAGTGCAAATATGCAAAACCTTATAACGTCAAAATGTGCAAAAATGCAAGTGCAGATAATCCAGAGCATTAATATACTGCTTGTATAAATAAGGTGCCTTGTTTTGCCAGCAAATAAAAGTGCTACGTGATAGGGTGTATAAAATACTATAAAATATAAAAAAAAACAACCTTAAAATACAATTAATTGCTAAATAAAATACAATGGTGCAGGATGTGACAATAAAGCGTGACAGTATATTGCTGGAACAAAAAAACAGTGCAGATGTGTACAGGACTAAAATAGCAAATAGTCCAGATACAACTGATATAAGCTGAGTGCAGCTATTTCCATGCAGAATGGTGACTTGGTATATTCTGAGGTAGTGAACCGTGAACCATAAAGATGGTATTTAAAAGTCTGAAATTGGCAAATAAAGTGATGAGTGCTGGGATTAAGTGCTGAATGGTGTTTGTCTTCTATGACTTCCACGCTGTGAATGACTTGCTGTTAAGTAAATAGGTGGCCTCTTACCTCACTGCTGTGAGGTTAGAGCATGTGTATATTTCCTATACTGATCAGCCTGGTACTGCCTGGATAGATCCTTGAACCTGGGTGTATGGCGCCTGGATGTGTTCACCATAAAATCCTCCCTGTGTGGTGTGTGTTCTCCAGATTGGCGTACATACGTTTGTAGCAGGGAAAAAAGAATAAAAACAGTTTCCAATATGGTGTAGTATGTCTAAACAAAGGGGGTCCTTTTATTCTTATAAATGAAAACGTACTCACATTTAAAATAGCGATACATGCAAAACAAAATACGAGCGTCGAGCTCGTCCACGTCACCTCCGGTGCCTGTAGTGTCCCTACGCGTATCGTCACCGATCACATGACTTCATCGGGGGAATATACCAAGTCACCATTCTGCATGGAAATAGCTGCACTCAGCTTATATCAGTTGTATCTGGACTATTTGCTATTTTAGTCCTGTACACATCTGCACTGTTTTTTGTTCCAGCAATTTACTGTCACGCTTTATTGTCACATCCTGCACCATTGTATTTTATTTAGCAATTAACTGTATTTTAAGGTTGTTTTTTTTTAAATATTTTATATTATTTTATACACCCTATCACGTAGCACTTTTATTTGCTGGCAAAACAAGGCACCTTATTTATACAAGCAGTATATTAAGGCTCTGGATTATCTGCACTTGCATTTTTGCACATTTTGACGTTATAAGGTTTTGCATATTTGCACTTTCTGCTTTCTACGTTTATATTAGTACTTTGTGTACACTAATTCATGTGGAAATACTAATTATTGACCTAGAGTCAATTACAACAGCTCGGCACTATCTTTTATACTCTATTTCTTATAAGGTTATGGTTTTTACCTTTTTCAGTGCCTAGTAGCAGTTGCACTATCACCTGTTACCTCATAGTAGCTCGGAAATACTTTTTATATACATCTGACTCCCTAGGACACACTTAACCCCTTCAGCGCCCCCTACTGGTTAACCCCTTCATTGCCAGTGTCATTTACACAGTAATCAGTGCATTTTTATAGCACTGATCGCTGTATAAATGACAATGGTCCAAAAATAGCATCAAAAGTGTCCGATGTGTCCATAATGTTGCTGTCACGATAAAAATCATTGATCGCCGCCATTACTAATAAAAAAATAAATAATAAAAATGCCATAAATTTATCCCCTATTTTGTAGACGCTATAACTTTTGCACAAACCAATCAATATACGCTTATTGCGTTTTTTTTTACCAAAAATATGTAGAAGAATACATATCGGCCTAAACTTAGAAAAAAAATCGTTTTTTTTTATATTTTTTGGGGATATTTATTACAACAAAAAGTAAAAAATATTGCTTTTTTTTCTAAATTGTCGGTCTTTTTTTTTGTTTATAGTGCAAAAAATAAAAACCGCAGACGTGATCAAATACCACCAAAAGAAAGCTCTATTTGTGGGAAAAAAAGGACGTCAATTTTGTTTGGGAGCCACGTCGCACAACCGCGCAATTGTCCGTTAAAGCGACGCAGTGCCGAATCGCAAAAAGGGGCCTGGTCTTTACCAGCCAAAATGGTCCGGGGCTTAAGTGGTTAAAGTGCGTTGCTGTTTTAGGTGTATGGTTTAAGGACAAAATTCAATACAATGAGTAGCAGAGAAAGTTAAAGTTTTGAAACAAATCTCTAATAATAATCTAATATAATAATATTGTATGGGGACTTTGTTTTCTGTTAGCGGCCAGAGGTAGTTGTAAAAAAGAGGCTCCCTGTAAAGTATAGTGGCACAACAAGAGTACAGTTAAAGCAAAGACATAGCTCCCCAGGGATAATAAAACAGGGTGGAACCTTTAGCATTATTGGAAATTATAGATGGGTTTACATTTTAAACTATCCTTATAAAGCTAAAGGTAGCCATGTCTTCCCAAAGTGTTAAGCCCTGTACACACGATCGGATAACCTATGGATTTTCGTCCGATGGATTTGTCCATCTGAAATCCAATGAAACTGTTTTTCATCAGTCTTGCCCACACACCATCAGTCAAAAAAACCGAACGTTCCAAACGCGGTGACGTAAAACACTCCGATGAGCCGAGAAAAATGAAGTTTAATGCTTCTGAGCATGCGTCGACTTGATTCTGAGCATGCGTGGGTTTTTGATCCGATGGACTTGCCCATAGACGATCTGAGTTTTCGATCGGTTTTTTATCCATCGGAAAAATTTAAAACATGTTCTATTTTTTAAAACCGATGGAAAAAAGACCGATGGGTCCCATACACGATCGGTTGGTCTGATGAAAACCATCCATCGGACGGTTTTCATCAGTCAAACCGATCGTGTGTACAGGGCTTTAATGTGATTGAGTGTATAGTACATGCCTTCCTGGAATAACGATTCAAGGGCAAATACTGTTGTGCAAGATGTAAGCAATTTCTTTGTTTGGAAGCCCAGACTCTGAATCTAAAGGTTCAGCTGGCAACATTACAGAGCAATAACAACTTGGAGAACACTTTGGACCTCACCCATCAGGTGCTGGCTGGGTCCATTATAGAGATGGGTGGATAAATGACGAGAATGGGGTCAGAGCTAGGAAACTGGGTTACAGCTAGAAGACATGGTAGAGGGAAAAGTGTTAGAGGCTAGTCCTGATTTGATACATTCCAATAAATATGGCCAGTTGCATGATATTAGGGATATCAGTTCAGGAGTAGCGATGCTAAAATGGACTACCTTCCCTAGCATCCAGGGGAATGACGGCTCCAGTAAGCATGGGAATAGGTATGTAGATAAAGAGAGGAAGATACTGGAAGTAGGGGACTCAGTTATTAAAAGGGTGGACAGGGTAATCTGTCATAAAGACTGTAATAGCTGAACAGTTTGCTGTTTACCGGGAGCTTGGGTTCAACACATCGTGGACGTGGTTGACAGGTTACTGTCATGGAACATTGGCACTGATGACAAAATTAGAGTGTAGCGCACCCACCTGCATTTAACTTTGGCTCCTTGCAGGAAGAGAGAGGCACACCGCACTACCAGCCCGTACCCTCCTGTGCGAAGAGGTTGAGCGGTGTTGTTGTTGGGTCTTTCCACGGCCAGAACATGAAAAACTTCCAGCGCCTGATTCTCACCTCTATGTTGAGGTGAGACAAGTCCTTGACTTCCCCAGTAACGTGAATGTCCACACCAGCTGAAACTCCAACTCAGAGTTTATTTTCTCTTAGCACATAACACAGTCTCTGATAGGAAAAGGTTGGAGCAAAAAACAGGACAGCACAAGGTGTGGAGGAGGTCCAGGCACAAACGTTACAGATCTTTTCTCAGATTCTCAAGCAAGTTGCTAGGCGCACAGTCTCTGCCACAGACTGTGAAGTTGGTCTCTGCCACAGACCTGGTATACGTGACCCCCTTCTTTAGCTATGGCCCCTTTTTAGGAAAAGACATCCCTCCGGAGAGTTACCGGGACCCTACCGTCACCATGACACTGCACTGGGTCTTCGGAGAGTTCCTCCCCCGGCCTCCTCATCCTAGATACGGGTCCCCTCGCAAGGCGGCACCCTGAGAGTCCTCGATCCTTGGTGGGCCCCAGCCGAAGGTGCTGGGCCCCAGACCTTTGGCTGCAGTCCCTGGGCCTACATACCCAGGGCAGACAGGAACAGCAGGTAGTACCTCACCCTGGGCTAAAGGTGCCCAGGATGGAACCGGTGTATTGAAGTAGTATAGTGGTTTCCAGTTGATAATTGATGTTTAGTTATTAGTAATGATGATATATAAGTTATGTTTCCCGCAGCATACACCCACGTTCTCCAGAGATTGCACTTTACTGACTTCCAATACAGAACAAAGTCCAATACAGAACAAAGTCCAATACTTGCACAGATGACAACGAATCCAATCAGAGTCTACATACTGTATATTTCCGAGTCCCACATCTCCTAGATAATATTCTAGACCTGTGCCTTCATATTCCTACAGAATATACCTGTGCCTTCATAATCATGCAGGAATATATATGACTAGCCTGAATATTAGCTTTATATATCTTATCTATTGAAATGACTGAGCAATTTGATTGGCTGTCTTTGATCTACACTCTGTCATGCAGGATGACAGAGAATGACCCCCAACCTAGCCGGAGACGACCCAGCCCTCATTTGTATTCCTGCATAACAACATCAACAAGCTGTCTTTTGACATATGCAATTAGATTGCGGAGACGGAAGGTGGCCTGAATACCGCCCTCATATGTAAAAATAGATTAACATAAACAAGCCCCCTTGACATGTGTAGTAGATCCTGTTTGGCCCTTTGGTCGACAATTAAGTACCTCACACACATAAGATTAACACATCAAAGCTGTTTTCTGGCCTCTCCCATATCCGCAATCCAGTTGACTCTGACAACTGAATTATCTACTAAAATCTGGCCTGGTCAATATTGTACTCACATATAAATATATATATATATATATATATATATATATATATATATATAGGTAGATATATATATAGATAGATATATATATACATATATATATATACACACATCTAATAACATAACGCCCCACATAAATCAGCCAACATATTACATCAACCGGAACGACCCCCGCCCCTGGGCTTAAGGTGCCCAGGGGGGGACTGGAACCAGGAACTGAACTAGAACTAGCACCCCGAACAAGAAGCGTCTGCCCCTTTTATATCCTCTCCCAGCATGCACAGCAGGTAAACACCGCCCTACCGTACGGTTGCCGAGAGGGAAAACACATGGCACAGCACTGTATCAGCGATTCAACCCTAGCCTACTATGGCAGTGCCACCTGTAGGCCACAGGGAACTGTACACCGATACTCTTCCTGTGGATAAAACGGTTGCAAAAACCCTGACAAATTAGGGCGTTTGAGCAAACTACCACTCAAACACTTCCCCTAAATTTAGCACCCCGCTACAAGAGGAAGATAGAGAGTCGTAAAAAAAAATACGTTTTCAGGGGACTTAGGCACCAAGTTAAAGCAGAACTTCATCCACCAGGAGCATCCTACCCCCCCCCCCCCCATTCCATGCCTCATTTTGCACTTTTTTGGGTTCTGCGGCAAACTGAGCAGAAGTTCGGCTTCCCTCCTTCACTCCCAGCCTTCTGGTAAACATCACAGGTCGCAAAAAACTGTGGGATCATTCAAAAAGCGTAGTGCAGCTTGCGCATGCAAAGTAGGAAACAAGGCTTCACTGCCCATTTCTCTTACTGAAGATGCCGGTGCCTGGACTCAAAGCTGACTGAAGAATTGGCTTGGGTGAGGACATCGCTGGAATCCTGGACAGGTAAGTATCCTTATATTAAAAGTCAGCAGCTACAGTATGTGTAGCTGCTAAAATATAAAAAAAAAATTGGGGGGGGGGGAGACTGGAGCTCCTCTTTAAGGAAAAATTACCCCCAAGGTAGCATTTTCAAAACATTACCTGTAAAATGAGCCACACCAAAAGGCAACGGGAGCATAGGAAGTTGAACAAATGGATGAGAAACTGGTGTAAGAAGGAGGTTTATGGGTTCCTGAAGAACTGGGCTGTCTTTTTGGTCAGTTACTGGTTCTACTGTAGGGATGGACTAAATGGGGAGGGCGAAGCTTGGTTGTGGGGAAAATGATTAGAAGGTTAGAGAAGCTTTTAAACTGGAGAGAAGGATCAGAAAAGAATATGCCATATGGAGATCAAGGTTCTACAGAGAAACAGGATATAGAGGGTGTTGGCATAGTGGACCTTGCTTTGTGCACTGGTGCACAGTCATGTTGGAATAGGAAGGGGTCACCCCCAAACTGTTCCCACAAAGTTGGGAGCATGAAATGGTCCAAAATGTCTTGGTATGCTGATGCCTTAAGAGTTCCCTTCACTTGAATTAAGGGGTTTAAGCTCAACTGAAAAACAACCCCACATCCTAATCCCTCTCCACCAAATGATTTGGACCAGAGCACAAAGCAAGGTCTATAAAGACATGGATGTGCGAGTTTGGGGTGAAGGAACTTGACTGGCCTGCACCTCAACACCTTTGGGATGAATTAGAGTGGAGACTGTGAGCCAGGCCTTCTCATCCAACATCAGTGCCTGACCTCACAAATGTGCTTCTGGAAGAATGGTCAAACATTCCCATAGACACTCCTAAACCTTGTGGACGGCCTTCCCAGAAGAGTTGAAGCTGTTATAGGTGCAAAGGGTGGGCCAACTTAATATTGAACCCAACTAAGACTGGGATGCCAATAACCACTAGCTGACCAGCTCACGCAGATATACTGTGGCAGGACGGCTCTACCTGTACGTCAGTCCGTGCAAGGAGGATAGTGCGTGCCGCGGGAGCGTGCCTGCGTGTCCCACAGACTCGATGTCCACCAGCGACCCGTAAACAAGGCATTTCCCTGTTCTGCCTAGTGACATGACAGGGATCTACTGTTCCCAGTGATCTCTGTCATGTTCCAGTGAGCCCATTCCCCCTACAGTTAGAACACACCCAGGGAACACACTTAACCCCTTTATCGCCCCCTATTGTTAACCCCTTCCCTGCTAGTGTCATTTTTACATCGATCAGTGCATTTTTATAGCACTGATCAATATAATATTGTCACTGGTCCCCAAAAAGTGTGATTTGGGGTCAGATTTGTTCACCGCAATGTCGCAGTCCTGCTAAAAATTGAAGATCACCGCCATTACCAGTAAAAACAATAAAAATTTATAAAAGTCCCTAAATCTATCCCTTAGTTTGTAGACGCGATAACTTTTGCGCAAACCAATCAATATACGCCTATTGCGATTTTGTTTTTTTACCAAAAATATGTAGAAGAATATATATTGGCCTAAACTGATGAATAAATTAGTTCTTTTATATATTTTTGGGGATATATATTATAGCACAAAGTAAAACAAATAGTTTTTTTTAAAATTGTTGGTCTTTTTTTAGTTACAGCGCAAAAAATAAAAACCGCAGAGGTAATCAAATAACACCAAAAGAAAACTCTATTTGTGGGTAAAAAAGGACTTCAATTTTGTTTGGGTACAACTTTGCATGACCGAGCAATTGTCAGTTAAAGTGATGCAGTGCCGTATCGCAAAAAATGGCCTGGTCATTAAGGGGGCAAATCCTTCTGGGGATGAAGTGGTCATGTACGTGTAAAGGCGGGCGTCCCAATACTTTTGGTAATATAGTGTATATATGTTTGAACTTTACCATTAGCTTACTTTTTGGTATACCAAAGTGAATGTGGCCTTTCTGATGATACTCTTTTTCCAGCTTGATTTTTTTGTGTTTATATCTATATCTAACTCAGCGTGAATTCTGAGGAATTCTGAGGAAGCAATTATTTTTTCACTAAACGTGTTAATCTTATGTGCTAACGGATGACTACATCCTTCTGAAATTTCATTATATATGTGGTTTTAATAAAAATGTGTTTTTAAACATATAATAAAACATGTTTTTATCTGTGCATTGTTTTTCTAATATGTGGTACATTTTACATTTTCATTGTATGAACCTACCCCATTCTCTGGGCTAAGCTGTGGTTCTATTAATTTTAAACAACACAGAGTTTATTACAGATGTGTAAGTTAAGCCCCGTACACACGGTCGGACTTTTGCCCAACAAACTTCGTTTTAAGCAAGTTGGACCAACAATCCAACCGTGTGTACGCTCCATCGGACAAACTTTTTTAGTTTGGTTTTGGATTTCATCGGACAAAAGTTCGGTCTGCAAACGGACAAACTTTTGCCCAACAAAAGTCCGATGGAGCAAAGTCCGACCGTGTGTACAGATAACCATCGGACTTTAGTCCGATGGACAAAACAGCTAATGTTAAAATCAACCAACAATAGCAGAAGTTGACCAAAGGGTGGCAGTAAAGAGCAGAAAAGAGCAGAAAAAACACGCGATGTTGTAAGAAGTTTTAAGAAAGTTTGCATAAAAGTCCTGTGGTGTGTATGCTATGGGTGTGCCCGGCCAACTCCGTTCGGACAAAAATCCACGGAAAAGTCCGATGGAAGTCCGACCGTATGTACGAGGCTTTAGAGGCAATTGGAGTAACAGTGAATATGTTGTAATCACATTTGCCAAGTTACAGGAAAGAGAAGCATGATGGCATGACAAGAACTCTATATTTCAAAAAAGCTTCAATTATCTGCGGTCCTTACTGGACAACACTCAATGGGACCAAATATTTGCAACAAAGAGCACACAAGACAAATGGGAGCGTTTTAACCACTTGACGATCATATACACCCTGTTCCAAATTATTATGCAAATTCTATTTCAGTGTCACAAAGATTAAATATTTTGTTTTTCAGTTTAACTCATGGATGGCATTGTGTCTCGGGGCTCTTTTGATCACTGAAAACAATCTCGGACACCTGTGATAATTAGATTGCCAGGTGAGCCCAATTAAAGGAAAAACGACTGTAGCGGGGTGTTCAATTTAGGGAAGTGTCTGAGTGGTAACCAGGCTCAGACACATTAAATTGTTAGGATTCATGGACCATTTTTGTTCTCAGGGGTTAATGCTGGTGATGTGTTCCCTGTGGCCGGTGGGTGGTGCTGCCATTCTGGGCCAGGGTTGAACCGCGAGCTCAGTGCTGTGCCTTTTGTGTCCCCTCTCGGCAGCCGTACAGTGGGGCGGGGAACCTGCTGTGCATGCCGGGAGAGGATATAAAAGGGGCGGACATCTTCTGAGAAGGGGTCTTTGTCCGTCCACACCCAGGCACCTTCAGCCTGGGTGTGTGGGAGTGTGGTTCGTCATCTCCGGGTGCCCTAGGCCCGGAGGCCTTGTTCCGGTTCCACCTCAGGCACCTTTAGCCTGGGGTGAGGTACTACCTCACCGCTCCTGTTCGCCTGGGCATGGAGGCCCAGGAGTTGCAGTAATGGCCTGGAGCCCGGGAGCCTTCGGCTGGGGTCCGCAAGGGATCGAGGAGTCCAGGGTGCCTCCTTGCGAGGGGACCCGCACCCTAAGAGAAGGGAGTACCTGTTCCGAAGGACCGGTGCTGTGGACACGGTGAAGGAAGGGGTCTGTTGACTCTCTGGGGGGGATGTCCTAGGAAGGAAATCAATATTCACTCGGTCAGTGGCAGTGACCATATTCACCAGGTCAGTGGCAGTGACCCTATTCACCCGATCAGTGGCAGTGACCCTGTTCGCTAGGTCAGTGGCAGTGACCATATTCACCAGGTCAGTGGCAGTGACCCTATTCACCCGATCAGTGGCAGTGACCCTGTTTGCTAGGTCAGTGGCAGTGACCATATTCACCAGGTCAGTGGCAGTGACCCTATTCACCCGATCAGTGGCAGTGCAGTGACCTTATCCACCAGCATACCTCCCAACTTTGTAAAGTCCCTTCGCGGGACATTCTGATGTCCCCTCTCCCCTGCCAACCAGAGTTGTTGAGCGGGGGGGTGCGGGACATTAGCAAAAAAAAACGGGAATTGCCACAGAAGTTGTTGAGCGGGGGGGGGGGGGGGTGATGGTTGCCGCCGCCGGAACATAAAAAAAAAAAAAAAAGGACTTGCAAAAAAAAATATAAAAATTTTAAGCGGGGGGGGGGGATGTTGGGGCGCGGCGGGGGGCCGCCGATCGGGGGGGCATACTAGTGCGCCGATCGCGGGGGGGGGCTCTCTTACCTGCTGCTGCTGCTCCTCTTCTTCTCTTCATGTTTCCTGCTGTGCGGGAAACATGACAGTCTCGCGGGACTTCGGGAAGGAGGAGCCTCTGCGGGTAAAACCCGCACAATCCGTGCCAGTTGGGAGGTATGCACCAGGTCTGTGGCAGAGACCATGCAACAAAACTGTTTGAGAATCTGAACAGTTCTAAGAGTTTGAGCTACGTTTGTGCCTGGACCTCCTCCACACCTTAAAGCTGTCCTGTGTCTTTGCTCCAACCTTACTTCTATCCAAGAGACTATGTGTTGTGCAAGTGGAAAATAAAGACTGAGTTGGACTTTCAGCTGGTGTGGACATTTACGTTCCTGGGGAAGTCAAGGACTTGCATCTACACACTGTAGAGGTGAGAATCATTCTCAGGGGGACTTTATTCCCCGGCTGCAGACAAGGCCCAAAATCAACACCGCCTAACCTCTTAACACAGGAGGGTATGGGCTTGTGGTGCGGTGTGCCCCTTTCTCCTAAGAGGAGCCGAAACAGACCAGGAGAAGGGGGTGTGTGCGCTACACAACTAAAGGAGGGTGTTCCACATTATTAAGCAAAGCACCATTTTCATGCAATATGGGGAAGAAAAAGGATCTCTCTGCTGCCAAAAAGAGTGAAATAGTTCAATGCCTTGGACGAGGTATGAAAACATTAGATATTTCACGAAAACTTAAGCGTGATCATCACACTATTAAGAGATTTGTGGCTGATTTAGAGCAGATAAAGGCACATTGAGGAACATTTCTGCCAGATCCGTGCATCGGTTCAAGAGAGCAGCTGCTAAAACACCATTACATAGCAGCAAACAGATATTTGAAGCTGCCTCTGGAGTCCCACGGACATCAAGGTGTAGAGTCCTCCAGAGTCTTGCAACTGTGCATAAACCTTCCATTCAGCCACCACTAACCAATGCTCACAAGCAGAAACGGCTGCATTGGGCAGAAAAATACATGAAGACTAATTTTCAAACAGTCCTGTTCACTGATGAGTGCCGTGCAACCCTGGATGGTCCAGGTGGATGGAGTAGTGGATGGTTGGTGGACGGCCACCCTGTTCCAACAAGGCTGCGACATCAGCAAGGCGGTGGTGGAGTCATGTTTTGGGCCGGAATCATGGGAAGAGAGCTGGTCGGCCCTTTTAGGGTCCCCAACGGTGTAAAGATGACCTCTGCAAAGTATGTGGAGTTCCTGACTGACCACTTCCTTCCCTGGTACAGAAGGAAGAACTATGCTTTCCGTAATAAAATCATCTTTATGCATGACAATGCATCATCTCATGCTGCAAGGAATACCTCTGCATCAATGGCTGCTATGAGGATAAAAGGAGAGAAAGTCATGGTGTGGCCTCCATCCTCCCCTGACCTCAATCCTATTGAGAACCTTTGGAGCATGCTCAAGCAAAAGATCTATGAGGGTGGGAGGCAGTTTACATCCAAACAGCAGCTCTGGGAGGCTATTCTGACATCTTGCAAACAAATTCAAGCAGAAACTGTCTAAAAACTCACAAGTTCAATGGATGCAAGACTTGTGAAGCTGCTATCAAATAAGGGGTCCTATGTTAAAATGTAACGTGACCTGTTAAAATGTTTAAAAAGTTAAAATGTTGTTCAAAATTTGATTGAAATAGCTTTTGATTTCAGTAAATATGCTGCAAACACAACAAATGACAATTTTTAGTTCTTTACAACCTATAAAGTGCTTTGAAACGTACTGTGCGTAATAATTTGGAACAGCGCATTGTACGTTTTTTATTTTGAAAAAAAAAACTGTTATCATTAGGAGGTTTGTTCAATAAAATTTGAATTTTACTCTTAAAAGTTGATAACATGAGAATTATGCTGACTGTTGTTTACATCAATTATTTAGGTAATTGAGAAAAATATCATTAGCATAATAATTTGGAACAGGGTTTACTGTAGAAAGGGTCTCCTGCGCTGGATCACGTACCTAGTATGTGATCCTGCACTTCCGGGCTTGGGGGCGCGTGCGCCGCCGGTGGCCCGCTGATTGATGGGTATGGAGAAGGTCCGCCGGCACCTGCCGATGCTTCAGTACACAGGCAGAACCAGGGGCGGACTGACAACTCATGGGGGCCCCGGGCAAGAGAAGATCATGGGGCCCACTGTGTCCCCGCCCACACTCAAGCCACACCTGCACAGGGAGACACTGGGGGGGAGCACACAGGGGGACACTGTGGAGGGAGGGAAAGCACACAGGAGGACACTGTGGGGGGGTGGGCACACAGGAGGACACTGTGGGGGGGGAGCACACAGGGGGACACTGTGGGGGGGAGAGCACACAGAGGGACACTCACCCGATGCCTGTAATAATACCGCTAACGGCGCGCTGCTCCCCGCTGGCCCCTCCTCTCTTCTCGTCCATCCCAGGTGATGTCGCATACAGTACAAGCACCTGCGGTGGACGGGAGGGAAGAAGGGGCCGGCGGGGAGCAGCGCGCCGTTAGCGGCATTATTATCTGTATTATTACAGCCACTTTAAGTGGCCTCTCATGGGGCCGGGCCCTAATGGCCTCGGGCCCTCGGGCAGTGCCCGATGGGTCAGTCCGCCCCTGGGCAGAACGGCGGTCTGTCAGTACAGAAGACATGGATCCTGTGTTCCAGCTAAGCAGGGACACCGATCCATGCCTTCTCCTAGTACAAACACTTCCTACACAGCAGTAAAGCACAGGAAAGGCACACATTTAACCCTTTGATCGCCCCTCATGTTAAACCCCTTCCCTGCCAGTGTCACTAGTACAGTGACAGTGCATATTTTAAGCACCGATCACTGTATTAGTGTCATGCCCCCCAAAAAGTCTTAAAAGTGTCAGTTAGTGTCCCGACTGTCTGCCGCAATGTCGCAGTCCCGCTATAAGTCGCTGATCGCCACCATTACTAGTAAATAAAAAGAATATCCCATAAGTTGTAGACGCTATAAATTTTGCTCAAACCAATCAATATACACTTAGGCCGGTTTCACACTGGGGCAGTGGGTGCGGTATAGCGCTGCTATTTTTAGTGGCTCTATACCGTCGGAATTGCTGAGGTATTCGGCCGCTAGCGGTGCGGTTTTAACCCCCGCTAGCAACCGAAAAAGGGTTAATACCACCCGCAAACCGCGGCTACAGCCGTGGTTTGCGGGCGGTATTACCGCGGTGTCCCATTCATTTCAATCCTCTCACCACTCCTCTCACCGCTCCAAAGATGCGGCTAGCAGGACTTTTTTTACCGTCCTGCTAGCGTACTGCTCCAGTGTGAAAGCCCTCTGGGCTTTCACATTGGAGAGACATCAGCCTCTGTTTAGGCTCGGTTTGCAGGCGCTATTTTTAGCACAATAGCGCCTGCAAACCGCCCCAGTGTGAAAGGGGCCTTATTGGGATTTTTTTTTACCAAAAATATGTAGCAGAATACATATTGGTCTAAATTTATGAAGAAATTTGATTTTTTACATTTTTTTATTGGATATGTTTTATAGCAGAAAGTTAAAAATATTGTTTTTTGTTTTTTTCAAAATTGTCACAATTTTTTTTTCTATAGCGCAAAAAATAAAAACCGCAGAGGTGATCAAATACCACCAAAAGAAAGCTCTATTTGTGGGGAAAAAAGGACATAAATTTTATTTGAATACAGCATCGCACAACTGCGCAATTGTCAGTTAAAGTAACGCAGTGCCGTAACGCAGAAAATGGCCTGGTCATGAAGGGAGGTAAACCTTCCGGAGCTGAAGTGGTTAAAGATTAATTAAATGTAAACATCCCTTGTAATAGGAATGTGTGTGACAGGTCCTCTTTATTGAGAGATGCGGGGTCAATAAGACCCCACATCTCTCCTCCAGGCTGGAATGCATGAGATCGTGAAAATGTTTTCACTGATCTCATACTTACTAGCCGCAATGGTGGCTTTGTTTACATCTGAGGACCCGGGCGTGATGTCATCACATCGCGCCCGGGCCTCCGACGATCATAGAGATGACTGGTGACCATCTGGTCACCAGTCATCTCTATGTTCATCACGTGACCCACCACTTGCGCCGGACGATTCTCTCCGGGTCCCCGATGGCACGGGAGAGCCCGGAGAAGCACCGGATGGCGGTGGAAGGGGGGGATGTCCCCTCCCGCCGCCTATAAGAACG